>JAMXBD010001673.1:0-314944 GCA_024138025.1 Combretum micranthum
TCCTTAATCTTAGCTATACATTTGGTTGGTTGAGCAGTTAAAAATTGAATTGGAATTTTTAAAGAGGAAACATAGTAATAATAGCTATTTATTGTGGTTCATTGATGCTTATGAGAAGATTAAAATTTGATAAATAACTATTCAATTGGGCTTATAAATTGTTACTCTTCAATTTATAGCAATAGTAATTCCCTAAAATAGTTTTTGCATCCACAGGCTTGTATACATACTGCTAAGGAAAATAAAAGCATAGAGAAGAAAAGAAAAAAAAAATCAACTTCATCAAAGTCGAGGCAAAATTAATTAAATTGGACTTTTTTTTTTTTTTTAGCATGATAAATCACATTCCACGAGGTCATTTTGGTCATAGCCCACTATCCCTGGATAGGAGCAACCAACAAAAAGAGGGTTTGCAAACATTTGCTTTTAAGTTTATGGTTCGAATCATGTCACACCCAAATACCAAACGAATGGAATTTCATTTGAAACTTTCAAAAATCTTGAACTGCAAATATAAAAGCAAGTCTTTTGTGTTTTCATGAGAGAAAGTAAAATAAAAAGAAATGGATGTGATCAATACTCGAGAGAACCCATGAATTGAAATCAATACGTTGCACGATTTGCAGAGGACTCACAACCATCGAAAGAATTGCAATTCAATCAACAGTGCTTGCCACAATTGAATTACTCAACTAAGAAGAACAAATTTGTATAAAGATTAATAGTAATCCATATTCAATTAAACAAGACTCGCAAGTCTCCAAAGGCTATAATACCCAAAAACTCAAAACTCAATTATTTAATAATTAACTAAATACATAATAGCAAGACGCGGCATTTATATAGGTATAAACGACAATCCTAATATAATCTAATATATTCGGAAACTAATAAAATAATAAGATACCGAATACATAAAAATAAAGCACTAATTATATTAAGACTCAAAATATCTTAAACCAAAATAGGCAATGACATATGATTAATGGACATAATTGATTTAGTATCTTGGACTGACTAATGTCATGTGAGAACTACTTAGAATCAATACATGTAGAGGTGGACATATGGGCCTGCTTAAAAAAGTAGGTTGCAGCACAGACTAAAAAAAAAACAATAAAAAAACAACCAAAGGGAGAAGTTAAAAAACAAAATTAATATAATACTATATTTGTTGGTTTTCTCTCAATATTGTTTTGATGATAACAAAAAGAATTAAGTGATCTCTAACAAATTTATTAAATATGCAGTGCTTAAATTTAAGGATGATCAAACTAAGTTTATGAAAATGTTTTTCAAAGGAGATTAACTCAGAAAGTGTTTGGAAAGCTTTACAAGACACTTATAATGGTCAGAAGGTAAATCAAAAAGTAAAATTCCTATGTGAGTTTCACGAACAGATTTGAAGAAAGTGGATTTTCTATAGTTCTTTATGGATTTGAAGACCCAGCTCCAAAGTTGAATGTATTTGGGTAATACATTCAACTATGTTCCACATAGTTGGTTAAATATCCATGGGGATTCAAGTTTTTATTGGATAAGATTATTTTAAGTTTTTAACTTTCGACAGCATGTTCAAGTTCAACCTTTTAAGACATTCAAGATTAATTTTGTTACAAGTTGGAAATAGTTCAAGACAGTCATAAACAAGATCTTTGTCCTTTAGGCTTATTTAAGACAATGAATAAAAAATCACGAAGTTAAGGACAACAAGAAGAACTCAAGATCACGAGAACTAAAGAGAGCTAGAGGATTTCAAAATCATGAGATTTATGAGATGCAAAGATATGGGATACAAATCTGTTTTTCAAATTGAACAATATCAAAAGATGTTTATCCTTAAGTAGACGAAGTTTATGGAATCTTCATCAACAATCAATTTTATCTTTACAAGCAATAAATTTTCGAATTTGTAGAATATAATGAACAGTGAGATTTTGTTCTATCTTCAAGGGATTTTGATACGTTATTTTTAGAGGATGATTTGAATTATAAAGTTCAAATCTTCAAGACCTATCCACAACAAGGTTAATATCTCTAGCAAGCGCACAAAAATCGAAACAAGATAATCTTCAACGTTCAGATTCTTATCTTATTCAAATGAAGCAGGTGTTTATGAAGGAGAGATATCAAGAACGAAGCTTATATCCTAACCATTGAAGATCCTTCTAGTAGAAGGATAAATAGAAGAAAAAGGGGAAACTTCGATAATAATAATAACAACAATATCAGCTCCACATTTATACAAATTTTTATAGCTGACTACTATGCTAATCATTGTTACTCCATTGTCATTGTTGTACTAAAATCGAGAAAAAATCTTTATTTTCTTTATTCTCATTGTTTTAGTTTTCTTGTGAGAGATCATTGAAAGAGTGAAAGTGACTTTCTTTCTGTGTAGATCAGTAAATAGCCTGAGTGAAGCTAGATAGTTGAGCAAAATGATTGAAGTTCATTGTAGTTGAACAAGCTTGTACTCTCATTTCTTGATTGGATAGTGGAACATACTGATGTGGAATATCGTCCCTGGCCTAGAGCTAGAGAGGACTGACGCTCTGACAGAACCTTTATAAATCGACTTTGCACTCTTCTCTACCTTATCTCTTTTAATGTTGTGCATGTTTACTTATTTGCTTTTGCAGCATCTTACACTAAAGACTAAATCAAAGAGTAATTGGAAGTTTATTTTCTAATTAAAGAGTAATTGGGAAGCTCGACTTTAAACGTTTCCTCAACTTAAGTAAATTTTTTTATCCAAATTTTGATTACAGTTTTTTGTGGTTAAGTTTTTGTTTTCAAGTGAGTTTAAAAGTCATTATAATTTGATTAACTAAGTGGTGTGAATTTGGTTGAGTTTTCGAAAAAGTAAAATTTTTATTAAATAACCAATTCACCCCCTCTTGGTTATTCTTTCGAGACCAACAATATTAATGATTATTTATGTATGTTATGAAAGAAGATAAATTGATACATGTACCACAGTATTATAATATATTTTTAAAATATATTATTGATTTAAACATAATATGATATCAATAAATCATTTTAAAAACTTGTTTTTACATATAAGTAATCAAAATAGCAATAAAATTTTATTATATATATAAAATCTTAAAATATATAAATATTCTAATTTTCACACAAACTAACATAAAAATTAAAAATTAATTTTGGCCAAAGTGGGCTAGGCCAAGGCCTAAGAATTCTAGTCAGTTAACCTACTGGCCAAACTAGCCTATTCACTTACTTTGCCCACCTCTAACTGTAAGCCTTAACAAATTGATCAACTTTGATCAATTGATCAAAGTCGTCAATCCATGCCAATCAACTATGAATCCATCTGATCTAGTTTGACTTGTCTTCTCCCTTCACAAGCCATTTTGGTTGACCTTTCACATACCTTGAACATATTTTCACCTTTCTAAAATCTTTTTATACACTACATCTTCCTTGTTTCTAGTCATTTTCTTTGCTCTTTATGCGTATTAGATTGGTCTAATCCTGACTTGCATCATTCTTTCCCTCCAAACAAGATCTATCCTCAAATCTTGATGTTTCTGCTCAAAAATTTCTTTACAACTTCTTTTGGTTGAAAGACTTCTTGAAAATATATTTAAGCTCCTCTCTCCCTTGGTTATCTTGATGCACTCATACTTCTTTCTTATTGTATGTCTTTAGGAATCATGGGGAAGTAACATATAGATTTGTCTACCTTTTCGGATGGTGTTAGTGTTCTTGTATAATCATATATGGCTAATTTATCGTATTGTAGTCAATTTTATCAAAATATTCAAATAGTTAATGAAATCTTAGCCTTTTGTGCACGTGTAGAATGTTATGGGCATTCAACAAGTGCAAACTTGTATAGCCTTGGATGTGGACCAACCTACAAACCATACTATTAATAAATTCTTGTGAAACTACATTGACACGATTGTCTCCATCAACGACTAACTTGCATGTCATTCCCTATACAAGACAACAAGCTTAAAACAAATTTTCTCTTTGCTCTAGGTCTTCTTTACCGACAAACTATATTTCTTTTACATCATGAGTATGGGGCCTTCCACAATAAGAATTAAACTCTGATTTTCACGCTCTTGTGTATCATCCATCTCAAAATTCTCAACCACTACTACCTATTCTATAACGTCTCATTTCACCTATTTCTTTGTCATGGATGTCAAGTTGGATTTTCTTTCCTTAATGAAATGATGGTAATTCTTAGTAGAATCGTAAACCATATTATGATAAATTTTCCATGGTTGGCCTAAAGTGACTGTAACAATCATTCATGTGTTTAGTATCACATAAAATTGAATCTTTAAAATCAACTCCTAAGAAGAAGACACGTGTTAGTTTTTGTTACTCGAATTATTTTATTGTTATGTCATATGGACGTGGATAGCCCACAACAAGTAAACCTAATTTCTCAAGCATATTTAGAAATTATATTACAAAAGATCATGATTACAAGAAAAGCATACCATCTAATTCTCACAAGCATATGAAATTTGTTCTCCATTTCTAATGGATCAGCATGTCTTCAAAGCTCAACAAAAAAGCACATCCCCAAAGTTTTTATACCAATTGATACAAATCTTGTCTTGCTCCAATACAAATGAATAGAACTTTGTATGCAACTCTTGGGAAATACAAGATTGCAAATATAAAAGCAAGTCTTTTGTGGTTTTTTTTTTTCTAGGTGTTTTTTTACAAGAGAAAATAAAATAAAAAGGATATGGACAAAATCAATACTTGATAAAACCCTCAAATATTCAAATTGAATTGGTTGTCAATAAAAAAAATTGATAAGTTCTAAATTCAAAGCATTCAAAGCATTGAAATAATTAAATTCAATCAACAATGTTTGCCACAAATGAATGACTCAATTAGAGTAGAACAAATCTGAATGAAGATTAATAGTAATTAGTATTCAATTAAAAGACTCACAAGTCTCTCAAAGAGAATAGCACCTAAAAATTCTACACGCAATTATTCAATTCATTAACTAACCATATAGTAACAAGACCTCTAGGGTTAATGTCACAAATGATACCTGAATTTTGATAAAATATGGTTAGCTTGGTTCTTCAAGTTTAAAACATTTGAAGAAACAAAGTTAAGTTTTTAAAAATTTGTAAAACTAATAAGTTCTGTTCAACTTCAATCGTAACTACTAACATCAGGAATGTGAACTACTGAAGAGCATAGAAATATTATTTCATATTCCAAAAGATCATAAGCATCTATGTACTCGTTTTGTCTATTATCTAACCAAAGAAAATTTAGAAAAACATAATGAAAACAGAAGTTATAGTAGGCTTAAAAATATACACAGGTTTTAGGACAAATCGTAAGATAAACTTGTTAATGCAAGAAAAAGCTTAGGGTTGCTTCACCAAGTCCTTATCATGTGAATTCTTAATAAACTCATAGAGTTGTTCACTAGTATATTTGCACTATCAGATTCACAAATGTAAGTTAAAGCCTTTCTCAAGGTCAATAACTCTAAATCTAGACAAACTACCAAAATCTCTTCACAAGTTATCAGTGGTCTAGATCTGCATAAAGTTTAAGAATATTTATTTTAAAACCAACCTAATGAATTTTCAAAACAATCAATAGAAAGTTTCAGCATCCCTTCCAAGGAGTTATGAGAAACTCCATCAGTAACCTAGATCTATTAAAAAAAATGATTGCTAATCTATTTAGTTGAAATCAACATGAATCTAAGAGGTGTACCATGCATTTAGACCCACAAAATTAAGTTTTAGCTATTAATTATAATACCCAGTGATAATCATTAAATCACTTTGAAATCACATGATTCGGTTTGGATTAAAAAAACCCTAAGTTAAATAATTATTTCTCTATGGATGCAGACATTAAACATAAATTTTTGAAAAAATAATATGAAAATAAGGATGAAATTACAAATTAAGCATAGAGTCTTACAGAAAAAAACCATGGGTTTATAATGAATTTACCAAGAAAACTTCAAGGTTTCAAAAGCAAGAAGAAATAGTTCTTTTGCTCAATAATTCTCTCCACCATATGTTAGAAATTTGTTACAAATGATACTCATTATTATCACATGTCTGTGCATGTTTATTTATAGGACAAAGGCACATAAATCATAACGATTTTGTTTGCAGTACATGGCAAATTCTTTATAATAGGTTTCGTCCTCATTTTCATGTGTGCACGTCTAGATTGCTAACTCATAGGTCACTTTTCACGGGATAAGGTTAAGTGCTCAAGTATTGCTTGAATGTTAGGGCTCGACTTAAGATATGTATTTTGCTAAAAAGACTCGAGTTTTTGTCCAAATTCAACCAATGGAATCTAGTTTGTCGAGGGTTCAAGTGTTGAGCTGACTTAAGCAGTGCTTTTCTCCTCAAATAAGTGATTTTTGTCCAACTTCAGTCATGGGGTGAATCCAAGGCTCGATTTGTGCGACAAAAGTTATATCATGAAGTCAAGGCTCGATCACCTAATACAGAAGTCGAGGGTCATGTAGGGCACGACGGACCATTTTTCCTTTGTTTTACCTTGTTGTTTTGCCCTCAATGTGTTTTGTAGGGCTTGGCCTATTCTGCTTTCACAATTGTTGTTGTTTTGCTCCAAATTTGATCAAAACACTTTGTTTCCTCTTCTTTTGATTCTAGGAGCTAAAAAAATAACATTTAGATAATAAAAGCACATGATTTCATAAGAATTTATCAAAAATGCATCAGATTAAGCTAAATTCCTATGGATAGAATAGAATAAAATAAAATAGACTTATTATCAATTAGGTACTGAACTTTAAAATTGATCAATTCAGTACTTGAAGTTTGAATTTAACCAATTTAGTACCTGAACTTTGAATTTAATTAATTCAATATCTAAAAGAACTTTGTATGCACACTAACTACCTCCATCAAGTTCTTTTAAGCACTAAAATAAATATAAAAATTTTCAAGTACTAAATTAATTAATTTCAAAATTATAGTACCTAATTGCATATTTTTCCAATGTTTAGACACCACTAGTGGCATTATCCCCCAGTCTATATGGGCACATATGACAATCATAACGACACCTAATATATTTGGAAACTAACAAAATAATAAGATTAAATACTTAAAAATAAGACAATTATTAGGGACTCAAAGTCTAGGACACGATAGGAAACTACGCATGATTACAAATTAAATTCATTTGGTAGCTTGGACATCAATGAACGTCACGCAAGAATTGCTTAGAATCAATGGCACAAGCCTCAAATAAATTGATCCAACCTTAGTTAGATGGTGATAAGTGTCAAAAGTCATATTTTTGTGCTTATTTGGACATATTTATTATGTAATTTTTATGATTTGATCAAGAAAAGGACATATATTTTGTTAAAATTTCGTTTTCAGGCTTCAAGGGCTTATTTAAAAATTATATGATGATTTGAAGCAACAAAAGCAAGAGGTCGGATTGTGCAAGAAACAAGCCTTTTATCTTTTCAGCATTGCAAGGCAGGAGGAAGAAGAAAAGAAATTAGAAATACCCTCTTGCCTTCATTTTAGGGAGGAGAGGGAAAAAAAAAGAACGAAACATATCCTATACATAGCCATCGATAAAATAGCAGGGTTTTAAGGAGTATTCCTCAAAACCTTAGAAGACAACACGACTTTTCTCTTAAAGAGAGAGAAGAGAGAGAAACATAAGAACACTTAGGGTTTTACAACAGCTTTGAGCTTAATTGTTTCAATTCATCAAGGATATTGCTCTTTATTGCTTCATCTTACTTTGGGTCTTTGCTATTTCTCTGATTCTTTGATTTGTATTATTATATTCATGGAGGAGTGATTTTGTTTGGGTTTGTGGATCTTGGTCATTTTATGTAAATTACTATGCTTTATCTTAAATACGTGTTTTTTATTGTGTTCAATAGCTTAAGCTTCACATTTCTTGAATAATATAGTGCACGATATGTGTTATGATTTTGTTAAAATAGGCTGGGAGGCCATTTTAATGAATAGATCTAGCTATTGATGAGATTGCCTTGGGAGAGAGGTTGGTGAGATCTTTTGTCTCTTGTTTTGAAATTAATATGTTTGGGTTTTAAAAATAAAGAATTCTTGTTCTTTATGTAGATCGAGGTTGATTATAGCTTGAGAAGGGATTCCAACAGTCTAGTTTAGTCTAAAGTTTATAACCTTGGGAGAGGCTTAAATTTACATTCGTGAATCCAATGGTTCAGTAATCAACATAACATTTTTGATAAATTCTTGAGTTACATGAATAGATCTAAAGTGAAGCATGACCTAAGCAATCTTGTGAATTGATTTATCTTTATTCTTGCATGCTGCTATGAAACTTACTGCTTTGTTTTGTTATTCTTCTTTGTTAGCTTAGACTTAGATTTTCTTCTATGTATATAAAACCCTCATGTTTTTGTTCGGCTAGATAATAGGAAAAGAGCGAGAGTAGAAGTACTCACTAGCTTTCCTTGGACTACGACCTAGATCTTTTTCTACTATATTACATCTAATGGGTACGTTGCCCTATGGAGATCTAGTTAGACAATGATTTAGAAAAGAACTTACAAATTTAAAACTCGATTTTCTCTCCACAGTTGACCTTGGTCAGTCAACCCATACTAGTAAACCATTAATCCAACCGATCTAATTTGGTGGCTTGCTCCCTTATGGTTAGCCTCCCATGTATTCCTTATACCTATTTTTACCATTCAAAGGTTTTTTTACAAGTAATATATTCTTTGTTGTTGGCCATTTTCTTTCATCTTCCCACATACTAGATTAGTCCAAACCTTATTCTTATCATTAATAATACAATAAAATAAAATGTTGAATCGCTAAAATTAGGTTATAAATGGATGAACTAAACCGTAAAATTGCCAATCAAGAACAAAAAATGCAAGAAACCTTTGACCCATTAACTAAAAACAATCCCAAATAACCTATGATATAAACATATAGATAGACATCTCCTAAGCTAGGCCAAGTCTTAAGTTTATAGACCCATAATCACCTCATCAAGGAGTCGAGACAGGTCTAACCTATGGACCCTTAAAGTCTTAGGGTAGGTTGGCCTGGTTTCAACCTGTGTTCTTTTTGGAAAAAAAAAAATTGAGATGAAGAAGGAAAGGACTTAAAATAAATTTTTAAAAAAATTAACAAACGAATGTTGCAATTTATCGATTGAAATTTAACAAACAGAGGCCATGGTTGGTTCTTTTCTTTTTTTTTTTTTTAATTTAAATTTCCCTAGGGATGTGCATTACCTACATAGTGTAGCATGTGAATACATTAAGGAGGGCCGATTTATTCGAGCCACTTTCTTCTTTTCTTCCTAATTTTTCCTTTGAACTCGGATGGACCTGCCAGATCCATAGGTCTAGCAAGTGGACCTGCCCAAGACCGACGTACCCGGCATGTCCTAAATCAAGTCAAACCTCGTCTGTCACGGTAAGTCAAGACATAGACCTGGCATGGTTGGGTTGGGTTAGGTCCTGATTTAGACTTGACCAGGGAGATATCTATATATGGAGATCTTGAACCACTAAATATATTGAGTAAAGAACTTTGGATAGGAAAAACCTTAATCCACTAACTATAAAGAGCTAGGAACTTTGATATAATCCAAACATCACTTTTCTTGAGTTCAAAGAGCGAGAAGAAATTCTCTAAAATGATCCAAACATCAATCATAAGAAATCAAAATCAAATGAAGTTAATGGAATTGATAAGTGTCAAAAGACCCTTATTATTCACATTTTTTGAAATAATAGTATATAAATTTTATGTGAATTATTGAAAAAAAGGACACTCATGTGGTTAAAATGTTAATTTCAGGAATAAAGGAAGATATTGAGCCTAATAAAGAAATTTGGACGAGTTAAGGGAGATTTTAATGAAGAAATAAGCAAATGAAAGATTTACAATAGACAACATTTCTACACAAGCAGTGTGAAATACTAGTATAGAAGGTGAAAAGTGACCAATAAGCAATTCTAAAGTACACAAGGAAGCTATGCGAGCCATCAACATGCTTACGTAGAAGCTAGAGAATAATTAGAAGTATTTGCATTGTACATGACCTCCCTACACAAGTCATGCTTAGGGTTGTGCAAACATGATTTTCCACTATTTCACCAATTTTAATCCTACATGGGCTTCATACAAGGCCATTTAAGATGGCCATTAGAAAATATATCGCCTTTTCCTATAAATAGTGGCCTTAACTCGTCATTAAACATATAGAAAATTATTCTAGGAACCTTGAAGAGAAAATTACGAGCTTCAAGAGGAAAAGTGTCAGGGCATCATTGAAGATCACAAAACTTTGTTTAAGGAAATTATTTTACATCATGTTTACTTTCTATTCTTCTAGATTTCATTTTATGATTGTAAAATCAATGGAGGAGTAGATTTCTTTACCTTTTCTTGTGAAACCCTAAATCCATGTGCTAAATCTATTTGTTTAAAGAATGTTTATGTTCTTGAGTCTATTCATACATTCTTTACTTTTTCTTATGATTAATTTGTAGCCATAATTGATTGCATGTTTGATTTTTTTAAATAGAAAGAGATTTCATCTAATATAATAGATCTACATGAATAGAGAAGTTTGAATGTGGATCTAAACATAGACTGCATTAACTTTCTGCATAAGGATTGAATCTTTGCTAGGAATCTTGAACAATAATACAATATATGTAATTAATGATGAAAGACATTCCCATTAATCATGTAGGGTTAGAATTTAATTATCTCGACAGAGAAGTTGATGGACTTAGGAATTCCTACAGCTCATGATAGACAATTTGATTATCAATCCTTTTTTATAAGAAATTAAGGTTCTGGGTAGATCAAGATAAAGGGTATCGTTTTGTGATTGGATTATCTTAAGAAGGCACATAATTAATACTTAGGGTTATTAGTTAATTAATTAATAGTAATAATCGATAATCACATATCAATTATTAGGTTAAATATTAGAGAAATATGATACTAGTACTTGATATTCAATTAGAGGACAACACCCATAGTAATTCTATTATGCAATCAATAGGTACGCTACCTTAAAGCTTGTCATAGAATTTCTATTGGGTTTTATTATTTAATACGATTGATACGATCTCATCAAGTTTTTGGCCTAATTGCTAGGGATCTAGCAAGCCAATACTAGAAAAGCTTTAGTATCTACTACTTTAACCTTTTTTTATGTTTTTTGGGGTAATTCATTTTTATTGAATGTGTTTTTGAGTTTTTGTAGCTATGTGAACTATGAATTGCATGGGATTTATGTGTTTGTATTGCGGAGGTGATCATGAGTCTTATAAATTCCCTAATCCGTATTATCATTCTTCTAACTCATTTTATACAAATGCATTATTCCCTATTGCTCTTTATCAAGAGTTTACAATACTGAACTTATGACTCTCGATGATATGAATTGTAGGGAGTGTGGTGGTAGACATTGACTTTTTTTATGATGAAGATTCTCAAGCAAAATCCATGTTGGAATGGATCATCAAGACAAGATATGACAAATTAGTCTCATTTATTAAGATGATGCAAGAACCTTTTGAATCAAACTCATGGAAATGTTATGCTCTTATTCTTTACAAACTATAAGCTTAGAAGAATTTACTAATCTTCTAGGACCATCTCAAGAGTGTGTATCTAGGTTAATTGAATTTAGAAACTCTTAGGAGACATGAGAAAGTAAATAAGGAGATAATTACAAGTTCTTTTAATGCATCGGGAGAAAATGATCCATATATACAGCTTGAGGAGTCAACAAAAGTGAATGAAGCGTTGGAAGAAAAGGAAAATGAATTTGTAGATCATATGATAGATCTAAGTAGCCATGAACATAAGCTGCAACCCACTAAGGAAAAGGATGGATGTGAGGAGACTAAGGTGTTATATCTTAATTCTTTTCTTAGTATTTTAATCCTTGAGAACAAAGATCTAGAGGACATTCCTTAAAGTACCCCAAAAGAAGAGATGTTTGGATAGATTGCACATGAGATGGAAATTGAGAATATCGATTTCTCACCATTTATTGAGATGAAATAACCTAAATTAAACCAAATAAATTAATATAATATATATATATTTGATTGTTGATTTCATGATTTAAATTGTTATAGTTAAGTTATTAAAATTTGATTTGATGATATGATAAATTATTAGTATAGGAATATCTTATAATTGAATTATATGTGTTGGTAAAGTTAAGTGATTATAGTAATGTATATGAAATTGTATTAAAATAGCATGATGTGTATTGATTATGATAATTTGGGAGACCTTCTTGGCTACAAAATTTTTAGGAAAGCAAAGCCCATCTTTACAAATCAAACATGCCTACATACACATATAGCCCAAAGCCCATTGATGTAGATCGTATCAACTCTTAAATTTATAATTCCAATTAACTCTTACGACCTAGTTAGGCAGTGTACCTATCTATAGTTGTATAGGGTCAACGGATATCGTCCACAAGGATCTTTAAGACAATTACTAGAATTAACCGGTTTTCCACTATTTAGCAAATCTAATTAAATGCATTTATTACTAACAACTACGATTCACTATTTAACTAATTAATTCGCAATCAATGTATATTCACAACCTTAATAATTCAACAATCACAAAACAATACCCTAGACCTTGATACACCCTAACCCTATCAATCTTATTAATAACATTCATCAATGCAGCACGTGTTCTTGAATTGCAGGAACCCTAATCTCATTAATCTCTTTCTCAAGATAATTAAATCCTAACCCTATATGTCTAATGGAAATCTCTTCCTCACTAGATGCATATAAAGATCGCATTAATGATCACAATTCCTCATAAAGATAAATTCTTGATGCAAAAGATTCATGTAATCTATCTCTAGATTTACATTCAAACCCTTCTACTCATGCTAGATCTTTCCTATTAATTAATCCTTCGATTCAATTAACAAGAATCATACAATAATCTAATATTGCGCATATACTAGATTACAACAATCAAGCAACATGAATAGATCCAAGAACAAGAACTTCATTCAACAAATCAATTCAATCCACATTAGGGTTAGGGTTTCTCAAAATCTAAGGCATATAGATCTAAGCTTCCATTGTAAAATAATTGCAAATATAACCCATGGAAGAATAATCATAAAACATGATGATTACACCCTTTAACAAACAAATCTTGTGATGGAAAATTATTAGGAGTTCCTCTTCTTCTCGTATGTCTTCTTGCTCCTAGGGTTTCTTTTCTTCCAAATTAGACTCCCTCAACAAAGAGTGGTTGGATCTATTTATAAAAGATGGATTTGTCTTCTACACGGGCATTCTACACAGGACGTGTTCGAGGCCGTGTTGCTTCCTCATGTTGGCTATTTCCTCGGATTTGTTACGAATTGGAGTCCTACACAAGCCCGATCACAGCCTGTGTTGCGAAGTCGTGTATGTTCCATAAAGCATTCTGTCCATTTCTTATCTCTAATATAAGCATCCAACATAGCTCGTGTTGCTTCTTTATGTTCTTTACAATAGCTTGCTGTACATTTTTAAAGGCCAACACTAGCATTCAACACAGCTTGTGTTGAAATCTCATGTATGTTGAATTCTTCACTTTGCACTTTCTTCATCAAAACTTGTTGTAATTCGAAAACATCTCCATAATGCTTATTATCTCCTCTTAATCCTGAAATTAACATATTACTCAAATCAGTATCCTTTTCTACAATTATTCACATAAAAATCACTATAATATCATACTAAAACCATGTGAATAATTAGGGTATTTTGTACTTATCAAACTTCCCCACACTTAACCGTTTGCTTGTCCTCAAGCAAACAACTAAGGATAAAGAAATCCATCATCAATTATACTCAAAATTTCAATTCAATAAAATTCAACATAGCACTCTTCCAATACTTCAATAGTGATTTAGCAGTGCCTACTACTCAAACCTATCATACTTGTACTTGGCATACTATAATAAAATTTTTGAGATTAATCCAAAGTAAACCAAATTATTACCCTTGCCATTTAAGAACCACTTCCGAGTCATAAAAGAAATAGAAGTCAATCAAAGCAAAAGCGGCTTAATTGTGTTCCACCACTAATTAGAGAGTATATGACATTCAATAACCTCTTCAAACTTAGCAACCTAGAGCAAAAGTATATGGTATCTATCAATCCCCTAGATTATTTTCTTTTATTTCAATTTCCCATAAATTCCCTTAATAGCCTTCAGAGGGACGGAGTTTAACCCGTATCTTTTCATTTTTCCTCTGGACGGGGTGTAGCCCGCTTCTTTTCAGCTTTTCTATTTCATTTCCACACTTCTCGTTATAGTGAGATCATTGAGTCGATACATCCCGGATTCATCATCCAAGTGACCAGGTTTTAAAGGGACCCCAACGAACTCTCCTTCACTTTAACATTCAAGCTTAGATACTCTTAACTCGGTTTCCCAAGTCAGCGGAGTACAGATTCTTGTGATTCATCAATTGTTTTAAAGAATTATATAATCAATAGCGGGGTCAGACTTCGCTCTTCTGAGGGACCAAAGCCCGCCCATATTGACTAAGGTTTAACATTCCATTTAACACAACTGATTCCATTTCATTTCATTCCAATTCAGAGAAATCATTCAAAAAGAATCACTAAGTGATCGGTTTCATATACCCCTTTCACTAAAGGTTAGAAAAGTTTTCAAGATTCTTGAAAAGCTAAATATACTAACTAACAAGCTTAGGAACACAACCATTTAACTTTAACAAGGGATTTCAACATCCTTCACAACTTAAGATTTGATCATTAAATAGTAAGTAAATTTGCTCCACTTAGATTTATCTTAAAACTTTAACTAAGTAAACCAATTACAAAATAAGTGAGTAAGGCACATCAAATCACTTCCAATTGATAATTGAATGCTAAATTTCCTTTGATTAAGTACAATTTCAAGATTCTTGAAATATGTGAACTTTCAATCTCATAAGTACTCATAAGTGGGGGAAACTTGATTAGCAATTGTTAAAAGTTAGATAGCTTATAATACCCCAAAAATTTAATTTCCTTCCTTAAACTTCCCCACACTTTAAGATAGACATTGACCTCAATGTCGTTGATGATATCACAGCCCAAAGGAAACTTGCGAAGAAAGGAAAAATAAAAAAAATGAAAAGAACTGAAACTTCCCCGAGTTTAGAAGAATGTAGTGGGGCAGCAAGTATAAGCGAAGGGAAGAAAAAGAATTGCAAGGAGTATCCGCATTGATCAGCCGCAAAAGGGGATGGAGAACCCATAGTCATTCTTGCTGCAGGGAAAAAGAAGAAGGTAAAAAGAAACTAGAAAACTAAAGAACTAACTAAACTAAAATATCCCATAGTCCTGCAAGAAAAAGTAAGCATCAAAATCAAAAGATATTCGGTAGTTCGTCATAACAAAAAGAAATCAGTTGTCCGGATCCTCATCGTCATCTCCATCATCATCTCCTTCCTCTTGCTCCGACTCATCTCCCACTGCCGGATCAGATTCGTCGTCCGCTTCCTGATCATCATACTCAGCGGACTCCGCCACTTCTTCACTCTCCGATGACAGCTCGGCTGGGGTGTCCTTTACTGGTTCTTTCCCATGCCGTTTAGGGGAAGCTGCTGCAGGCGCTGAGCTGGGAATGGGCCCTTCATCCTCGGATGAACTGATGTAAGTGGGGAGATCAGCGGGTGTCGGTCTCATACATCTCGCCATACCCTGTAAAAAATTTATCACATAAGCTCTGAATTTCTTGGCCTTCTTTCTCTCCTTTTGCATATCAGCTTCCATCCTAGCCAAGCGTTGGTCGGCATCAGCTGGAACCTGAGATGTCGAGGCGCCTGGGGTGGTGTATGGTCTGAGGAAAGGGGGAGTGGAGTACATTCTCCTTGGAGTGCTGATCAATTTTTCTAGCCCCCACCCAGCAAATGGCCCATCGGTCACTCTAGTAATTGGGACCGGAGTGGCTCCCGTGGGTTCCTTGAAGATGTCCATCCCCTGCAAGAGTCGAGTGATGTAGCCGCCACAGTAGATGCCTTTAGACCGTGGATCGGAGGCTTGGCGATAGATATAATGGGCTAACTCCACTCCCACATTGATCTTGTACCGACTTGCAATGCTATAGAGAAGGAACAGCTCAAAATTGTTGACCACACCAGTGCTGCTTTTCCGAGCTCCAATGGTGTTGGCAAACATCCAATGGACGACCCGATAGTGGACATTGCGCATGGAGGAGGACTTGGATTTGGAAGGGAAGTAATCCATATCCGATTCACAAAGGACTTTCCAGTAGTCAATGTGTGTAGCTCCCTGGGGCCAACTGTTTGTGAGTTGTTGAAAGGCCTCGGATTGGGTCTCCTCCTCAGTATAGAGTCCCATGTACACACAAAATTTGTATAGAGGGACCTTATAATACTTTCCATAAGCAAGGAAAGTGAGTGTACCATGGACACCTTTGCTGAAATCTTTGTCATCCAAATCGAGTGTGGACAGGACTTCCACTGTAATGTCATGATAAGCGGGAGTGCGGATGTCAAAGAGTTTTTCCCACGGGCCGATGGAGAGCAGGTCTTTGATTTCGGCTTCAATTCCGTAGTTCCTTATTAATTCCCAATCGACAAATCGGTGTGCTCCGAAAGGTTTGGAAGATAGCCGAGCTTTTCTTTTCTTGCTCCAAGATTTGTCCGAGACGTTCTTGTAATAGATCTCCGAGTCGGCTTTCTCTTGTAGGAGCTTTTGTTTCTTTTTGGATGGTTGAGTCTTGGTCTTGGCAGGGGTTGCTGGCTTTTTGACTTCTTTGAGGTGGTTTTCTTGGAGCGACTAGTTGTCGGTTGCTTTGAACCGGAGGGGGTTGAGGAAGGAGTGGGATTCTTAACGCAGACCTTCTTGTGTCCCATATCTGTTGGGTGGAAGTGGTCCCTTGTAGTGTGAAACCGTGGTGTGGTGGGGTAGCGTGGTGGAGTGCTTTCGTGGTGGAAAAGGTGAAAATGAAAGGGAAAAATGAAAGTGACATGTGCATGTGTTCTGTGCGAGGTGTATTTATATGATGCGTTTTGGGGTTGTACAGAGGTTGTATACACGGGCTGTGTTCGATACCTGTGTATGGCTCAAAAATTGTCCAGAATGGAGTTCATGAATGCACCAGCATTGTACACTGGCTGTGTTCAACGCTCGTGTATGAGTCGAAAAATGGCCAGAACGCTCATGAGTGCTACACGAGCATCATACACGGGTTGTGTTCGAATCCCGTGTAGTGTTCCAAAATTTTTCAGATTGTTGCCCCTAAAGAAGTATGATCGAACACAGGCTGTGTGGATATCTCGTTTATGCTTCAGAAATCAGTCAGAATGTTTGTGTATGCTACACGAGCATTATACACGGGCTGTGTTCGATGCTCGTGTAGGAGTAAAAAAATTGTGCATTAAGTGCAATCTGACGTGATGGTAGTGCAACATTGTGTATTTTTAAGTAATATACACAGGAAAAGAGAAACTTACCGCATTACCGTTCACAAATGGCCTTACCACGATCTTGGGTGCATCTTCCCCACACTTTGAGTGTGACCGCCGGTTCGAACGTGGGAGTCACAAGTCACCTATCTTATGAGGACAAATAGATTAGGGATAAAACAAAAATTACTAAGAAAAAGGAACGAAATCTACCTAAGATGTACATGGGCTGCCTCCCATGAAGCGCTGTTGTTTAACGTCGTTCGCTCGACGGCATGTGGCTAGCCATGGCTAGATAACTGGGGGTCGGAGGTTTATCTCGTCCCGTTCTTCAATTTCTGTTCCATTCCCCATGTATAATTTGACCCGGTGACCATTTACCTTGAACGTGCCTTGTTCGGGGTGTTCTAGTTCTATAGCTCCGTGGGGAAAGATTTGCTTGACAAAAAATGGACCTGACCATCTTGATTTCAACTTGCCCGGGAAAAGTTTTAACCGAGAATTGAAAAGTAGTACTTGATCTCCGACCTTAAACTTCTTAGGATGGCGGATGTGAGCATCATGATATTTCTTTGTTTTCTCTTTGTAAAGCTTCATATTTTCATATGCTGTCATCCTCCACTCATCAAGTTCGTTCAGCTGAAGCTTTCGTTTGAGTCCGGAAGAGTTTAACTCAAAGTTCATCTGCTTGATGGCCCAATACGCCTTATGCTCAATTTCCACCGGGAGGTGGCATGCCTTCCCATAAACTAGTCTGTAGGGAGTAGTTCCTAGAGGTGTTTTGTAGGCGGTTCTATATGCCCATAAGGCATCATCGAGCTTGTCTGCCCAATCTTTTCTATGAGAACTGACCGTCTTCTCAAGGATCCTCTTCAACTCCCTATTTGAAACTTCCACTTGCCCGCTTGTCTGAGGGTGGTAGGGTGTTGCAATTCGGTGCGTGACTCCATATTTCCTCAGAACTTTCTCCAGTTGAGAGTTGCAAAAATGAGTCCCCCTATCACTGATGATAGCACGGGGAGATCCAAACCGTGAGAAAAGTTTTTTCAGGAACTTACATACCACCCTGGCGTCATTGGTGGGTAGTGCTTGGGCCTCTACCCATTTGGAAACATAGTCTACTGCGACTAGGATGTATTTGTTCCCGAAGGAGGTAGGGAGTGGCCCAACAAAATCAATGCCCCATAGGTCGAATACCTCACATGCCAGAATGTAGTTCTGGGGCATTTCATCACGTCTCGAGGTGGTTCCCGTTCTTTGACATCGATCACAGGACATAACAAAACGTTGAGCATCTCGAAATATAGATGGCCAATAAAAACCAACCTCTAAGACTCTTTGAGCAGTTCGGTTGGCGCTGTAGTGACCCCCAGTAGGACCGGAGTGACAGTCATACAAAATCTTCCAACCTTCATCATGGGAGACACACCGCCTGATCATTTGATCAGCACATATTCGGAAAAGAAAGGGGTCTTCCCAGTAGTAATGTTTGAGTTCGGCAAAGAACTTTTTCTTGGCATTATAATCCAGACCACTAGGAGGAACACTTGCAGCGAGATGATTCGCTATGTCGGCGAACCATGGTGCCTCAAAACTTAGAACTTCACATACTGCAAAGAGCCTTTCTTCCGGGAAGGTGTCATCGATGTCCGCTTCAATTAACTCATCGTTGTGTGGTTCTTTCAACCTTGATAAGTGATCCGCTGCCAAGTTCTCCGCTCCCTTCTTGTCACGGATTTCGAGATCAAATTCTTGAAGGAGCAGTATCCACCGAATGAGTCGTGGTTTTGCATCGGTCTTGGATAGGAGAAACTTTAGTGCGGAGTGATCTGTATACACAATAACCTTAGATAAAACAAGATAAGGTCTAAATTTATCAAATGCAAATACTACTGCCAATAATTCCTTTTCGGTTGTGGTGTAGTTCTCTTGAGCATTGTTAAGAGTTTTACTGGCATAGTATATTGGTTGGAACCGCTTCTCATGTCTTTGTCCCAGAACAGCCCCGACTGCATAATCGCTTGCATCGCACATAATCTCAAATGGAAGGTTCCAATCTGGTGCTATCATAATCGGAGCATTGATAAGCTTTTCTTTTAGGAGGTTGAAAGAATGAGTGCATTCTTGATCGAAAGTGAAGGGTACATCCTTCTCCAGAAGTCGTGTTAAAGGACGTGCTAATTTGGAGAAGTCCTTTATGAATCGCCGGTAAAAACCCGCATGTCCAAGAAAGCTTCTAATAGCCTTGACTGATGTGGGAGGCGGTAATCGCTCAATTACTTCAATCTTGGCTCTATCTACTTCAATCCCCTTTTGAGAGACCTTGTGACCCAGTACAATGCCTTCCTTACACATGAAGTGGCACTTTTCCCAGTTAAGGACTAGGTTAGTCTCTTCACAACGGGTCAAGACTTTTTCTAAATTAGCCAAACATGCTTGAAATGAATTCCCGAAGACCGAGAAGTCATCCATAAATACTTCCATAATCTCCTCCACCAAGTCATCAAATATCGCTAACATGCAACGCTGAAATGTAGCGGGTGCATTACACAATCCGAAAGGCATCCTCCTATATGCGTATGTGCCATAGGGACATGTGAAGGTGGTCTTCTCTTGGTCCTCTGGTGCAATAGGTATCTGAAAATATCCGGACATACCGTCAAGATAACAGTAATACATATGTCCGGCAAGCCTTTCTAGCATCTGATCCACAAATGGTAGGGGAAAGTGGTCCTTCCTTGTTGCTTCGTTCAATCGTCTATAGTCGATGCATACTCGCCAACCAGTTACAGTTCTTGTGGGAATGAATTCATTTTTCTCGTTCGGGACCACAGTTATTCCTCCTTTCTTTGGCACCACTTGTGTTGGGCTAACCCAAGGGCTGTCAGATATGGGGTATATCATCCCGCATCAAGAAGTTTGATGACTTCTTTCTTGACAACTTCTTTCATATTTGGGTTGAGCCGTCTTTGAGGTTGGACACAGGCTTGTACCCTTCTTCTAACAGAATTTTATGAGTACAGAAGGATGGATTAATACCTTTGATGTCGGAGATCTTCCAAGCAATATCCCGCTTGTGTGCCTTGAGAACCGAAAGTAGTTGTTCCTTCTGTTCACTGGACAGTTCCGAAGCAATTATCACTGGCAACTTTGAATTCTTTTCCAAGAATGCATATTCAAGAGAATTTGGAAGCTGTTTTAATTCAAGCACTGGTGGCTCTTCAATGGAGGTTTTCAACTTTTCCTTAGTATCGTTCTTTAATTCTTCAAAACCTTTCTGAGGGATGAACTGTTCATTTACCTCGAGTGCAGCTGTGATGGCCTTAACATCCGATCCCGTTACTTCTTTACCTGCACTAAGATTCAAACTCAACTCTAATGCATCTTTAGATAAAATTTCATCGATATGATCGGATACAGAAGAGTCTATAGTATCGATAGAGTAACAGGAATCGTCAGACCCCATGGGATGCTTTAGTGCTGTAGCTACCGTTACCACCAATTCTTCATCCCCCACTCTAAGGGTGAGTTTTCCTTCTTGAACATCTATTACCGCCCTTGCAGTGGCAAGAAAAGGCCTTCCCAAAATTAACGGTACTTCTCTATCTTCGTCCATATCTAGTATGACGAAATCCACAGGATATATAAAGTTACCCACTTTCACCAACACATCTTCGATAATACCTCTTGGGATTTTCACTGAACGATCAGCTAATTGAAGACTCATGCGGGTAGGTCGAGGTTCAGTCAGACCTTCCAAGCCTAGCTTCTTAAAAAATGAATAGGGCATGAGATTGATACTCGCCCCAAGGTCGGCTAGTGCTTTTTCTACAGATAATTCTCCCACCACACATGGAATGGTGAAGCTTCCCGGATCTTTTAGCTTAGGTGGTAACTTGTTTTGAATGATGGAGGAGCAGTTAGCTCCTACCTCAATTGTTGAGACATCCTCCAATTTCCTCTTGTTAGATAGAAGATCCTTCAGAAACTTGGCATATTTAGGCATTTGCGAGAGAGCTTCCACAAAAGGTATATTGATGTGGAGTTGTTTAAACAACTCTAGGAATTTGCTAAACTGCTCTTTGTCTTTATTCTGATGGAGACGAGCTGGGTATGGTATTTTAGGCACATAATCCTTAACCGTTGGCGATTGCTTCTTTTCGGTCTCATGAGTGTGCTTCTCACAATTTTTTTCTTCGACCTCCTTTTCAACAACTTGTGTATGCCCTTCTACCATACTCGGAAGTTCTCTTCCACTCCTTAGATTAATAGCCTTTACCTGTTCCTTCGGATTCGGTTCAGTGTTACTAGGGAGTGAGCCTGGTTGTCTCTCAGAAAGCATTTTAGCCAATTGGCCAATTTGGTTTTCCAGGTTGTGAATCGATGCCTCTTGGTTCCTATGACGAGCATCGGAAGTTTGGATGAATTGTGCCAAGAGATCTTCTATATTTGGCTTTTTCTCAGGAGGTGGCAAAGCAGGAACGTGCTGTGATGCTGGAAGAGCTGGGAGTTGTTGCTGTGGTAGCCTATGGAAACCTGGTGGAAGATTTGACCTCTGTGTATTATGATTGCTCCACGAGAAGTTCGGGTGATTCTTCCACCCTGGATTATATGTATTGCTATAAGGATTGTAGTTCCCGGCTCCTTTTTCAAATTTATTCATCATATTCACATCCTCCATGCTTAAAGTGTCATTAGGACCGTATGGCTCACCACTTGGATACCCGTCCATACCAGATCTCATTCTGCTCATCTGAGCTGTTAATGATGCCACTTGGGCTTGGAGTTGAGAAACTGTTTCGGATTCCATTGTTGTTGCTACTTGTTGTGGCCGACTCCTTTCACTGTGCCAATGGAAAGTGTCCCGAGCTACTTCTTCAATCAGCTCATATGCCTCTGGGGCACTCTTTTTCATTAAGCAACCACCTGCTACCGCATCTATCTTTGTTTTCAAGTGGTCACCTAAGGCGGTGTAGAAAATCCTGATCAAGTCATGCAACGATATTCCATGATGACGGCAGCGTCTTAAGAGTTCTTTGAATCTTTGCCACACCTCATATAGTGACTCGCCTTCGTATTGGCGGAAAGCAAAGATGTCATTCCTTAACCGGATCGTTTTATTTGGTGGAAAGAATTCTTCCAAAAATCTCCGTGCCACTTGATCCCAGTTGGTCAAGGAATGAGGAGGTAGAGAGTTTAGCCAGCTCCTTGCCTTATCCCTTAGAGAGAAGGGAAATAGTCTAAGACGGATTGCATCTTCAGATACTCCATTGCTTTTAATTGTGGTGCAAATATGTAGGAAATTTGTAAGATGGTCATGTGGATCTTCAGAAACTTCTCCACCAAATTGATTGACCTGCACCATATGTACCAAAGAAGGTTTTAGCTCAAAATTGTTGGCTTGAATCGTGGGCCATGCAATGGATGGTGTTACTCCGTCTACACATCAGGCATGAATAGCTCGCACATAGGGCGATGTATTGCATTTGGAGGACCCCTGGCGGGATTATTCTCATTAACGACACCCTGATTTGGGTTATTTCCATTCCTCTCAACAGCTAAATTCTGACCGTCTGCAACTCCACTTCTGTCCATTGTCCCAGAACTATTAAGATTAATCTTTCTTTCTCTGATTCTTTTGTGATATGTTCTGTCGATCTCGGGATCAAAGGTAAAGTCTTCAGACGAAGAACTTCTTAGCATTAACTGCAAGTGAGATCAAACAAAATAGAGTCAACGTTAATTGTCCAAAAAGAGAAAGAATCAAATTGCAAAATAAAATAAATAGCTAAATAGATAATAAGGTTCTTCTAATATTGCCGTGCCAGATCCCCGGCAACGGCGCCAAAAACTTGATGTAGATCGTATCAACTCTTAAATTTATAATTCCAATTAACTCTTACGACCTAGTTAGGCAGTGTACCTATCTATAGTTGTATAGGGTCAACGGATATCGTCCACAAGGATCTTTAAGACAATTACTAGAATTAACCGATTTTCCACTATTTAGCAAATCTAATTAATTGCATTTATTTCTAACAACTACGATTCACTATTTAACTAATTTCGCAATCAATGTATATTCACAACCTTAATAATTCAACAATCACAAAACAATACCCTAGACCTTGATACACCCTAACCCTATCAATCTTATTAATAACATTCATCAATGCAGCACGTGTTCTTGAATTGCAGGAACCCTAATCTCATTAATCTCTTTCTCAAGATAATTAAATCCTAACCCTATATGTCTAATGGAAATCTCTTCCTCACTAGATGCATATAAAGATCGCATTAATGATCACAATTCCTCATAAAGATAAATTCTTGATGCAAAAGATTCATGTAATCTATCTCTAGATTTACATTCAAACCCTTCTACTCATGCTAGATCTTTCCTATTAATTAATCCTTCGATTCAATTAACAAGAATCATACAATAATCTAATATTGCGCATATACTAGATTACAACAATCAAGCAACATGAATAGATCCAAGAACAATAACTTCATTCAACAAATCAATTCAATCCACATTAGGGTTAGGGTTTCTCAAAATCTAAGGCATATAGATCTAAGCTTCCATTGTAAAATAATTGCAAATATAACCCATGGAAGAAAAATCATAAAACATGATGATTACACCCTTTAACAAACAAATCTTGTGATGGAAAATTATTAGGAGTTCCTCTTCTTCTCGTATGTCTTCTTGCTCCTAGGGTTTCTTTTCTTCCAAATTAGACTCCCTCAACAAAGAGTGGTTTGATCTATTTATAAAAGATGGATTTGTCTTCTACACGGGCATTCTACACAGGACGTGTTCGAGGCCGTGTTGCTTCCTCATGTTGGCTATTTCCTCGGATTTGTTACGAATTGGAGTCCTACACAAGCCCGATCACAGCCTGTGTTGCGAAGTCGTGTATGTTCCATAAAGCATTCTGTCCATTTCTTATCTCTAATATAAGCATCCAACATAGCTCGTGTTGCTTCTTTATGTTCTTTACAATAGCTTGCTGTACATTTTTAAAGGCCAACACTAGCATTCAACACAGCTTGTGTTGAAATCTCATGTATGTTGAATTCTTCACTTTGCACTTTCTTCATCAAAACTTGTTGTAATTCGTCAAAACATCTCCATAATGCTTATTATCTCCTCTTAATCCTGAAATTAACATATTACTCAAATCAGTATCCTTTTCTACAATTATTCACATAAAAATCACTATAATATCACACTAAAACCATGTGAATAATTAGGGTATTTTGTACTTATCAAACGGGCCAGGAACTTCACCAAGAGGAATGATGAGACTATGGTGGAGTATAGGTTAAGGTTAAGAGAATTGTGTGAAGACTTTGCTTTAGCTAGACACCCTCGGACTATAGGGGAAATGTTCAAACTATGGAAAGATGGATTGAGATACACTAGGTGGGCTGTTGTAGTCGACCGGTTGAGATATGATCCCATGGGGAGAAGGAGTTGGAATAAATTGGAGACGATTTATACTTTGGAGAGAATCATGGTAGAGTATGGGCGCGAGCCCATGACTAGGGAGGCTACATTTATTTTGAAGAATGGGGGAAACCGAACTCCTCCAGATTTTAGGGTATGGATCCCTATAGGATCCCTATATGTGTATGCCCATGATAATTTGTATGATCACCATGATTGGAACATAGCAGACGCATGGAACCATATCACTTGGCATGCGGTTTACTTAGATATCCTTCCACCCCGTGTGATAGCCACACCTCCAGCCCATGACATAGGCATGCAATTGAATGGAGCACCTGTGATCGAAGAGAATGAGGAAGAGGACGAAGAAGAAAGACCCCGAAAAGGATCCTAATTGAGAAGAAATGTAGTCCCTAGAACCCCTACCCCACCCATCGAGCCGAAGCGAAAGTGAATCCGAACCCAACCCATTGTATGGGATTTTAATCGGAGCTAGAGATACCAGATAGTGGAAGGGTAGAACCCGATTTTGATCCAATGATATGGAGAGATGTGTCTATTGAGGAGAAAATCCACCTGTGCTTGATATAGTAGCAGCAGAACTTATGGCCCCTGAGCCTATGGAAGTTGAGAATGTAGGTAGAGAACCTGTGAGAGAGCCTGAAGTGGTGGAGAACCAAGTGAGTGAACCTGAGGTAAGAGGTGAGGAGAATGGAGTGAGCTCGAGGGAAGGGCAAGGAATGGAAGAAGAGAAGAAAGTGAAGACCAAGAGCCTTTAGTCCGACCTACTAGGAACGGAATGACTACAAGGGATACCTTAGTTTTGTTTATCCGACGAGACGACGGTGGTTCTTCTAGCAGGAGACGACCTCCTAGCTCAACCTCCGAAGACACTAGTGATGAGTAGAGGCCGAGATGATAGCTAACCCATGAAGTCCAAGTGAAGCCCTGATTTTTCTTATTTTGTAGTAGGCAATGCGGAATGCCAATTTGCCTTAGGATTTCAGGATAGCTATATTTTATTACTTCTTTTTCCTGTATTTTGTTATGCTTTCAGAAATAGGGAAAATGTTTAGAAATGGGAATTGGAATATAGTTAGCCAATTTTGGGACAAAAAAAAAAAAATCTCGATGTAATATTTGTATGGCTCGCAAAAGTAATGAAGGATCATGTTTATTTCAAAAGAAAGGAGTTGTGAAAAGCATGCATGTTAAACATGAGGCATAAAGAACATTAACCGCATATAAATTGCATGAGCATTCATTCATTCACGTTATATTATGAGATTTTAACTTACCTAGTATGAGTTCCTTATTTCTCCTTATTAATGTGAAATTATGAAATATTCATTTCCTTTAATCTGATTCCAAATTCCGAATATTTTAATTAATATTGTAACCAAATAAAGTTCGTTCAAAATCTAAAACTCCTAGAATACTAAAAATATAAACATGTATAAAACACAAACCGACGGATTCGGAATCGGAACAAGGTCTATCCCTAACGAAGCACGACTAATCGGCCATGCCACTACCTAACCCTCAGGGAGTTGCCCTCAGAATCAACAGGGTGATGTGTCAAACGCGATTGGACAATTGGCCAATCTTCCGAATACATTCAATCCAGAATCAGAACCCTTCAGAACCCACACAAGGACAAAGTGTCTGGATTCTGCTCCACACCCACCACCCGCAGATCACAGGAAGTGATTGCCGAAGCACCTGCTCCACAAGAGAGCATTCCTATATGTCCTTTGCCACCACCCTTACCATACAGGAGACCCCACCGAAGCTCCTTACGGATTTCATCAAGAGGAACCGGTATTGATGGAGCGTTCGACAAACCAGATGAAGCCGAGGACTGTAGCTCAAATTGAGCATTCTTTTGCTGCATATGAAATTCCACTTACTTACAAGTGGAATATGGAACATATATGTTGAGGATAATGTGAGTCTGTGGGACTCTAAGAGAAGGAGCTTGCCTTCCCCTTACATGGAATCGTTTCGCCGGAATTTTTGGATAATTACTTCCCCCTCCAGTTACGGGTGAAGTTCGTGCTATATGAGGCTGACTTTCTCCACGTAAAACAAAAGGGGAGAATAGTGGAACAGTATGAGACTGAGTTCGTCCACCTGTTGCAATACGCACCTGATCATTCAGGGATAGTGAAGAGCTGAAGAAGCAAGTATTTTTGGGTGGCTTAGACGAGAATTGCGGATCAAATGGAAGAATTGGGTAAGGACATACCCTGAATGGTAGAGAAGGCCCGAGTGATTGACGGGGCCAGAAAAGAAAATACCAAGAACTTGACAAGAGGGTATTGGGAAAAGGCCGTTTGACGCCTTGAGTTCAGAATCAAGGGAAAAAGGTACAGAACCGTACCATGGGTTTAAAGATGACTCTATTAGCAAGTCGACTCAGGCTAAGGCCAATGTCTCCTGTTGGAAATGTAAGGGGGCGCATGCTCTTGACACAGCCATTGTTGAAAACAAATGTTATTTCTATGGCGACGCTGGCCATATGGTTTATACATGCCCAAAGAAGCTGGCCGTGACTTGCTATTATTTGCAAGAAGGGGCACTTAGCCTCTGAATGTTCCCAATGGAAAAGTGTAGCCGCTCGACCCTTTGGGACTTCGAGCAATACCAACCCCATGAGGTCGGAAATAAAAGTGGGGAGCCGAGCAGCATCAGCAATGCATGGGATAAGGTTATAAACTTCGAAGCCAGTGGATGTAGAGAAAGATGAGGAGGAGGAAGTGGAATTGGCAGCTTGGATCAAAGCGAAGGCGCTGATGGCGGCCTGGTGACAGTTATTAACAAAACCTTCACAAGTTAGATTTTGATTTATTTATCTAAATGTGTTATCTGGATGAAATTATAAGTTATGGGAAAGCTGGAAGTAAAAAAAAAAAAAAAAAAACCCTAGGTAGGTAGCCTCGAGAGTGCTATAGGATTGATGAGTGATGGGTGTTTGTTGACCTCAGGACACATTCAGGTGAATATCATGGAGGCATATGTCTTATTTGACACGGGAGCGACACATTCATTCATCACCACTAGTTTAGCTAATCAACTTGTGTTACCTATAGCCACAACTACTGCTAGTTTGAGGATTAACACACCTACTGGGAGCGTTGTGTCAACCCAAGAATTTATAAAGGATTGTCCGTTGGAAGTTCATGGACACCACTCCAAAAGCGATCTAATAATGCTGGAGATGAATAAATACGAAGTCATCCTCGGAATGAGTTGGCTAAGCAAGGTAAAGGCAATAGTGGATTGTCAAAAGAAAACAGTGAGTTTCTATGATCAAATGGGGGAAAAAGTAAAATTTGTGGGAGAAACCCTAGTCCCGAGAAGGTTTGGTTTAAACTCGTTTGGGTTGATGATGGAGGATGAAGAGATAATACCGATTGAAGGTGTCTTGGATGGAGAGGAAACCCGTGAGGAAAGGGATATACCAGTGGTAAATGAATATTTGGATGTGTTTCTAGAAATTTTGCCAGGATTACCACCAAAAAGAGAAATTGATTTTGAAATTGTTTTAGCTCCAAACACCGAACCAATATCCAAAGCACCATACCGGATGGCACCGGCTGAGTTGAAAGAGTTAAAGGCACAATTACAGGAACTTCTGGACCAAAAATTCATAAGGCCAAGTGTGTCGCCATGGGGCGCACCTGTTCTGTTTGTAAAGAAGAAGGATGGATCGATGAGACTGTGTATTGATTATCGTGAGTTGAATAAGGTAACTATCAAGAATCGATACGCTCTGCTAAGAATTGATGATTTGTTCGATCAATTGGAAGGGGCTTGTGTGTTTTCCCGCATTGATTTGCGTTCGGGATACCATCAATTGAGGATAAAGCCTGAGGATGTACCAAAGATGGCTTTCCGTACTCGTTACAGACACTACGAGTTCCTAGTGATGTCATTCGGGCTGACCAATGCCCCAACTGCATTTATGGACCTTATGAATAGAGTCTATAAGCCACTTTTGGATAAGTGTGTAATAGTTTTCATAGACGACATCCTGATATACTCGAAGACCAAAGAGCAACACGAGGAACATCTTCGTTTGGATTTACAGACCTTGAGGGACAACAAGCTGTACGCCAAATTGTCCAAATGTGATTTTTGGTTGGATAAAATATCCTTCCTTGGACATGTGGTAACTGGTGAGGGGATATCAGTTGACCCTGAGAAGATCAAGGCAGTAGTAGAACGGAAACCGCCGCAGACGGTTACTGAAGTAAGAAGTTTCTTGGGATTAGCTGGCTACTATCGCAAGTTTGTGAAGGATTTCTCCAAGATAGCCAAGCAACTGACTCAATTGACTCAAAAGAATGAGAAATTTGTTTGGACGGATAAGAGGGAGCAGAGCTTCCAGGAATTGAAACGACGATTGGTATCGGCACCGATCTTAGTTTTACCAGACCCAGAAAAGTCCTATACGGTACACAGTGATGCCTCAAGGAATGGCCTTGGATGTGTTTTGATGCAGGAAGGTAAAGTTATTGCATATGCTTCTCGGCAATTGAGACCACATGAGCAGAACTACCCTACACATGATTTGGAATTAGCTGACGTTGTCTTCGCTTTGAAGCTATGGAGACATTATCTTTATGGATAGAGGTGTGAGATATACACGGATCATAAAAGTCTTAAATATCTGTTCACACAAAAGGAACTAAATATGCGACAAAGGAGATGGCTATAATTGATAAAAGATTATGACCTGGGAATAAATTACTGTCCCAGGAAGGTTAATGCCATCGCAGATGCCTTAAGTCGGAAGAATTATGGAGAGGTAGCTGCCTTGATCACAAGTCAAGGAGAGTTGGTTAAGGAGTTTGAGAAGTTGAAGATTGAGTTCATAGGCCAAAGCGCTGAGCTTGAGATAGCCAATCTGGCACTGGAACCGACCCTAATAGAAAGGATCAAAGAAGCTCAAAGATATAACAAAGTGATACAAAAGATCAAAAGGGAAACCCAAGTAGGAAAGTACCTTGATTTTGCAATAGATGATGAAGATGTGATCCGAATGAAAGGAAGGTTGTGTGTACCAGAGGATGAGGAATTGAGGAAGGAGATAATGAGTGAAGCTCACAACTCCGGATATACCATGCATCCAGGAGGTAGCAAAATGTACCAAGATCTGAAAAGCCACTATTGGTGGAACGGCATGAAATGAGACGTGGCGGATTATGTGATGAAATGCCCGATTTGCCAACAGGTGAAGGTAGAGCACCAAAGATCGGGTGGATTGCTGAAGCCTTTACCCATTCCTGAGTGGAAGTGGGATCAGATATCTATGGATTTTGTGTGTGGTTTTCCCAAGACTCCTTCTGGTTGTGATGCGGTATGGGTAATAGTGGACCGGTTAACCAAGTCGGCACACTTCTTGCCCATAAATATGACTTATTCCATGGAAAGTTTAGCCAAAATATACATCAGAGAGATTGTAGGGTTACATGGCATACCTGCAGGGATTATTTCAGATAGAGACCCGAGATTTGTGTCCAAGTTTTGGACAAGCCTGCAAAAGAGTTTGGGCACTAAATTGCATTTTAGTACGGCTTATCACCCTCAAACCGATGGACAGTCTGAGCGGACGATCCAAACCCTAGAAGACATGCTAAGAGCGTGTGCCTTGGAATTCAAAGGGAGTTGGGATAGTCATGTACATCTAATTGAGTTTTCTTACAATAACAGCTATCACTCCACCATTCAGATGCCACCGTATGAAGCCCTGCATGGACGACGCTGTAGATCCCCTTTGTTTTGGGATGAAGTGGAAAAGGTAGCTATTGGGCCGGAATTGGTACAAGAAGCTGCCAATAAAGTGAGGGTAATTCAGCGGAAAATGAAAGAAGCTCAGGACCGGCAAAAGAGTTGGGCATACCTGAAAAGAAGAGAACTCGAATTCAAGGTGGGTGATCATGTGTACCTAAAGATAAACCCGATTAAAAGTATTAAAAGGAAGCATACACAAGGAAAGTTAAGCCAAGATACATTGGACCTTTTGAAATCTTGGAAAGAGTCAGAGATTTGGCATATCGGCTAGCCCTACCACCAAATTTATCCGGGATCCACAATGTATTCCATGTGTCAGTATTGAGGAGGTACGTTGCCGACCCGAAAGGATTCTGGAGTTGGAACCGATTCAGTTGAAGGAAAACCTGACATATGAGGAACACCCAATGAAGATATTGGATAAGAAAACTCAAAGGCTACGAAACAAAGACATTCACTACGTCAAAGTGTTATGGAGGAATCATGCCATTGAGGAAGCAACCTGGGAAGCTGAAGATGAGATCCAAAGGAAGTACCCCGAGTTATTTGAAGAACAAGGCACGTCAGTTCCATTTTGAGGACAAAACTTTATTAAGGTGGGGAGGTTGCAAACCCCGGGAATCTCAGTAGTTAAGAAAACCCCGGGAGTTGAAAAGCGATACCCTAATCTGTTCAGTTTAAGTCTAGTGAGAGGAGCTTAGGAACCCTAAATTCGTTTTCCTTTGGTTTCATAATAAAAGAAGTTTTATAAAGTAAATGAATATGAATTATCCTTCTAAAGTATATTTTAGACCTTCGAAAATTTTAAATTCGGAAATTTTTCAATTCCGGCATTCCCGAGCTCAATTATGGAAAAGCGTACCCCAGACCACGAACTCAGAAAAATATTCCGGAATATTCATTAGAACCGTAAATTTATAAGGATTCCAAAAATATCAATTTTATAATTTTTCGGGCTATAAAAATTACAGTTATAGCTTTTCTCTTGTTTTCGTTACAACCGGTAAAGTAGATGTCTTGTCTACTATTCACAAGTACAACCTACACTACACACTACCCATACCCTATTCTTACATCCTTACAACTACTCATTTCAATTTTCTTTTCCAATGAATTTTGTCTCTTAAAAAATTATTACATTTATTACATTTTAATTACTTAAATTACAAATATCAAAATTTCAACACACACACAAGCCTAAGGCCTACGCCCCCCCCCCCCCGTTCTTTCCCTCTCCATTTGATTTATTTTTACTCAATTAATTCAACTAAAACCCTAATCCATTTAATATATAAAGCTAATGTTCATTCTCTCTCTTCATTTTCACTTGTGCAAATTTTCTTTCAAGAGAAAAACTCTCTCTTCCCCTCCTACTAGTGCCGTGAGCCCCCCTCCCTCTTCCTCTCACATTTTCAACTCAAATCCTCTTCATTTCCACCTTTGATCTCTATTGGTAGGTTGATTTTAAGCTTTATTCTTCCTAGATCTTGTAATGGCAAAGCTATTTCTTGTGTGTTTTCACCTTTAATCCCAATGAGCATATGCTAGGGACATGAAAACACTTGAACAAGAATATCAAGCCGTCACAAGATATGGATCTAGTGTTTAAATGAGTTCTTGTTAAGATATTCTCTTGTTCATGCATGTGAATTATAGATCTTGTATATATATTGATGTTCATGCCATGAGATTTATGATTCATGCATCATATCTAGTAGATCTAATGTTTAGACATCTATATCTTCATCTACATCTATGTTCATGTGGTTATTTTAAATTTCATGCATCAATGATCATAAAAATGTAGTCTTGTTTTATGTATAGGTATGTTAGGTAATGGATCTCCATGTATAGAAGGCAGAAGATTGAAAAAGAAAAGGTTTTGCTAGAAATGATTTGTAGGAAATTCGGATGGAATTAGGACCCTACCTTAAAGACCACCAAAACCACTTTAAAACTCATATTTTTCATCAAAATTGGAAGGTATATGTAATAGATGCCCTTAAGGAATGATTTTCATAAGCTTAGATGAGTTTAGGCATGATAAGAATGTAAAACAAGTAGTGGAGTTAGAATGAAAAATATTGATATGTGGATTAATAGTCAAATTCGTAATTTAGGTCCATGCCTACATGAACACCTAGTATCTAAGTCTAAATTGGATGTTTTATGAGTTAAATGAAGTCTTTAGATAATGGATACATTGGAGCTTCAAATTTTAATGCATTAAACAAGTTTTCTCATAAGGAAAATGCAAGAAAATGAAATTTCAAAAATTCGGATTTTTACAAGAGGCTTGTTTAAAAACATGTTTACCAAATGAAAAATGTGGATTTTTATGCATGAATGAAGGCCATGATTAATATAGACTTTGAGAACTCATTTTTATTTAGATAACAAGTGAATTTCAAGAATAAAATCAAAGAAACCCTAGGGAATGTAAAGTTAGGAAGAATAGCTTTCTAGAAATAACCTTTATGGAATTTTATAACAATTAGGAGCTCAAAAGAGCTCATCATCAAAAATCATCAAGACCATGCATATATTGAGTTCATTACATGGCATTCATGTTAGGAATTCATTCATATACTATTCATCCATGAATCATCGACTAGGAACATTTTTTTTCAAAAGCGAAACAATTTTTCGGAAACGAGAAAGTGATAGAACAGATCTGATCCTACTGTTCCGTGACTTTACTATTTTCAAAACTTGAAAATAATACTAGAAATAGATATATCTTTCGAAGTAGATAGAGATCGATATAAAATTTACGAAATTCCGAGTTAAAATGACCAAGTTATGGCCGTTTTAAGTCGGGGCTTCCGAAAATAGCTAGAATTCCGAATTCATCTAGTTTAGATGTATAGCTTGGATTAGCTAAATGATGAGAATCTCATTAGGATTATTCTTATGTGGTAGGTGATCCCGAGCAAGATGATACCCTACCTCCCGACTATTACTACTAAAAAGACCGGTGTCCAATGGCCGAGTGAGTACTACTTCCATTATCATTTAATGCTTGTGATTGTACTGATTAGTGGCACTAGTGGTATAGGCAAAGATATGAATGAATATATATGATGGGGTATATGCGAATTATATCTATGTCTGCTATTGATGTGTGAAATGGAGCTTAAGAAATATCGAAACCGGGTGTTAAGCTATTGATTGATTAGCTAGCATTTTATATGGATTGTCTGCGAATACTTGTTGGTCACCTAAAAAAATTGAATTAATATATATTTGGCTTCAATTGTAATTGGACTCATTCATATCACGACGGGGATGGAGCATTAGCATTGGTTGGTTTTTCGTGATCCATAAAACGAACATGTTGGTTAATCGTGATCCATAAAACGAAATTGTTGGTTAATAGTGATCCATAAAACGAATTATTGATCAGTTGACCGTGAGCTTAAACGGCGTCGTACCACAGGATTCGTTAATCTGGTAACCCGGGATGGAGGGCGTAAGTCCATCCATATATGATTTCCGGCTGGTCATATGTTTGTAAACCCATTTGTTTGATGCATACATTTGCGTGAATAATCACTTGTTTGAATGGATTGTACTTAATTGTGATATGGAAGTTCTTACTCACTAAGCTAGTTAGCTTACGCCCCCATAGCTTTTATTTGTTGCAGCACGAGTTTATCTGGCTTAAGCCGAGGCAAGCCACAGCTCAGGTACCAGAGATAGGGGTTTCCCATAGAAGTTTACTTCGCTTTTGTTTAGACTTCCGTTGGAAACTAAATGACTCTAGATGACTGTAATGGACTTGATCTTATTTTTGCGGGGGAATGCCCCTTAGATTTTGTAAAGTGTATATATATATATAATATATATATATGTTCGGTTTATTATCTATGGCTAATGAATGCCACATTAAACTTCTTAACTCCATTGAATGAGTATTCTATTGTCGTAAAGGGACGCTTTACATCTATACAAGACTCCCGAAAGGCTCGAATAGAAATTCGAGAGTCTTTATAGTATGTGGCGGGCTGTTATGTTTAGAATACCCTATGGGGCGTGACAGAGTGTGGAAGCAATAAATGGAAATGGGGCAGCTTGTATTCTTTTGCAAGAACAGGGAAAGAGAGGAATAAAGATAGGAAAAAGAAGTAAATAGGTAGGGTTTGTAAAAAGAGAAAGTGTACAAGAATAAGGCTTTTTATTAGGAAAATATATAAAATAAAATTAAGAAAAATATTTTTAAATAAGTGGCAGAATTTTCATAAATAAAATTAAATAATTAATTGAATTATTTTATTTCAATAAATATGTTACCGGTACGGTCAAAACATGCTTATATAAGCTATAAGTGATATTTTTAGATTCCGAAAAATTATGAACTCGATATTTTGAAATCCTTATGGAAATACGAGTCTAAAAATATTAAAGATATATTTTAATTTTCCGAGTCCCGGGACACGCTTTCCAAGAACAATATCTAATCAGGTTCGAAATAAGCCGAAAATAAATCAATCTGATATTTTTAAGAAATCAAATATTGTTACGGACTATTCTACACACTTTATTAAATTTTCGACTTCTCAATTTACGAACATGGAATTTCCGGATCTAAACTGTAGGGTTTAACTTGTGATCCGTTGACTTAAGGTTTCCAGTTGACTTCCGCCTTAGGGTTAAGTCTTAGGATTACTCTAAAAACCAAGGGCTTACATCTACTTTTCTTTTATTTTATTAATTTATTTAATGATTTAAAGTCTCTTTTAATTAGCAAATTAAGTAACACAAGTTACACTTTCAAAATTTAAGTTACAAGCCAACTACACTCCTCTCTCTTTCCTCATTAAAATCACGTCAGCACCCCCCCCACCCCCCCCCAATTTTTTTGCATTGATTTATTTTTTTCTTTCAATTATTTAATACACTTTTAATATACTCCTCTCTCTATTTAAAGACTTATACTTATACACTTTCTCTCTTTGCAACCCTACCTCATTTACTCTCTCTTTTCCTCTCTTTATCTCTTTCTTAGCCTTGTTCTTATAAGAAAAACAAGCTACCTCCATTTCAAATTCTTGCTTCCACATTCCATTCTTAAAGATTCTTTAAGTAAACTTTCTTCTTAAGCTTCCATAGATGACATAGGTAAAGTATAGTGAGAGTTTCATGCATCAAATAACCTTCCATAAGCTTAAAAGCTAAAGATGATGATGCTAAAATGAAACACTCCTTTTATCCATGATTATTCTCTTGTATTATTATTATTTTCTTGTGAAAAGTAGTTATATTTTGTAGATCTAACTTTTTTTGTAGCTTTGATTTTGTTTATATTTTAGATCTTGTTATTTGAGTTATTTTACTATTATTTTTTTTATTCAAGTTATGTTGTTATTGCTAATGATTTGTGCATATATTCATCATTCACATAACCATTATAGTGTTCATGCATTTATAACTAGTATAATAAACTAGATCTAGTTGTTGTAAGTTCATACATGCATTAGACTTTTGTTTTATGTTCTTAAATAACTTGTAATAGCTTGATGAGTAGGAAGGTATTAGAAAGCTCAAGATCTATTTTAGTTTTAACAAAAATCATTTTGAAAATTTTGATAAAAGGGAACCATATTTAGAAAAGCTATTTTTCAACTTCAAAAAGTATTTTTCATTTAAAATGAAGGGATTAGGGAATAAATATCATAAATGAATGATCTTGATGAGTAAAGTTTAGATCTATGAGTTTATGGTTTACTACCATGGATTTCTTTTACATTTATGTTCATAGAAAATGTAGATCTTAGTTTTGAACTTAAACAAAAATGGTGAAATTCGTATCTAGGCAAGACCATTTTTAAAAACCATTTTCCAAGTGTCAAAATGGAAGTTTTACTTAAAATAATGAAGACTTAATGGGTATATATCATCAAGACTTCATTTTATATGGTTCAAAGGTGATTTTCAAAGATTTTTTTAAAACGAAATTCTATTTTCAGATTTAGGCCAAAGCTTAGTTTAAAAATATGTTTTCCAACTCAAAAATGAAGTTTTTATTCAAGAAATGGAAGGCTCTTAGGATAGGATATGTAAGGGATGGATTTTCATAAGTTTAGGTGGATTTTATCAAAAGATATGTCCAAAAACAAATTTTGTAAATTCGGATCTCAACCAAAACCAATTTTGAAAACCTATTTTTCAACACCAAAATGAAGGATTTGTTTAAAAAATGAAAAGCTTTTGGAATAGGTATCAATAGGAGATGTTTTTTATAAGTAAATGGTAGAACTACTAATAGAGATTCTCGAAATAGGAAGAGATAACAAAATATAAAATTTGAGTTTTATCCTAACTTTGTGAAATTCGGATGGTTTCAAGACCATGCCTTAAAAACCATTTTATCAACTCCTAAACTTGTGTTTTATATGAAAAATAAAGAGTGTAGGTTATAGATATCATCGAGTAAAGATTTTATAAGCTGAGATGGGATTTGCTAAGAAAAATATGTAGAACAAGGAGTAGAAATAATGTGGGAAAAATTTGAGTTGTTGGTCATTTTATGAAATTCGTAATAATGGAGTAATGGCATGAAAACACTTACTTTCCAAACTTAAAATAGAAGTTTTATTAAAGAAATGAAGTCCTTAGTGGCTAGGTATGGTTGAGCCTTAATTTTCTAAGTATCAAATGAGTTTTCTTAAAAGAATTACCACGAAAACAATTTTTACAAAATTTGGATTTTGGGGTGAACCACATTTAAAAACATGTTTACAAAGTGTATAATGGAAATTTTTATTGAAACACAAAGGCCTTAGGGAATATACATAATGAAGGCTTAATTTTAACAAGAATAAATAAATTTTTATCAAGGGATTTTTCTAAAACAAGTGGGGATTGTCAATAATACAAGACTAGCCTTTCTAAGTTGATTTTTCATAAAGTCTTACAAGGAAAAAGTTTTCTAAAATTTTTTTAATTAAATATCATCAAGAACATGTATATATATATATATCGTGACATATCATTTATGATAGTAACTTGTTCATATTGCATGTTCGCTACTGATCTGAACTGATCAGATCTTTTCGAAGCTTAAAAGTTTTCAAAACTTAAATATGATATTATAATTAGATAGATCTTTCGAAGTAGATAGAAATCAATATATAATTTGCCAAATTCTGAGTTGAAACGACCAAGTTATGACCGTTTTAAGTTGGAATTCCCACTTAAGACGAGAATTACGAATTTGATAGTTTGTATGAGATAGAATGGACTAGTTTTGAGTAGAAATACTCATTTGGGTATTTCTTCTTTTAGGTGAGCCCAAAATCGACGATTCCCTACCACCAGATTACTTTTACTAAGAGACCAGTGATCCAATGGCCGAGTGAGTTTTCCTCTTATTTTGTTACCTTGCTTGTGCTTGTAGCTAGTTGCACTAGAATTAGGAAAAGATAAAATTGTGATGAGTTGTGGTATAATCTTGGTTGAATGAATGATAAGTATATCGAGGCGAAACTTGTTGTAAAATCATTGTATGAGTTAGTATAGACTTGAATTGTCTGAAATTCTCTATGATCGCTCTTAACCTACATAATTAACATGCCACGATCATATGAATAAATTGTACATGCATATCACGTATTGAGTCATATTGCATTAGCTAATATACCTTTAGTGGGACAAAAGTATATTAGCGGCGATGGGGCCTTTGTTAACATTAAGGATGTGAGATCGCTTAAGTTAACAGAAGTGAGGTAGGCACTTAACTACCATAATAAAACAACAGAGGTTGTATAATTAAGAGAAAGAGAATCGGGATTATGTTGCATGACTTATGGACCATCCCACTCAAGATTGGAATTATGGTTGCATGACTTATGGACCACCCTAACCCCGAATAGAGGGCATAAATCCATTCACATATGGCTATCGAAAGTCATATGCTTGTCTGTTCATGTGTTTGTTCATGCATAGCATATGGATGAATTATAACTTGCTTGTTATGGTACGAAATTAAGGGAACTCTCACCAAGCTAATGTAGCTTATACCCCAATAGATGTTTGAATAAACATGTTGACGGGAGAATGTAACCTAGAGACCGAGATGTCTGGAGCGGAGTATGACTTCGAGGTTCCAATAGGATGTGGGAACACTTGAAGATATTAGCCAGGTTTTGTGAATTGTCTTGTAATAGTTTATATAGTGAAATCTATGGATGAATTATAATTGAAGTATAGTGAATTGTATTCCTTTACATTGTTACTCAAGTTGTATCAATATAAAAATATATCACTCTGATGTGTCTCCTCCATGTGTTAGACGCCTTGTACATAGTATGGAAGCCTTGACGTGACTGAGGCGGTCATTCCTAGGCTTTAATATTGTGTACGACAGACTATCATGTTTAGGATACCCTTCGGGGCATGACACTAGCACCCTTAAATCTACCTGTAATTATCTCCAGGTGCAACTCTATGCAAGGACAACATCATACAAGGATCATCGGGGTACTGCACTAGCATTACTGGTAATTCTAGTCTACTAACCCGAGCAAAGCACAAGTAACGTACAAATTTTATAGCCGGCTATTTAATTAGTCAATTTTAAGATTCTAGTCTAACAACCAACAAAGAAGGTATTTACGTATCAGAATACTTGATTCGTCTTGAGCACTGGAGTCCTCTAAAATCAATGTTTTAAGGTCCTAGAATATACTTCAACCATAGAATGAAGAATTAGAATGAGTTTGTTTTCAATTTCAAAAAGGAAAATAAGAATTTAACAACGTTGTAAAGAACATAGGTAAGAAAACAGTATTGTGCAAAGATTTGTACACAAGTCCATAAATTTGGAGTGTACTTTCGAAAAACAACATTTTGAGTTGCAAAGATGGACATGACTTAGTACACGAATTTGTGTATAGGTCATATACTTCTAAGGTTCAAAATTGTTAAATGCACAAAGAGATGCATGACTTATACATGATCCTATGCATCAAGTCATGTTTTTCTAGAAAATGCACAATTTTGCACCAAGAGTTACACAACTTGATATACAGATTCATATACTGGTCGTGTATTTCCATATTTTATTATTTCTTTGAATATGATGAGGTACACTACTTAAAACATGGATACGTGCTTTAGTCATGTACTTTTGGAAATTGCCTTTTTGACAAATTTTCTCCATATTTGGTCCATTTTCATTCCAAACTCTTTTTAAATCCCTCTTCAAGGTTTTTATCACTCCTCACATATTTTAAACCCCTTTCTATATCTGCTAAACACCCCCACTCCAAACTAAAACTTTATCTACATATATTTAATAAAAAAGAACACTTTAAGGATTAAAAATATGTTGAAATCACATTACCTTTATGAAATCCTTCAATCTTTCTATAAATTACAATGTCTCCCATTTTCGTCTTTAGAGAATCCTCATAGTGTCCCCCTAAGTTCTCTCCTTCTCCTTTGAAAATATTGTTTTAATGTTGGAAGACTAGACTTTTATCATTCTTTCTCTTTTAATTTATTAAAAACAGTGAAATAACATGAAGAAATATAGTAACTTACCTTTGTATTCTATCGAAGCCCTCCAAAAACCATAGAGAAATGTTGTGAGGAAAGAGAGAAGTTTGTTACGTACGAATGAAAAGGAGATGAGACAGGAGGTAGTTACTGGAATTTTGTATTTTTATTTACTTTGGAGCATTTTGCAAAAAGGTAGAATTATATATTGCTATGTTAAGGAAAGGTTTAAAGAGTCATAGGCTTACATGGAAGAGATCAATTATTTTTTTATATCAAATCAAATACATATCAATCTCATGTTTAAGTAAACCTTGTGCATACATGGAGGTTACTCCTTTTAATTTTAAATAAGCCATTCATTAATGAAATATACTCTCTTATAACTTTTTTCTTAACTTTCTCTCTTTAAAACTTTTGTATTAGTTTAAATAATTTTTAAAGCATGTAAGTGCTGCGAGAGAGTACCCTTGAGCAATGTGGCCTAAATAAGAATTTGTAATGCCTATTTAACACCTAAGGTAAAAACCTACTGGAGGCAACAATTCCTATCTTTTTAGCAATTTAATAACTAAATATTGTAATTTGTGAGTCATATCAAATTACCAAGAGCGCAGTTCGAGTTTTCCTTGGTGTATTATATCCTAGAATAACGTCGTCCATATCTTTTATTTTTCTATTCTTGTTATTCAGAAAACCCTAATACTTATGTTAAGTCTTGGGATTTCTTTAGGATTAATTATTATTAATCGATATTTATCCTAGTGATTATCTTCCTAGGTGCTTATATTGGTTTTCTTATTGATATCCTAGTGATTGTCCTCCTGAGCACATCATGTAGGGTTCATGTTGATTAAATTGAATAAAAAGAAAAAGGAGGATGCTTTGTTCGACATGCACTAGCAATTTGTATAAACACTCCAAATATATTTTCACATTAGTTGGTGAAGTTGTAATGATTATAAGAGGAAATGGAAATATCTTATTTTCATCATGATATCCTTTAACTTTTGTAATTAAACCATTTCCACCTTCTTAGAGTAAATGGCTCTTTTTATAATTTACTTGACATCCTGACAATCTCAAAGCAAAAATAGCACGGCTCAATTTTACCAATTGTCGCTTTGTTATATAAATCATTAAAGGTGAAAAATGAAGGTATCATGTAAAGTTAATATATAATAATGATAGACAACAATGTCCAAAAAGTGTTAATTATTATAACTATATTACTTAACTTGTAATTTAATGTAGTTACATTTTTTTTTCAATTAAGTATAAATCATCTTTATTATATTATTGACCAAGGTTCAACCCCCCATTAAACCCAATTCGAGCTCTCGTCCATCTGTATACTCGGGCTAACTACCTAGGCTAGCTATTACAATAATGCCCTTGAGCATATTTTTTAAGGTAAATGTTAAAATTTGATATTTGAACTTTACACAAAAATTCAAATTGGTACATAAACTTTGAAGTGGTCAATTTAGTATCAATCAAACCTTTTGCAGCAATTTTTACTATCTCCTTTATATTGTTTTATTTTGTTTGTTGATTTGGAAGAGACAACACATCATTTTTTAATAACTTTCCCTAACACCATCTAGCACTAATAGACTACTTCTTCTATATCAAAGAATGAAGCAAATAGTGTTAATAAGGCAATAAAAATAGCTATAAAAAATTGATTGGGTATTAAAGTAACTACTTGAAATTCCAAGTACCAAATTGAATTTTTGTACAAAGCTCAGGCAACAAATTTAACATTTTCCTAATTTTTTATTTGCTAAGAAGAGTCACTAGGGCATAGGATAAGCTAAAACTAAAATCAATGAAAGTTGAGAGAGATAACAACTACTAGCTACATTTTAACTCTTTAGAGGGATTTTCTTAATTAAGGAATGTAAATAGAGGAAATGAATATACACTACTCTTGCTTAAATACGATATGTACGGTCACTAATCTTCTTAAGCACTCTAAATGGACCATTTACTTGCAGTACAAACTTATGTTGTCTTTTGAAAATCTGTATGTACACAATTGTATTCAAACTAAATCATTGTGCTAAGAACTCTTGCTTTTTCTTTTGATTTCTTGTTACACTTGACTACCAACTATCTTTTTCATCTTTGCATTTTTTTTTCTTTTGAGATGATTAACATTTTTCTACTAAATTGCCTTATCTTTTTTATGTTGGCAACACCATTAAGACTTTCATCTATTGCCATTAGCATAGACAATAAGTTGAACGACTATAGCCAATAGCCATATATAACTTTAAAACGTAACCTACTATGTGTGGACCTATTGTAAGTGAATTCAACAACTAGTAAACTCATATCCCAATCTATAACATTCTTTTTCTACTTTAATTATAAGTAAAACACCTAAAGTACATTTAACTATTGGGTAAATTATACCAAAAGGTATTAACGTTTGGGGATAATTTTATTTAAGGCATTAATGTTTAAGTAGTTAAAAAAAGAAATCAATGTTTGGCAAAGTGAATTAAATGAGGTATCAATATTTTACAAAGTTCATTTTACGTATTAACGTTTGGGTTGGTTTTCGATTAAGTTTCCTTAATTTTTTTGTTAGTCAATAATTAATGCCTTATTTCACTCACTTTATAAGACGTTGATACCTCTTTTAACCACTTGAAACATTGATGCCTAAAATGAATTTATCCTTAAACGTTGATTCCTCTTTTTGACCACTTAAAATGTTGATACCTTAAATGAACTTACCCTTAAACGTTAATACCTTTTAATGTAATTTACTCTTTAACTATTCATTTGTTTGTGGGTAGTTATAACAGCAACAACAACTTGGAAGTAGGATATATGCTTTAGATTAGTTTAATTCTAGTTCATTTCTACCAAAACCAGTTGAGTTTATAACAAGTTTTATCAAATCGATTCCCATTGAAACTTATTGGATTGAATTAATTAAATAAATCATTTACTTTATAGATTAATTAATTTTAATTATTTCAAATAGAAAAAAATGTTTTAGGCATGTGTAAGATAAACTAGCTTAAACCCAAAACAATTCAATGAACTCGGTTTATGATTGAACTTTAACATAATTGAAATACTAAATTAAATAGAAACATAAACAGTTAAATTAATTCATTATTTTGTTCATTCTCTCTTTTCATTTTAAGTAACGAGCTGAACTCTTTAAAAAACTCATTAGTAATACTTGATAAGATTTATTTCATATTTTTAAATGAGAACCACCCCACCACTTTATAAACTCATCCTTATCATATCACATTCATTCCATTACATTACGTGCACTTTTACACACATTGAACACAAAAAGAGAGGAGTAAAGAATATAAAACAAGCGACTAGAGATCTATCCCTAGGCACAGTTTCATCCTATGGCTTGTAATTAATCACAAGTTGTACACCTTAGATAGGTTATCTCTATGGGGTATTACTACCATTCTAGTTGCTATCATTGCAATTCAGCCTCTAAGGATCATGGTCACTTGTTTTTCCAATGCCCTTTCTCTCTTCAAATGTGGAATGCAGTTGTTTCCGAGCTTCATCTTCCTACATCCTTTTTATCTTGGCAAGGTACCCTAGATGGGCTATCATCAGCCAATAGCAGCACAAACATAACTTTTGGCGCAGCTCTTTCGGCTTCAGTCTATTGTATTTGGCGTTTGAGGAACTTTGTACGTCTGGGAAGCATCTCGCAGATCCTTTTTCTCTTACTTGCCAAGTTCTCTTCTATACAAGGCTTAGTTCATAGCTTTTGCTTTTGTATATTGTTTCTTTGTAATCGGGTGGTTATTGTATGATCGTCTTGAGTGGTTGTTTCTAGTTTTGTTTATATATTGGTGGCTTTGCCTTTTTCCCACTTTCTGCGGTTATATTTTCCTCTTTGGTATTAATGAATTTTTTTTATTTACAAAAAAAAAAATAATAATAAACCATGTTTAATAGCATGTTCCTTAGAGCTCAATAGGAGTTCTTACCTAGTTTTCTTTGAATTTTCTCATGAATTTCATAGCAAGAGTAAGTGGATAATATCATTTGTACACGAATTCAAACACGGGATCTCCAAGGTAAAGTTATTTCATTTCTTTTATTCAAAATTGTGTTATGGATGATGGTAACAACTTATTCCTTCATGCTTATTAAAGTCACAAGTTGATGATAAGAATCAATGATAAATTATGCTAGAAGGTATCAATATTTGGGGGTAAGTTCATTTAAGGTATCAACGTTTTAAATAATTAAAAGAAGGAATCAATGTTTTATAAAGTGAATCAAATGGGGTATGATAAGTCTATTTTACTCTATTATATTCATAGGAATTTAAGTTTAAATTGATGTATTTTTGGATAAATTCCTATGAATCTAGAGCTTTCAATGTTTAATGTTATTTTTCAACTCCTAAGATCAAATGAAGAAGAATTAAAATGTTTGGAATCAGATTTGAAGCAAAACAACAGCAAAACTTGAAGACAAATTCCATCGAGCCCTGCAAAAGCAGTTGTTAAGGACTAAATGTTAAGGAAAAATAAAGTAAATTGGTCTATCGTGCCCTAGATTAAGCCCTCAACATGACCTTCAATGAATGGTTTGAGGAGATCGAGCCCTATAAGTAAAGAACAGCTTTTATCGCGCCACATTATCATGCCTTAAACTTAGCCCGTGATGAAGACTGAATAAAGAATAGACCTTTACTAAGAAGCACAAGTTGAGTCAAGCCCAAAGTATCGACCCCTCAACATCCTCAATTTACCTCTCAATGGAAAGATAGATAGAAACACAAGCGTTTTGATAGAATGCTTTAACTGAGGTTGAGCCTCGTCCTTCATGCAATTTCGAGCACTCGACCTATCCCGTGACAAGCAAATGTGTGAGCAAGCGATACAGGCGCGACTGTGAAGAAAGAAAATGAATTATGTTATTAGAGAATATGCCACGTCAATAATAAAATCGTCATGATTTTTGTGCCCTAAGTTATAAATAAGCATGCAGGCATGTGTTATAAATATATGTAGCAAGTGTAACAAATTCCCTAATGTAGTATAGATAGAGAACTTTGAGGTGAAAGATCAAGTTTCTTCTTGCTTTAGAAATCTCGAGTTCTTTGGGTTAAATCATTTAACTCATTGTTTGTAATTTCTACAAGACTCTATTCGTAATTATAATATTCTTCGTTGATTCCATATTATTTCTTCAAAATTTGTTCTTAGTTTCCAAATTCATGGAGAAATAATCCCCTATAACTTATGGTTTAGGAATCTAAATCCTAATTCAAGTGATTTCAAATGTGCTTTCAATTAAATATTGATTGATTGTTTCGAAATTGGTGGCTTAATTATATTTTCATGGGTCTAAATGCATGGTGCGCCTTTTAGATTCATGTTTGATTTCAATTAAATAGATTAAGAGATTATTCATTTGAATAGATTTGTGGCTACTAATGGAGTTGATCTTAAACACCTTGAGAGAGGAATGGTGAAAACTTTCTATCGCTTGTTTTGAAATTCATTAGATTAGTTTTAAAAACAAAGGATTCTTGATCTTTATGTGGGTTTTAGTACTGTTGATAACTTAGGAAGAGATTTCGATGGTCCAGTCTAGACCTAGAGCTATTAACCTTGAGAGAGACTTTAGCTTACACCAGTGAGTCTAAAAATGCAAATACACCAACATAAAAGTCTCTCTTTAAGTTTGTAAAGAAATCGCACTATAAAGACTTGGTGAAGCAATCTATGGGCTATCATCTTGCATTTTTTTACAAACCCATCTTTAATTTTGCCTTGAGAATATTTGTGCATATTCATTAACATAGCATAACTCTTGTTTTCATTATGGTTTTTAAATTTTCTTTGGCTAGATAATAGATGAAATAGGAGTAAGGTAGATGCCATCGATCTCTTGGGATCCGACCTAATATTTTTTATGCTACTTTGGTAGATGCGCCTGCCTTTAATCGATAGTTGCTGTTTGAAGTTCAACAGAACCTATTAGTTTTGCAAATTTTCAAAAACTTCAACTTCGTGGTCTTTTAAAATGGTTTTAGAGCAATCCAACTCAGATCGATACACAACAACCAACAAGATATTAATGTTTTATAAAGTTCATTTAAGGTATAAAAGTTTAGACTAATTTTCAATTAAGTTTCCTTTATTTTCGTTAATGGTCAAATATTAATACCTTATTTGATTCACTTTGCAAAACATTGATACGTCTTTTTGACCACTTGAAACATTAATATCTTAAATGAATTAATCTCTAAACGTTGATTTCTTTTTTAACCACTTGAAACGTTGATACCTTAAATGAATTTACCCCTACTTATGTTCAAGTTATTAATGTGATCTCATCGAACATGTGTTTTAAGATATTCCTGGAATGCATATTAGACTATGGATGTATTTGAGAATATCATTTCTAGCTAGATCTGTGAATAGCTAATTCGAAATAAAGATAACATAGAGATATGAACTTTAATTCAATTAAAAGTTTAGAGAATTTAATAATGATTAGCTGATCAATTTCTTTTCTAAAAATAGGGATGCTTAATTAGTAAATCTTAGGTAATTGGTTGCTTTGGGAATATTGGTTTTTACTTAGTTTTTCGTTGATTGAAATCTAAAACCAATTATCAATTTTACAAATGCAAGAATCACATTGGCCAATAGCATACAATTGATTATTAATTGAAATCAAATTAGATTGGAAATCTCAATTTTCTTAAAATAGTTAAATTATAGCTTTTAGATATTTCTATAGATATATGAATTTAATTATAAAGGCTTTAAGCCTAATTTTTTAGTTGGATTTAACTCTCAAGGCTAATGCAACAGGTTTATAGAGTTAGGCCCAACTCAATGGAATGATCAAAGGAGTTTTAGCATGATAGGCTTGGAGTAGGGCTCGTTGGAATTGACCTACCCAATTCCAACATTTTTCAAATTGGCTCACACACATTACAAATAAAGGCCTTAATGGGCCTGGGTCCAAAAGGGAGCCCACATCTATATTCACTATGAAAGAGACTCATCTTAGCTATTGGTCGTCTGTCTCATCTGACGGGTGACATTGACGGTTAGATTCTCTATAAATATCTTTAGTCCTTACCTCATTTGGATAAGGGAAGTCTGGGACAAACGCCGTCATGTTGCTGGATTTTCGCCTTGGTGAATCTAACACTTGGTTTACTCATGAACATACATGATCTCATAGTACTTAGTGAGGTTGATGCTTCCTAGCTCTCTCACCTGTCACACGTGTGTTAGAGCCTACTGAGACTGTCTACTCCTTCTCCCTATATAATTATCTCTCGATCACCCTAGAACGTGTTGTTTCTCTAGGTCGTATTGTAAACCCCTAATTTTTAAGGAAATATCAAGTTCAAACCCTAAACCGAAAAGTCAACCGAAGACCTTAAGTCAACAAATTCCTAAGAAACCCTAGTAGTTTACATCCGACAACCATGTGTTCCTAAACCAAGAAGTCGAAATATGAATGAAAAGTGTAGTTTGGTTCGTTATAATATTAAGGTGCTTAAAAAGATCAGATTAGCGAATTTATGATCTATTTCGAACCCGATCGGATATAGACTTTGAAAAGCGTGTCTCAGGGCTTGAGATATTAAATATATGATATTAATACCATTAGAGTCGTAATTTCATAAGATTTCCAAATATATCAATTATATAATTTTTCGGGTTATAAAAGTTACAGTTATAATATTTTTATCATATTTTTTTTACTACTGATACTTTAATTGTCTAATCTACTATTCATCAAGTACAACTACCTATAACCTATTTCTTACATCCTTGCAACTTATTCCTATAATTCCATCATTTTCCTTATAATTTACTTTTTCAATACAACTTTATTACTTAAATTACTTAAATTACTTAAATTAAGTTTGAAACTTATACAACACACATCTCTCTCTCTCCCTATTCACCAAACCGGCGTCCCCCATGCCCTCTCTCTCTCTCTATTGTTTCATTTTTTTCCTTTTCTTTTAATCACACAAACCCTAATCTTATCCTATATATAAACCCCTTTATACCTTCCACTTTTCACTTTCTCTCTTTCTTTACAAAAAATCAACTTTTGAAACAAAGTTTTCTCTCCCTCTCCTCTTCTCATTGCCGTGACACTCCACACACCACACACTTTCACAACATTTTTTTCTTTCAAGTTTTCTTGTTCCACACCACTAATAGGTAATAGATCTATACTTTACTATCTTAAAAATATATAATAGCAAGATCATTCATGTGTGATTTCACTCAAAAATCCCCATGAACTTGAAGCTAGGGATGTGAAAACACTTAGACATGAGATCTTTGCCATCACAATGTAGTAGATCTTGTTATTTAATATTATTTTGCTATTACTTTGTTTTATTGTTAAGATATGTTGTTATTATTAATGATTTATGCATATATTCATCATTTAGTCATATCCACATAATGATCATAGTGTTCATGCATTTATGACTATTGATCATAGTGTTCATGCATTTATGATTAGTATAGTAAACTAGATCTAGTGGTTTTGAGTTCATAAATGCGTTAGGTTTTTGTTTTATGCACACACATAACTTGTAGTAGCATGATAATAGTAGGAGAATGTTAGAAAGCCTAAGGTCTACTTTAGTTTCAACAAAAAAAGATTTTTGAAAATTCGGATAAAAAAGGAACCATATTTAGAAAAGCTGTTTTTCAACTTCAAAATGTGTATTTTACATTGAAAATGAAGGGCTTAGGGAATAGATATCATAAATGAGTGATCTTGATGAGAAAAGCTTAGATCTACTAAGGAATATTTCCAAAATAAGGAAAGGTTTACAAAAGTTATGTTTCAATCCCAATGACAAGTTTTAAATTCATAATAAGGAAAGCTTGAAGTGTAAACACTTATTTTTCAACGCCAAAACAAGATTTTTATTAAAGAAATGGAAGCCTTAAGGAGTAGGTTTGGTTAGGAAATAGTTTTTGAAAGATTAAATGAATTTTACAAAAGAAACAATCCCAAATGGAAATTTTAAAATTCGAATTTGAAAATGACCACTATTTAAACACCTATTTTTAAATGCCAAAATGATGATTTTCATAAAAAAATAGAATTTCTAGGGGATACATGTAATAAAGACCTAATTTTGACAAGGATAAAAGAGGTTTATCAAAGTATAATCCTAAAACAAGGAATGGTTTCAAAGAATAGATTAAACAATGTTTTCATTCCTTAAAAATTCTGTAAAATTCGTAATTAGGTAAACCACCTATTTAAACATCTATTTTCTAACTCAAAAATGAAGGTTTTTATTAAAATAATGAAGATGTTGGGTATATAGGTCATCAAGGTTGAGTTTTGATAAAAATAAGTGTGATTTTACAAGAAGAAAAACTATTTTTCTTAAGTCTAGTAAATTTCAAAAGTTTTTCAAAAAAAATTCTTGGTACTATATCATTAAGAATATACATATAGATAGTTCATCTCATAACATTCATGACAATAGCTTATAGGTATTGCATATATACATGATGCACTTGGTAGAAACAAAGTTAGGAAAATAATGTCCTATACATTCTATTTGACATTATCTAAGTACATGAGGAATTAGAATTACCAACACCCATGAATCATGCATGATATTGAGTTATATATGTATACAATAGAGTCTTACAAGACATAATGATAGCTAAGCATCTATCAAAGCTTTAATACGATGCTTGGTTTTAAATTAGGAGTTGAATTATGGAATGGGAAATTTGTATTGTCACGCCCTGAAGGGTACCCTAAACGTGGCAATCCGTCGTACATAATATTAAAGCCTAGGAATGACCGCCTTAGTCACGACAAGGCTTTCATACTATGTACAAGGCGTCTAATATATGGAGGAGACACATCGGAGTAATTTATTTTATATTGGTACCACTTGAGTAACAATGTAAAGAAAATACACTTCACTATACTTCAAATTACAATTCATCAAAAGATTTCACTACATAAAACTATTACAAAGAAAATCATAAAACCTAGCTAATAACTTCAAGTATTCATACTTCCCGCCAGAATCCCGAAGTCATATTCGGCTCTAACCATCTCGGTCCCCACTTAACATTCTTGAGATAACTTGTTCATTCAAACATCTATTGGGATATAAGCTACACTAGCTTAGTGAGAATTTCCTTAATTACGTACCATAACAGCAAGTTATAGATCAACTATATGCTATGCATGAACAAACACATGAGCAAACAATTATGTATGGTTATCCGGAACCCACACAAAGAACGGATTTACGCCTTCCGTATCTTGGGTTACGGATGGTATTGAAAGTCTACACGACCGCTACTAGTCCCTAAGCTCTCGGCTCATAGCACTCGACTCGGCTAGGTTTACTCATGGAATGCATCCCCGATGCGCCTTAGTTCCCTATGAATGAGCTCTGGCGCCGGGTTTCATTATCCAAACAAGTCCTCGGACCATACCGATCGACCTGTGTAGGAGTAGCACGTTACCAAATGCAACATGTCCAATGCGATGCATGACCAATTTAATTTTTTGCTTAGGTCAAAATATTCATACATTCTTTAGAGTGACTAACCAATATCATACACATAACAGAAGTAATATGAACAGTACAGTTATCCAATCGAATCATGGTTTCGATATGCTTTAGTATTCTTTGGCATACATACATCAAAATCTCATCGATTATCCCATTCCCATTTATATCGGTTTTTATCTTGTTCCTAAATTTCTAGTGCATCTAGCTACAAGCATAAACAAGGTAACAAAATAAGAAGAAGACTTACTCGGCTATTGGATCACCGGTCTCTTAGTAAAAGTAATCTGGTGGTAGGGAATCGTCAATTTCGGGGTCACCTAAAAAGGAAGAAATACCATAATAAGTATTTCATCACTTAACTAATCTAAACTATCTTATACAAACTATCAAATTCGTAATTCTCGTCCTAAGCGGGAATTTTAACTTAAAATGGCTATAGCTTGGTCGTACATACTTCGAAACATCTATCTAATTATAATATTATTTTCAAGTTTTGAAAACATTTGTGTCACGAAACGGAAGGATCAGATCTGATCAGTAATGATCCCCATTTCCGAAAAATAGTTTTGTAATTATTTGAAATGTTTCTATTTGGTAATTCAAGTATACATGAAATATGAATGATTTTTTAACATGGATGACATGTGAGGAGTCTAATGTATGCATGATCTTGATGATTTTTGCCAAAAGAAAATTTTATAATTTTTTATTTTGCAAGACCACAATAACAACTACTTATGAAAAAAAATATAGTTTTCTAAATTTGACAACACACTTGTGTTTTGGAATTCATGCCTAGGAATTTCTAGTTATCTTAGTTAAAATTGAGTCTTCATAACATACACTTTCTAAGACCTTCATTTTTACATAAAAATTTGTATTTTATACTTTGCAAATATGTTTTTAAATAGGATTTACTCAAAAATCCGAATTTTTAGAAATCCACTTCTTAAATGATTCCTTTTAGGAAAAATTTGTTTAATGCATTAAAATCTAAGACTTTATGATACCTATTACTTAAGGACTCCATTCATTACATAAAACTTTTATTTTGAGCTTGGATAATAGGTGTTCTTATGGCCTTCATTCAAAATTACGAATTTCACAAATTGACTACTAACTCAAAATTTTCCATCTTGATTCTATTTCTTGTTTTATACATTAATCTCATCAAAACTCATTTCAACTTATAAAAATTACTACTTAATAATATCTATGACCTAAACTCTTCATGTTTCATATAAAACACAAGTTTTGGAGTTGATAAATGAGTTTTTAAGACATGGTTTTGAAGTCATCCTGTCACGCTCCAGCGGGTACCTTAAACGTGACAGCCCGCCGTACACAATATTAAAACTTAAAAATGACTACCTTAGTCACTCGAAAGCTTTCATATCGGTACAAGGCGTAAATTCACAACAAAGGGATACGGTGGAGTAATGCATTTTAGGACATTGGCAGTGAAACATGCAAAATAACACTTAATATATATTTCATTGAAATAAAAGTCTTACAGCTTCTAAGGGGCATTCGCCCGATAATTTCATAATAACATGGTCTTGGTAAGATAATCAACAAAAGCTAGAAGATTTTAGAAGAAATCTACTCTAAGACTACAAAATAGAATTCCTCCAAAAGCTTCTCAAAATAAAGATTCTACCCGGGTGGATCAAGGTGGTCTCGGGTGCAAAAGATAATCCTGCAACATTAAAAGTCTATAGGGGTATAAGCATGACTTGCTTAGTGAGATATTCCTTACGCAAAAGTACTCATAACAAACAATCAACCAAGTTTATTAAACAAGCATATGAATGCAACAATCATATGATCAAACAGTACATACGGCTATCCGGTTTCGTATGTGTGATGGATTTACCCTTCCATCGGTGGTTAGGGAATGCTTTGAACTGGGTCCCGACCGACCTCCTTAAAGTTGCACGCGTTTTGGGGTTCCAACGAACCGTACTACTAGTCCCCGGGCTTTCCTTACCCAAAGCGATCGATCCGGCTCGGCTATACCTTGAGGCCATATTCCCCGAACGTCCTAACCCTCAAGATGTAGCTAGGCAGCTTACCTTTCTGGTCCCACGCTGAGGAGTAGTAGCAAAAACTTCGAAATGATATTCTAAGTGATATGCATGAGCAATTTATTATATGAGGATTTCAATATAACGTTAAATCATTTTAAAGCGATCAAACAATATTTCCACACATAACAATTCATATATAGAAACATTTATATCAATCACAATTTGGATTCCGATATACTTATTGTTCATTGATCGCACATAACAATTCACATTCATAATTCTCATAATATCTGTCATGCCCCGAAGGGTACCCTAAACGTGGCAGTCTGCCGTACACAATATTAAAGCCTAAGAATGACCACCTCAGTCACGCGAAGGCTTCCATACTATGTACAAGGCGTCTAACACATAAAGGAGACGCGTCGGAATGATACATTTTATGTTGATACAATTGAGTAACAATGTAAAGGAAATACAAATTTACTATACTTCAGATACAAATCACTATACTTCAAAATACAAATCATTCAACTTCGATTACATTCATCCACAGACTTCCCTACATAACTATTACAAGATAAATCATAAACTAGCTGATAACTTCAAACATTTGTATTCTTTGCTAAAATCCCGGAGTCATACCCGGCTCCAACCAATTCAGTCCCCATCTTGCATTCTTGAGATAACCTGCTCATTTAAACAACTGTTGGGGTATAAGCTACACTAGCTTAGTGAGAATTCCCTTAATTTCGTACCATAACAAACAAGTTATTAATCAATCATATGCTATGCATGAACAAACATGTGAGCAAGCAATTATGTATGGGTATCCGGAACCCACACACAGAACGGATTTACGCCCTCCGTATCTTGGGTTAGGGATGGTATTGAAGTCTACACGACTGCTGCTAGTCCCCAAGCCTCGGCTCATAGCACTCGCCTCGGCTAGGCTCACACATGGAATGCATCCCCGATGCGCCTTAGTTTCCTATGAATGAGCTCTGATCCCGGGTCTCATTATCCAAACGAGTCCTCGGACCATACCGATCGACCTGCGTAGGAGTAGCACTACCAAATGCAATATGTCCGATGCGATGCATGATCAATTTACTTTTTGCTTAGGTCAAAATATTTATACATTCTTTAGAATGACCAGCCAATATCATACACATAACAGAAATAATATGAACGGTGCGGTTATCCAATCAAATCGTGGTTTCGATATGCTTTAGTATTCTTTGGCATACATTCATCACAGTCTCAACATATATCCCATCCCCATTCATATTGATTTTTATCTTGTTCCTATAATTCTAATGCGACTAACTACAAGCACAACAAGGTAACAAAATAAGGAGAAAACTCACTCGGCCATTGGATCACCGGTCTTCTAGTAATAATAATTCGGTGGCAGGGAATCGTCGATCTCGGGATCTCCTAAAAAGGAAGAAATACTCTAATAAGTATTTCATCACTTAACTAATCCAAACTATCTCATTCAAACTATCAAATTCGCAATTCGCGTCCTAAACGGAAATTCCAACTTAAAACGGCCATAACTTGGTCATTTTAACTCGGAATCTCGCAAATTTTATATCGATCTCTACCTACTTCGAAAGATATATCTATTTCTAGTATTATTTTCAAGTTTTGAAAATAGTAAAGCCACGGAACAGTAGGATCAGATCTGTTCTGTCACTTTCCCGATTCCGAAAAATTGTTTCGCTTTTGATAAAAATGTTCCTAGTTGATGATTCATGTATAGATGGTATATGAATGAATTCCTAACATGAATGTTATGTAATGAACTCAATATATGCATGGTCTTGATGATCTTTGATGATGAACTCTTATGAACTCCTAATTGTTATAAAATTCCATAAAGGTTATTTCTAAAAAGCTATTCTTCCCAACTTTACATTCCCTAGGGTTTCTACGATTTTATTCTTGAAATTTACTTGTTATCTAAATAAAAATGAGTTCTTAAGGTCTATATTAATCATGGCCTTCATTTATGCATAAAAATCCACATTTTTCATTTGTAAACATGTTTTTAAACAAGCTTCTTGTAAAAATCCGAATTTTTGAAATTTCATTTTCTTGCATTTCCCTTATGAGAAAACTTGTTTAATGCATTAAAAATTGAAGCTCCAATGTATCTATTATCTAAAGACTCCATTTAACTCATAAAACATCCAATTTAGACCTTGATACTAGGTGTTCATGTAGGCATGGTCCTAAATTACGAATTTGACTATTAATCCACATATCAACATTTTTCATTCTAACTCCACTACTTGTTTTACATTCTTATCATGCTTAAACTCATCTAAGCTTATGAAAATCATTCCTCAAAGGTATCTATTATATATATTCAAATTTATATGAAAAATATGAGTTTTAAAGTGGTTTTGGTGGTCTTTAAGGTAGGGTTCTAATTCCATCCGAATTTCCAACAAATCATTTCTAACAAAACCTTTCCTTTTTCAATCTTCTTGCCTTCTATCCATAGAGATCTACTATCTAACACATCTATACATATGCAAGGCTACATTTTTATGATCATCAATGCATGGAAATCAAAATAACTATATGAACATGCATGTAGATGAATATGTGGATGTCTAAACATTAGATCTACTAAATATAATGCATGGATCATAAACTTCATGGCATGAACATCAACATATATGCAAGATCTTTACTTTACATGCATGAACAAGAGAATATCTTAACATAAACTCATTTAAACACTAGATCCATGTCTTGTGATGGCTTGATATTCTTGTTCAAGTGTTTTCATGTCCCTAGCATATGCTCATTGGGATTAAATGAGAAAACACACAAGATATAGCTTTGCCATTACAAGATTTAGGAAGAACAAAGCCTAAAATCAACATACCAATGGAGTTTTGGAGTAGAAAAGAAGAAGATTTGAGCTTGAGTGTGTGAGGGAGAGAGGGAGGGGGCTCACGGCATCAAGGGGAGGAGGAGAGAGTTTTTCCACTTTTGTAAAAATTTGAAACAAGAGAAAATGAGGAGAGAGAGAGAAAAATGTGTTTATATATGAATAGATTAGGGTTTGTAATTGAAACAAAATATCAAAAACAAAACAAAAGAGAGGGGGAAAGGGGAAGGGGGCGCCGGCCAAAGGGGGAGGGAGGGAGTGTGTGTGTGTGAAATTTGATATTTTGTAATTTAAGTAATTAAAATGTAATAATTATTTAAGAGACAAAATTCATTGGGAAAGAAAATTGAAATGAGTAGTTGTAAGGATGTAAGAATAGGGTATGGGTAGTGTGTAGTGTAGGTTGTACTTGTGAATAGTAGACAAGACATCTACTTTACCGTTGTAACGAAAACACGAGAAAAGGCTATAACTGTAATTTTTATAGTCCGGAAAATTATAAAATTGATATTTTTGGAATCCTTATAAAATTAGGTTCTAATGAATATTCCGGAACATTTTTCTGAGTTCGTGGTCCGGGGCACGCTTTTCCGTAATTGAGCTCGGGAAGGCCCGGAATTGAAAAATTCCCGAATTTAAAACTTTGAAAGGTCTAAAATATACTTTAGAATGATAATTCATATTCATTTACTTTATAAAACTTCTTTTGTTATGAAACTGAAGGAAAGCCGGATCTAGGGTTTCTAAGCTCCTCTCACTAAGTTTGAACCAGGCCGATATAGGGTTTCGCTCTCCGGTTTCCGAAGTTTACCTCGACCACTTAGGAGAACCAGGGTATACGTTAAAAAATATAATAATAATAATAATAATAATAATAATAATAATACATTAGGTAACTAATAATATTAAATCGTACTAGAAGACTCACTAATTACCGGTAGTAATGAAATACAAGCAATTTGCAAAATCAGGTAATTCTAGCTATTTGAAAATTTGTTAAAACTAATAATTTAGAGATCCTTATAGAAATATGAGTCTAACAGCCTTAATAACATATTTTTAATATTCCGAATCCCAGGGCGCCTTTTCGAAGTCAGCACCTAACCGAATTGGAATAGGTCGAAAACTCGTTGACCTCATCCTTTGTAGCATCCTAGGCTTAATACGAACCAATTACACCTTTTTCCTCTTATTCCGACTCCTTGGTTTAGGAACACGGAATTGCCGGATCTAGACTACGGAGTTTCTTGGGAGATTCAGGGACCTAGGTTTCCGGTTGACTTTCCGGTTATACCTTTGCAAATTTGGAAACTGATATTATGTTTTACAACATATTTAATTTGAGAAATTTATTTTAAATTATATTTTTGTAAGTATTTAATATCTCTTAATGTTTTCGGAATTCTTGAATTGAGTTATATTTTCAAAAGTCAATCATTATTTACTTTTTAATAATTTATTTTTGGGCTTTATATTACCCGATTTTATAAGTCGGAGTCACGTATGGAATTTGTTGTACGTAGTGGTTTTGGAATTGTAGTATATTGAGTTCTTACTTTGTTTTTTAGAATTCTTATTTTTCCCAAGATTTGGAAATTTTTCGAATTCGTTCATGATTCAAGACTGGTTGAAATTCGATTTTAATTTGGAGGGATTTTTAGGGTTTATTTTCGAAGTTCATCTTGAAATTATTTATTGAAATTTTCCGGAGCTTACAATATCCCACATGCATATCAATTTTATCTTTTCCTAACATCTAGTGCTCTATTCTACAAGCACATGCGCGAATACGTAAACGTAAAGGAAACTCACTCGTCCATAGCTTTCTTCTAGGAGTTGAAGTAATCCTCTGGGAAGCGAAGATCTTCGTCCTCGACACCTAAACCAAAAGAAATACCCAATATGAGTATTTCATCCAAGATCTATCCAAGTTCTACGATTCTTCTTTAGAAAATTCGTAAAAATCGTATGAAATGGAAATTCCAACTTAAAATGGCCATAACTTGCTCATTTTAACTCGGAATTTCGCATATTATATACCGATTTTTACCTACTCAAAAAGATCTATCTATTTCTAAGGTTATTTTATCAAAAAAAGTTATTTCGGTCTCAGAATAGTAGCGTATAGATTTGATACGAATTTCAAAAATAGAGTTTTCAAACTTTTCTTTATTCAAGAGCTTTTGTACAAAAATATAGATATATTGTATGGTTGATAAATCCTTTGAATACACATATAATATACTCAAACCATATGCATGAATTTAGTAGTGTTATCTCAACAATGATTTTGTAAAACAATGTGTCTTAAAAGTGAGATAAGCTTAAGACTTGAAAAGAAATTAGTTTTGTTTTTGAAAAATTTCCTAAATTATCATAAGTGAGTATTTCCTTCTTTAATTCCATTTCTTAGTTATTGAGAATAATTAAATTTTTAAAAAGAAATCCTAATCTTTTAGTATTCCCATAACTTTATTTCTAGTGTTTTGGAAAACATAGTTTTTCTAATATTTTATGGTTATATGTTCTAAAGCCTTTCTATAGTTTGATCCACTTTAAAAGAATAATCATCAATGTTCTTATATGTCATTTAATATTTTTATTTCCTAAGTAAGGCTTATCCTTAGAAAAGTTATTTTGATAATTTGGTAAAACTTATCTAAACTTTAATATGTTGATGAAAACTTTACATATGAGTTTAAGAAAACCTTTGTTTAAGCTTAAGGAATTTTCCTTTATTTCATTGGTTTAAAGAGAGTTTGATAACTTTGTTTTCATTGATAAAATACCATATAGTATTATTACTAAAAATTGAGCTAATCTTATCTAACTTTAGAAAATATTTATTAGGATAAAACTTCAAGTCTTTACGGAAAATAATTTCTTATATGTGACAAAATTTATTATTTTTAAAGAGAGTTCTTATTCTTATTTTTATTACTTGAGAAAACTCATTTCTATTGTGGTTGAGACAATAACAACATATTCATGTATGAATGAGAATACATAACTATGAGAAATATAAAAACAGCATAAATAAGATAAATAAGATAAGAGACAATAACAACATATTCATGTATGAATGAGAATACATAACTATGAGAAATATAAAAACAACATAAATAAGATATAAGAGCATAAAAATAAAGTCAAGTATTGGAAATCTTAACTTCATCAAGGTATCCCGACTAAGAATAGACTAGTCCTCAAAAGAAAAAGAAAAGCAAAGAAATAAAATTGTTTTGACTTGATATGGACAAGTCTAAGACTAGAGAGACTAGTCTTAAGAACAACTTGAAATTAAATAAATTGCAAGACATTAAGCTTATATGCTCTAAATATTATATATATAGCTATATAGATATTTAGATAGTTATGAACATCAAGGAACATAAAGAAACATAAAGAAACATAAAGGAATTGATATTATGAACAAAAACAAAGTATGAACCTATTGTTGCTTTCTTAACCTTCATGGTTTTGGAAAACACACATTAAGTTCATACTAAGTAGATGAACATAGGAATTTCTTGAAGAATTTTTACATAAAAGAGATGAACTAAAGAGAGCTTCTTGGAAGAACTTTCTTGGAGAGATTTGGAGAGAGATTTGAGTATAGTAACTTTAGTAAAGAAGTGGTGTGAAAGAAGTGAAGGTATGAGGGGGTATTTATGATTTTTTGGAGTGGAAATTAGATGTAATTAAATATAATGGAAAAGAAAACAAATTGATGTGCATGAGGAGAGAGGGGGCATCGGTTTTGAGTGTTGTAGGGGAGATGTAAGCCCTAGAAAATTTTAGTAAATAATTCTAAGATGAACTTCGAAACAAACCCTAAAAATCACTCCAAATTAAAACCGAATTTCGATAAGTCCTAAATCATGAATGAATCCAAAAACTTCTTAATCATGAGAAAATGAAAATCCTTAAAAATAAAATAAGAACTCAGTGGTCTTCAATTCCAAAACCACTACGTACAACAAATTCCATACGCGACTCCGATTTATAAAATCGGGTAATATAGATCCCAAAAACGAATTATTAAAAAGAAAATAACGATTAACATTCGGAAATGAAACCCAATTCAAGAATTCCAAAAACGTTAAAAGATATTAAATACTTACAAAAATAAAATTTAAAATAAATTTCTCAAATCAAATATGTTGTATAATCATAAAATATCAGTTTCCAAATTGGCAATGATCTAAACCGGAAAATCATCCGGAAACCCTAAGTGGAATACAATAGTTTAAGTCCGGCAATCTAGCGCCCCTAACCCTAGAGGCCGAGAAGTAGTTTAAATATATAGAATAAATCATAGTAATATAAGTTCGTTTATAATTATCAGATTGGTAAATTTTTGACCTATTTTGAACCCGTTCGGATACAGACTTCGAAAAGCATGTCCTGGGGCTCGAGATATCAAAAATATACCAATAGTACCGTTAGACTCGTAATTTCATAAGATCTCCAATATATCAGTTATGAAATTTTTCGGGTTATAAAAGTTACAGTTATAACCTTTTTATCGTATTTCCATTATTACCGGTAATTTAGTCTTTTGCACTATTCATTTTTATTTCATTACAAAATTTTATTATTCTTATAAAACCCTATATTATTAGATAAATATTTTATATGTTATAGAAAATTTTGTTTTTCTAAAATTTAGTTCGTTTCGGGTCTTTACGGGATCAGATTTTGTTTAAGACCCGATACTAAAAATAAAATAAATTAATTTAATAATTGAAAAATATTTTTATTTTCATAAAATAATTTTTTAGAATTTTTCGGGTTATAAAAATATTATTTATAGTTCATATTCGCGTATTTTGATCATACCGGTAACATAATTGTTAAAATACTAAAATAATTCAAATAATTATTTAATTTTAATTATGAAAAATCTGCTACTATTATTTGGAATAAATTTTCTAATTTTATTTTATTTTATTTTATTAATAAAGTACTTTTACAACCCATACCTTCAAGTACACCTTACACATATCACTTCCTTTTCACTTCAATCTTTCTACACATTATCCCACAATTCATGGTAGATTTTTGACTCATTCATGGCTGCCATTGTCCTTTAATTTACTCCTATTTTGACTAAAATTAATTATATTTCAATCCTTCTTCAAAAAGCTACACATACCATTAATTACATTACAATTTAAGTCAAAAGCAAACCAAATTTCTCTCTCTCTTCCCCCCCTCTCTTCACGTGAACTCCCCCCAAATTTTCTGCCTTTGCTTTATTTTTTTTCTCTTTCAATTAATTAACACACATTAAATGCACTCATTTTCTCTCTCTTTCATTTACACCTTCAAACCTTAACCATTCTTTACACTTTTCTCTCTCTTTTTCCTCTTTTCTTTCTTCTTTCTCTCTTGTTCTTTCAAGAAAACAAGCTGCCCCCATTCCATTCTTGAGCCTCCACACATATTTCTTGAAGATTTTTAAGCAAATCTTCTTCTCAAAGCCTCCATAGGTGATATAGGTAAAGTGTAATGAAGGTTTCATGCATCAAATGACCTTCCATAAGCTTAAAAGCTTAGGATGATGATGCCAAAAATGAAACACTCCTTTTCTCTACTTTTATTATCTTGTATTACAATTATTTTCTTGTTTAAAGTTGATATATATTGTAGATCTAACTTTTTATAGCTTTGATTTTCGTTTATGCCATAGATCTTGTTATTTAGGTTGTTATATTTGTTATTTCTTATGATTTATGCATAGATCTATCATCCACATGTCCATCTTAGTGATTCATGCATTTAAAACTAGTTTAGAAAACTAGATCTAGAGTTTTGAGTTCATAAATGCATTAGATCTTTGTTTATGTTCATGAACAACTTGCTATAGCATGATGATGGTAGGAAAATTGTAGAAACTCAAGATCTATTTTATTTTCAACAAAAACAACTTTTGAAAATTCGGATGAAAATGGAACCATATTTAGAAAAGTGGTTTTTCAACTTCAAAATGTGTATTTTTCATTTAAAATGAAGGGCTTAGGGTATAGATACCATAAATGAAAGATTTTGATAAGTAAAGTTTAGATCCATGATGTTTATAGCTTATTACCATGCTTTGTTTTATGTCTATGTTCATATTAAGTATATCTTAGTTATAAACTTGAACAAAAGTAGTGAAATTCGTATTTTGGCAAGACCAATATTAAAAACCACCTTCCAAGTGTCAAAATGTAATTTTTACTTAAGAAAATGAAGGCTTAATATATGTATATCATCAAGACTTCTTTTTACAAGAATCAAAAGTGATTTCCAAAAGTTATTTTCAAAATAAAAATTCTATTTTCGGATTTTGGCCAAGGCCTATTTTAAAAACATGTTTTCCAACTCAAAAATGAAGTTTTTATTTAAGAAATGAAAGGCTCTTAGGATAGGATATGTAAGGAATGGATTTTCATGAGCTTAGATAGATTTTATCAAAAGATATAACCAAAAATGAATTTTGTAAATTCGGATCCCAACCAAGACCAATTTTTAGAACCCATGTATCAACTCCAAAACTCATGTTTTATGTGAAAAATGAAGTATATAGGTAATAGATATCATTAAGCAATGATTTTTACAAGTTAAAATGAGTTTAGGCATGAGTAAGTGTTAAACAAGTAATGGAATTAAAATGAAAAATTTTGAGTTAGTGATCAATTGTCAAATTCGTAATTTGAGATGATGCATAAGTAATCACTTAGTATTTGAGCTCAAATTGCAAGTTTTATGTGTTAAATGAAGTCCTTAGGTAATTGATATAGTAAAGCCTTAAATTTTAATGCTTAAACAAGTTTTTCAAAGGAATCATTCAAAAAGTGGATTTTCTAAAATTCGGATTTTTGAGTAAATCATATTGTAAAACATATTTGCAAAGTGTAAAATGCAAATTTTTGTGTAAAAATGAAGTCCTTAGTGGTTATGTATGATTGAGCCCTAATTTTCTAAATATCAAATGATTTTTACTTAAAGGAATCACTCAAACCAATTTTTACCAAATTCGGATTTTGGAATCAACCCCACTTGAAAACATGTTTACAAAGTGCAAAATGAAATTTTTATGTAGAAATGAAGGTCATAAGTAATAGATATAATGAAGACTCAATTTTAACAAAAATAATTATATTTTCTTAAGTAATAAATCCAAAACAAATGGAAATGATCAAAGTTAGAAAACTAGATTTTCAAAAAAGTTATAGTTGAAGTCTTGCAAAATAAGGAGTTCCAAATTTTCTTTTACCAAAAATCATCAAGATCATGCATACATGAAACTCATTTCATGCCATTCATGTTAGGAAATCACTCATATTGCATGTATAGCTAATTTATATAGTAGGAACATTACAAACATTTACAAAGCTATTTTTGGAAATTGTTGCTGCCCTAATCTGATCCGAACTTTTCGAAGCTTCAAAGTTTTCAAAACTTGAAAATAATATTAGAAATAGATAGATCTTTCGAAGTAGATAGAAATCGATATATAATTTGCGAGATTCCGAGTTAAAATGACCAAGTTATGGCCGTTTTAAGTTGGAATTCCCGCTTAGGACGAGAATTACGAATTTGATAATTCGTATAAGATCGTTTAGATTAGTTTGAGTTGAAATACTTATTAGAGTATTTCTTCCTTTTTAGGAATCCCGAATTCGACGATTCCCTACCACCGATTACCATTACTAGAAGACCGGTGATCCAATGGCCGAGTGAGTTTTCTCCTTGTTTTGTTACCTTGATTGTGATTGTAGTTAGTTGCATTAGAATTATAGGAACAAGATAAAAATCGATATGAATGGGGATGGGATATATGATGAGACTGTGATGAATGTATGCCAAAGAATACTAAAGCATATCGAAACCACGATTTGATTGGATAACTGCACGTTCATATTATTCTGTTATATGTGTGATATTGGTTGGTCACTCTAAAGAATGTATAAATATTTTTGACCTAAGCAAAAATTAAATTGGTCATGCATCACATTGGACATATTGCATTTGGTAGCATGCTACTCCTATGCAGGTCGATCGGTATGGTCCGTTGTTGCCTCGTTTGATAACGAGCCCGGTGCCAGAGCTCATTCAGGGATAAGGCGCATGTGGATGCATTCTTGGATGAGCCTAGCCGAGTCGAGTGCTAAGAGCCGAGGGCTTGGGGACTAGATGCGGTCGTGTAGACTCAATACCATTCCTAACCCAAGATACGGAGGGCGTAAATCCGTTCTGTGTGTGGGTTCCGGATGCCCATGCATAATTGCTTGCTCACGTGTTGTTCATGCATAGCATATGATGATTATAACTTGTTTGTTATGGAAGGAATTAAGGAAATTCTCACTAAGCTAGTGTAGCTTATACCCCAATAGTTGTTTAAATGAGCAGGTTATTTCAACAATGCAAAGTGGGGACCGAATTGGTTGAGCAGGGAATGACTCCGGGATTTCGGCAAAGAACACGAATGTTTGAAGTTACTAGCTAGTTTTATTATTTGCCTTGTAATAGTTTTACGTAGTAGAATCTTTTGATGAAGTGTAATTGAAGTTTAATGATTTGTATTATGAAGTATAGTGATTTGTATCTGAAGTATAGTAAATTTGTATTTCCTTTACATTGTTACTCAAGCTATATCAACGTAAAATGTATTACTCCGATGAGTCTCCTCCATGTGTTAGACGCCTTGTACATAGTATGGAAGCCTTCGCATGATGAGGTGGTCATTCTTAGCTTTAATATTGTGTACGGCGGACTGCCACGTTTAGGGTACCCTTCGTGATAGGAGAAATTGATTTGTTTTGTTTATTTTGTAATAAAAGAAGTAATGTGTAAAGTGATGTGATTAAATTTGTATGAGGAAGGTAAATTGTAAGGTATAGGTATGGTAGAGTGTAAGAATAGAGTGTAAGAAAAAGTAGAGATAGGTGAATAGTAATGAATAGTAGAAAGTACTATGAATAGTAGACTAGACAATTAAAATACCGGAAGTAACGAAAATACGCGTAATTAAGCAATATCTGATATTTTTAGTCACCAAAAAATTCTAAAACTGATATTTTTGAAAACCTTATATTTTACGAATCAATTGGTGTTGTCGGAATATTTTTGCTATCTGGTGCACCAGGGCACGATTTTCGAAAACTGATCCCGATCGGATCCGAATGATACTAGAAAATTACGAAACTGATATTTTTAGGCTTTCCTATATAATTATGAACCATATTCCACAATTATTTCAATTTCGTTTTCTAGGGTTTAAGAACACGGGATTATCGGATCTAGACTCACTAGACTAAACATAGAACTAGGTTAATTTTAGGATTTCGTTTCAACTTCCGGTTCTTAAGGTTTGCTAATATTATCGAAAAACCTAGGGGCTTACACATCCGAATTTACAAAAGTTGGATAGAACTCAAATTTCATACTTTGTAATCTCTTCCTATTTTTGAGAATCTCTACTAGTAGATCTATCATTTGCTTATCAAAAACATCTTTTATTGATACCTATGCCATAAGCCTTCCATTTTCTAAATAAAACTTTCATTTTGGTGTTGAAAAATGGGCTTTCAAAATTGGTCTTGGTTGAGATCCGAATTTACCAAATTTATTTATGGACATATCTTAAGAGTCTTTTATTTCTTGAATAAAATCTTCATTTTTTAGTTGTAAAACATGTTTTCAAACTATGCCTTGGCCAAAATTCGAAAATGAGATTTTTATTTTGAAAATAACTTTTGAAAATCACCTTTGATTCTTGTAAAAAGAAGTCTTGATGATATACATCCACTAAACCTTCATTTTCTCAACTAAAACTTTCATTTTGAGACTTGGAAAGTGGTTTTTAAATATAGGTTTTGTCAAGATACGAAATTTACTATTTTTATTCAAGTTCAAATCTAAGATCTACACATAATATGAACATGAATATAAAAGAAATGCATGGTAGTAAACTATAAACTCATAGATCTAAACTTTTGATGCAATTGTTAGACAAACACGGCAGCACAAAAAGCCTAGTTGGCTTAGAGACTTTGTATAACAGAAATACATGATATTCACTTGTATTGTAACAGAATTAGAAATTGACAGTTGTAATAGCAGCTGACAGTTGTAATAGTAGTTTAGACAAACAGATCTCAAACAGAATTTGTAAGGATCTAAGCAGATTGTAAATCCAGCTGTTAACAGCTTATTCATGCTATAAATAAACGAAACAGGGAAAAGGATGACTTATCCTCCTGCAAAGTAGTGAGATCTGAGTCTTGAGGAGAGCGGCTTCTCGAACAAGCCTGTCACCATCTTCATTCCTTGCATGTTCATCAAACACAAAATAGTTAGTTTAAGAGAGAAACCCTAGATATCGAAAAAGAGAGAGTTGAGAGGAGAACATCTTACTGATAGTGACTGCGTAGGTAGAATAGGGTTTCAGCGTTACTCTGGTTAATGTGATTTGAGTTGTGGGCTGGGCCTTATTGGTGTTGTCACGCCCCAAAGGGTACCCTAAACACGACAGTCCACCACACGCGATACTTAAACTTAAGTATGACCACCTTAGTCATCCCATAAGTTTACATATCGAGTGTAAGGTGTACTTTCACAACTTTTAGGATCACACTTTGATTCGAGTAGTCTTAAGAAAGCATACATAGCATTAAGAATGTAAATCACAACAAGATAAATAGTTAAACTTTACAAAAGCCAAGGGGGCATACCCCGCCAAAATAATAGGAGTCTACATCGTTTAGCTCCAATTACACATATATGAATTCACATTAAAGAGATTTTCCTAGAAGTCCACGCCTACATAGGTCCGATTTCCTCAAAAGCTCTTTAATTCCATGTGATAAATCTACACAAATGTCCTCTCGGAACATCCAAAAATAGGAACGCTTGCAAAAAAACTGTTGGGGTATAAGCTAATGCTTAGTGAGATTCATTTTCTTCAAGTAACATGCCCGACCAAGCTAAATATCTATACAAGCAAGTTATAATTAAGCAACCATATTAACGCACAAGCATATGAGCAAACAAGCATATGACTTTCCGGTAGTCATAAGTGAATGAATTTACGCCCTCCATTCGGGGTTTGGGGTAGTTCATAAGTCATGCAACTACAATTCCAATATTGGTCCATAAGACATGCAACATTGTCCCAATCTTAAGTAGGGTGGTTCATAAGACATGCAACCACAATTTTTAATGTTGGTCCATAAGTCATGCAACCATAGTTTCATTATTCGAATGGGGTGGTTCATAAGTCATGCAACCCTAGTCCCCTTTCATTAAAGACCCGCTGCCTCCTGAGTACACCTTTGTCCCACCAAAGACATACTCAACAATGATATAAGACTCACTACGTGATATGCATGTACAATTTATTCATATAACCATGGTATATTAATTAGATAATTTTAAAAGCGATCATACCGATTTCAGACACTCAAGTCTATACTAGTCATACAGAGTTATTGCAACAAATCTTGCCTCGATATACTTATCGTTCATTCATGCAAGTTTAGATCACCATTAACCATAATTTTATCTTTGCCTACGTCTAATGCCACTACTACTACAAGCACATCCAAGAGCATAATTAATTGAGAAATGAACTCACTTGTCATGTAGTGAAAATCCACTAGTCGTAATAGTCCTCGGAAGTGGTAACCCGTCCTCCAATTCACCTAGGTACAAAGAATACCCTCAATGAGTATCTCTTATGAAGTTCTATTAAACTTAACAATTTTATTTACTAAGTTCGTCAATTTCCGTCTAGGTTGAATCCTTAACTTAAAAAGGTCATATCTAACTCATTTTAACTCGGAATTTAGCTTATAATATACCGATTTATACCTACTTCGAAAGAGCTATCCATTTCTAAAGTTAATTCAAACATTGAAGATCATTTAGGGGTGGAAACTTACTGTACAGTAGGGTTACGAAAATTCCAGATTTTGAGCCTTTGTGAAAAATTTCCATATCTACTCCATTTAACTACTTAGACCAATTTATTTTAGTCCTAAGCTTGCAAGGGGATCCTCAAAACAAAATTAAGAGATTACACACTTATCTAATACCAAACATAAGGTTCAAATGAAATTTCTAAGAATCCATTTTCGTAAAACCGAAATTTACAAGTTGAAACTCATTGTTTTGTTTTGAGTAATTCCTTTACTAAAACTTACTTAGTTCAATGAAAATAATTTTCCTATATTATATATTATCAAAGCATTCCATTTTCAATATGAAATACTTGTTTTGAGATCAAAAAGAAGGTTTTAAAAATTGGTCTCCCCATAATTACGAATTTCCTCTTTGAAGTTTACAATGAAGACAAGAACTAAGTTTTGTCTTTTACAAAACACTTGATTTAAGCTATACCTTTTTGGAAAACTCATTTGAACTTATGAAAATTCATTCCTTAAGATATCTATCCCAAGAGCCCCTTATATTTTTGTCTAAATCTTCATTTTAAAGTAGGATGATGAGTTTCAAAAATAGGTCTTGGTCTTGATCCGAATTTTCATAAATTTATTTTGGACATATCTCTTGGGAAAATTTATCAAAACTCATGAAAAACAACCCATTACATATTATATCCTAAGAACCCTTCATTTCTTGAATAAAATCCTCATTTGTGAGTTGAAAAACATGTTTTTATTTTAGGTCTTTGTCTTGATCCGAAAATACATTTTTTTGTTTTTGAAAATGAACTTTGAAAATCAACTTTGATTCTTGTAAGATGAAGTCTTGATGATATACATCCATCAAACCTTCATTTTCTTAACAAAAACTTTCATTTTAAGACTTGGAAGTGGGTTTTTAAGATGGTGCCTTGACAAGTTACGAATTTTATTTTTTCATTCCAACTTGAATCTAAGATCTACTCAATATATAACCATGAAAGCATAAGAAAAACTTAGTAGTAGGCCTTAAACTTCTAGATCTACACATAAACATAACTAAAGCTTGATAAAACTCTAGATCTACAAGCTATCACAAAAACAAGAAGAAACAAGCCTTCCATATAACAAAATACTAAGAGCATAAGAGATCATCATCTAGAGAAGTGTTTCAACTCTTGGCATCATCATCCATAGCATTTTGAGCTTGTGGAATGTCCTTTGATGCATGAAACATCCATGGTATCATCCTAGAACATCTTATAAGAGCTAAAAGAGAAAGATTACCTCAAATATTTGCAAGAAATATGTATGGAAGCAAGAAATAAAAATGGTGGCAGCTTGTTTGTGGAGAAGACAAGCCAAGAAGAAGAGAAAATAGAAGGAAAAAGAGAGGGAAAAATATAGGGTTTGTAAAGATGAAAGAGGGAGGGAATAAGATGCTTAAATAGAGATGTGTGTGTTAAATAAATGCAAAAAAAAAAAAAATAAAACCATCAGCTGCACAAGGGGAGGCGCTGGTCGTGATTTTGAGGAGTGTAGGAGAGTGTGTGGTTGATTTCCAATTTGTATTTTTAAATGTGTAACAAGTTGCATCCATTTCTAACTAAAATAGACTTTAAAAATATCAAATAATTGATTAAAAATAATGAAAAGTGGCTATTTTATGGGAATGGGCAGCTGCAAATTTTGGAAATGGAAGTGTAGAAAAAAACAAAAGAAGACATAATAATGTGTAGTAATGATAATGTATGTGTACTTGAGGTATGGTTGATAAAGTGGCTTTTTGAATAAGAAAATATATAAAATAAATTAAGAAAAATATTTTTATTTAAGTGGCAGAATTTTTATGATTTAAATAAAATAATCAATTAAATTATTTTTAGAAATTTAACAATTAAGTTACCGGTAAGAGTAAAATAAGCTTATATGAGCTATAACTGATATTTTTAGAATCCGAAAAATTATAAACTTGATATTTTTGAAATCCTTATAAAAATACGAGTCTAAAAATATTAAAGATATATTTTTAATTTTCCGAGCCCCGGGACACGCTTTCCAAGGCAGTATCCAAACGGTTCGAAATAAGCCGAAATTGAACCGATCTGATATTTTTAATAATTCAAATATTATTACGGACTATTCTAAACACTTTAATTATTTTTCGACTCCTCGATTTACGAACTCGGGTTTGCAGGATCTAAACCGTAGGGTTTTACTCATATCCGTTGACCTAAGGTCTCCGGTAGACTTTCCGGCTTAAGGTTTAGGGCTTAGAAAACAGGGGTTTACAGGTGTACTCAGTCCAACATTGGTGCTTTCGTTCCCGAACCATCCTCCATTGTTGCATTGCTCTTGCTATTGTTGTTCATCCATGGCACCTAACACAAGAAACACTTTATTAGAAGACAGATTAGACAAATTTCAACAACAATTAACCAAGAATTGGATCAGAAAATTTCCCTTTTGATGGATTCTATTCAACAGAAATTGTCTACATTGATAAATGAAAGGAATCAGACTCATTCTCCTCCTTTTGTTAATGAATCATCATCTTCCATCAACGAAGGCAATGATCTGTTAAAAGGCATCAAACTGGAAATTCCCAAATTTCATAGGGAAGATGTTCGTGGTTGGATATTCAAAACAGAGAGGTTTTTCATTTTCATCATATTCAGGATGAACAGCGCATCACAATTGCCTCTTTTGCTTTAGAGGGTGATGCTTTAGACTGGTATCAATGGATGTATGATAATCAACAATTAAATTCCTGGACCAATTTCAAGAAATCACTTCAGGATCGCTTTGGTCCTTCACTATATGAAGACATTCAGGGTCAACTTTCCAAATTAACTCAAACCACCACTGTTTCTGAATATCAATCTCAATTCATCATCTTTCGAATCAAATAACTGGTTTACCCAATTCCTTTCTTACTAGTTGTTTCATTTCAGGTCTTAAACCTGAAATTAGGCAAGAAGTTCAAGTTGCAAGGCCTTCATTTACTAAATGCGATGTCTTTGGCACGCATTTATGAATCTAAATTTACAGATACATATAAACCATCCCATTCTCACCATTTATCCAAACCAAATTTTTTTTCTAATTCTGCTAACATTCAGTTTTCTAAACCTATACCTAAATACACATCATCATTACCCACTTCTACTGTTTCTTCTTCTCATTCTAATACACCAAAATCCACCATTCCGATAAAAAGTTGACTCCTGAAGAAATGGTTCAAGAAGGGAAAAAGGTTTATGCTATAATTGTGATGAGAAATATCATCGCAATCATAAGTGTAAATCTAAATTTTTACTATTGATGACAAATGATGAGGAGGATGATATTCATGCTGTTCAGGAGGATATGATTGATTCACATATCGCTTTGAGGATGTAGGGACTTCAGAATTCAGGATGATTAGTTTGCATGCTTTGGCTGGGATGTCTATTCCAAAGACACTGCGATTTCAAGGTCAGATTCACAACCACAACTTTTCTATTCTAGTTGACACTGGTAGTACTCATAACTTCCTACAATCTAGAGTAGTGAAACATTTGAATTTGACTGTTTTACACACTGTTTCACTCAATGTTATGATTGGAGATGGGTCCAAATTGGTATGTGAGGGTAGTGTTTGGATGTTCCTCTAGTTATTCATGGAATTCAATTTCGTGTTCCATTTTATATTCTTCCTATTGAAGGAGCTGAGATTGTTTTGGGAGTACAATGGCTTAAGCAATTGGGTCCTGTGACCATTGATTATAATGCGCTGACATTATCTTTTGTTCACAGGGTGAAAGGGTGTCTCTATCAGGAGAAACTTCTTTTCCATCAGTAATCACTGCAAATCAATTGAGAAGGATGTTCAATATGAATGCAGTAGCTTACTGTTTTTCTTTGGAGGCTCAGAAAGGAGATTCTGCAATTCAATTCACCAACAACACTACTATTCATGAAGTGTTGGGCAAATTTGCTAAGATTTTTGAGACACCTTCATCATTGCCTCCTTTACGACAAGTCCAACATCGAATTTTTTTAAATGAGGGCACTCACCTATAAACGTAAACCATATAGGTATCCCCATTTTCAAAAAAATGAAATTGAGAAGCAAGTGAGAGAAATGTTGGATCAGGTCTCATTCGGGACAGTATTAGTCCTTTCTCTTCACCAGTGTTATTGGTTAAGAAAAAGGATGGCACTTGGCATTTTTGTATAGACTATCGTGCTTTAAATCAGGCTACTATTAAGGATGAATATCCTATACCCACTGTAGATGAACTATTGGATGAGTTACATGGTGCCTCAATATTTTCTAAATTGGACTTGCGATCTGGATATCATCAGATTGCATGCACGAAGGAGACATTGGAAAAACTGCTTCAGAACTCATGAGGGTCATTATGAATTTCTTGTAATGCCCTTTGGTTTGAGTAATGCTCCTGCTACTTTTCAAGCCACTATGAATAATATTTTCAAACCCCATCTTAGAAAATTTGTTATTGTTTTCTTTGATGACATTTTGGTTTAAGTTCATCAGTGGAATTACATGTTCAACACTTGGCAGTGGTGTTTAGATTCTATTGGATCATCAGTTTTACTTAAAACAAAGCAAATGCTCTTTTGGTCAATCTAAGATTGATTATTTGGGACATATTGTGAGTAGTAGTGGAGTGGAACCAGATCCAGCAAAAGTTGAAGCAGTAAAAACTTGGCCTCAACCATCCACAGTAAAGGAATTGAGGGCTTTCTTGGGGTTATCAGGATATTATAGAAAGTTTATCAGGAATTATGCCTCTATTGCAGGACCATTGACTGATATGTTGCAAAAAGATCGGTTTTCATGGAGCACTGATGCTACTCAAGCTTTTGAGCAACTCAAACACACATTGTGTGAGGCTCCAATATTAAAGCTACCAGATTTCTCACAACCATTTACAGTGGAAACAGATGCATCAGGAGTGGGGATAGGTGCTGTTCTCCTTCAGCAGAATCAACCAATTGCATATTTTAGTAAAGCTTCCATCACATTTACGAAAAGCTTCTGCCTATGTCAGAGAGCTATATGCAATAGTTGAAGCTGTAAGAAAGTGGAGACAATATTTGTTGGGAATTCATTTTTCTATTAAAACTGACCATCGCAGTTTGAAAGAAATATTGACTCAAACTATTCAAACTCCAGAACAGCACAAATATCTTTCTAATTTGTTGGGTTATTCTTATTCTATTGCCTATAAATCTGGTCATGACAATATTGTGGCTGATTCACTTTCTAGACAAGTTGATGAACAGGGCCATTACTATGCTTTTTCAATGCCTCAATTTCGACTTTTTGAGGATATTAAGCAAGAATATGCAACTTTGCCAGCTTTTCAATCTTTAATGTCTGACCTACAGAACAACAAACAAATGAAATGGATCTGGCAATGGAAGAATGGCTTATTATATTTAGGGACTTGATTGTTTTTGGTGCCTCAATCCAAAGTCATTCCTCTTCTACTCCAAGAATTTCATAGTTCACCTGCTTCAGGTCATTTTGGTGTACTTAAGACCTATAAACATCTCGCTGCTGATTTTTTTTGGGAAGGTATGAAAAAGGATGTGGAGAATTATATCAGAAATTGTACTGTTTGTCAACAAGTCAAATATTTGACTCGATCACCGGCGGGACTATTACATCCTTTACCTATCCCTGAGCGAGTGTGGGAAGATGTTAGTATGGATTTCATAACATCTCTTCCTAGGTCTCAAGGGTTCACAGTAATATGTGTGGTAGTCGATCGACTATCTAAATATTGCCATCTTGGATCTTTAGGATCTCATTTTACTGCTCAGGTAGCTACACTTTTCATTCAAATGGTTATTAAGCTACATGGTTTTCCACGCTCTATTGTTTCAGATAGAGATCCTTTTTACCAGCAGATTTTGGAAGGAATTGTTCCATCTTAGTGGAACTAAGTTGCACATGAGTAGTGCATATCATCCTCAATCGGATGGTCAGACAGAGGTGTTGAATAGAACAATTGAACACTATCTCAGGAGCTATGTTATGGATTATCCAAAGGAATGGGTTCGTTTTCTGCCTTGGGCAGAGTATGCTTATAATGTCTCTTTCCATGAAGGAGCACACTGTACCCCATTTGAATTGGTTTATGGAAGATCACCTCCTTCCATACCATCGTATATTCGGGCAGTTCACTATTGGAAGCCGTAGATGAAGATTTAATTCAAAGGGATAGAGCTCTACAGTTATTGAGGGACAATTTAGCCAAAGCACAAAACCGATGAAGCAGTTAGCTGATAAACATCGTACTGATGTTTCTTTTGTTCCAGGAGATTTAGTTTATCTTAAGCTTCATCCCTACAAACAAAAGTCTCTCAATTCTGCGATTCATAAACTTTCTAAAAGGTATTATGGACCCTACCGAGTTATTAAAAAGGTGGGAACAGTAGCATATCAACTCGAGCTTCCATCTCATGCTCGTATACATGATGTTTTTCATGTTTCATTACTCAAGAAAGCTACAGGTGTCTCTCAACCATCTCCCCAATTACCACCAGGGTCAAATAGTGGTCATACTATTTTACAAGCACTCACAATTTTGGATTCCCGAGTCATTTTAGTCAACAATCAACAGGTTTGACAAATATTGGTCCAGTGGGTAGGTTTACTTCCCGAAGAAACTTCTTGGGAAGATTTTGATCACTTTAAACAGATCTATCCAGATTTCAACCATGTGGACAAGGTTGTTTTTCCAAATGGGGGGAAATATGATACCACTGTTAGACAAACACGGCAGCACAAAAGCCTAGTTGGCTTAGAGACTTTGTATAACAGAAATACATGATATTCACTTGTATTGTAACAAATTAGAAATTGACAGTTGTAATAGCAGCTGACAGTTGTAATAGTAGTTTAGACAAACAGATCTCAAACAGAATTTGTAAGGATCTAAACAGATTGTAAATATAGCTGTTAACAGCTTATTCATGCTATAAATAAACGAAACAGGGAAAATGATGACTTATCCCCTGCAAAGTAGTGAAATCTGAGTCTTAAGGAGAGTGGCTTCTCGAACAAGCCTATCACCATCTTCATTCCTTGCATGTTCATCAAACACGAAATAGTTAGTTTAAGAGAGAAACCCTAGATATCGAAAAAGAGAGAGTTGAGAGGAGAACGTCTTACCGATAGTGACCGCGTAGGTGAAATAGGGTTTCAGCGTTACTCTGGTTAATTTGATTTGAGTTGTGGACCGGGCCTTATTGGTGTACTAGTCCAACAACTTTACTCCTAAAAATTATTCATTTATGATATCTATTCCTTAAGCCCTTCATTTTAAATGAAAAATACACATTTTGAAGTTAAAAAATAGCTTTTCTAAATATGGTTCCCTTTTTATCCGAATTTTCAAAAATGATTTTTGTTGAAACTAAAATAGATCTTGAGCTTTCTAAAACTTTTCTACTATCATCAAGCTATTAGAAGTTATTTAAGAAAATAAATCAAAAGTCTAATGCATTTATGAACTAAAACACTAAATTTAATTTACTATACTAGTTATAAATGCATGAACACTAAGATAGTTATGTGAATGATGAATATATGCATAAATCATTAGCAAGAACAAAATAATAACTATATAACAAGATCTAAAGCATAAACAAAATCAAAGCTATAAGAAAAAGTTAGATCTACAAAATATAACTATTTTTAGTAAGAAAATAATAATGATACAAGAAAATAAGCATGGATAAGAGGAGTGTTTCATTTTGGCATCATCATCCTTAGCTTTTAAGCTTATGATAGGTCATTTAATACATGAAACTCTCACTATACCTTACCTATATCATCTATGGAAGCTTAAGAAGAAAGTTTACTTAAAAATCTTCAAGAATGAAGTGTGAAAGCAAGATTTAGAGATGGGGGCAGCTTGTATTCCTTGCAAGAACAAGGCTAAGACAGTGATAAAGAGGGGAAAAGAGAGAGTAAATGGTGTAGGGTTTCAAAGAAGGGAAATGGTGTAAATGGGAGGCATTAAATGGAGAGAAAGGAGTGTAATTGAAAGAAAAAAAATAAAACAAGGGCAGCAAATTGGAGGGTGCTGCATGTGAAAGACCAAGGAGAGAGAGAGGGAATTTGGTTTACTTTTGACTTGGAATTGTAATGTAATTAATGATATATGTAGCTTTTTGAAGAAGGATTTGAAAAAAGGGTTCTTTTAATTAATTTTGTGGTATTTCAAGAGACAAAAGGGCAGTAAAAAGGAGTCAAAATCTACATGAAGTGATATAATGAAGTGTAGAAAGATTGAAGTGAAAAAGAAGTGATGTGTGAAAGGTGTACTTAAAGGTATGAGTTTGTAAGAGTACTTTCTTAATAAATAAAATAAAAATAAGAAAAATATAGAAAATATATTGCAAATATTTGTAGCAGATTTTTCATAATAAAAATAAAATAATATAATTAATTAATTTATTTTAGTGAATTACCAAATAAGTTACCATATGATCAAAATACGCAAATATGAGTTATAAATGATATTTTTATAACTCGAAAAATTCTAAAAATTAATTTTATAAAAATAAAAATATTTTTCAATTATTAAATTAATTTATTTTATTTTTAGTATCGGGTCTTAAATAGAAACTGATCCCATAAAAACCCAAAACGAACTAAATTTTGGAAAAACAAAATTTTCTATGATACATAAAATATTTATCTAAAAATATAAAGGTTCATAAGAATAATAAAATTGTATAATGAATAGTAGTGAATAGTACCAAAAGACTAATTAATTACCGGTAGTAATGAAATATGAATAAAATCGCAAAATAAGATAATTTTAGTTATCGAACAATTATAAAACTGATATTTTAGAAATCCTTATAAAAATATGAGTCTAATGGTATTCATGGTATATTTTTTATATCTCGAGCACTGGGGCACGCATTTCAAAGTCTGTATCCGAACGGGTTCGAAATAGGTTAAAATTTTACCAATCTAATATTTTTAAGCGACCTTATATTACTATGAGCTATTCTATACACTTAAACTACACCTCGGCCTCTAGGGTTAAGGGCACGAGATTACCGGACTTAGACTACTGTATTCCACTTAGGGTTCCCAGGTGATTTTCCCGTTTAGATCCTTGCCAATTTGGAAACTGATGTTTTATATTTATACAACATATTTAATCTGAGAAATTTATTTTAAATTTTATTTTTGTAACTATTTAAAATCTCTCAACGTTTTCGGAATTGTTGAATTGAGTTTTATTTCCGAAGGTTTATCGTTATTTACTTTTTAATAATTTGTTTATGAATTTATATTACTCGATTTTATAATTTAGAGTTAAGTATGGAATTTGTCGTACGTAGTGGTTTTGAATTTGAAGACTGTTAAGTTCATATTTTATTTTTAAGGAATCTCATTTTCTCAAGATTAAGAAATTTCTGGATTGTTTGTGATTTAGGACTAGTCAAAGTTCGGTTTTAATTTGGAGTTATTTTTAGGGTTTATTTTCGAAGTTCATTTTGGAATTATTTACTGGAATTTTCCGAGGCTTACACGTATAGTATTCTGTACCCTATTGTTCATGGACCAAACGACCTTGTTTGTTGGAAATAACTCTAGAAATGGATAGCTTTCGTCGAATAGGTAGAAATCGGTATATAATATGTGAAATTCCGAGTTAAAATGATAAAGTTATGACCATTTTAAGTTGAAATTTTCTCTTAGACGAATTTTGACAAACTTGTTAAAATAGAATTTATAAGTTCATTCAAACTTCATAGAAATACTCATTAGAGTTATTTCTTTTGATTAGGAGATTTGGGAGATGGACTAGACCTTCCCGAGGACTATTACGGTTAAGTGGATTTTCACATCATGGCAAAGTGAGTTCACTATCTTTAAATTATATGCTTGTGATTAGGCTTGTAACGTTAGTGGCATTGGAATTACGGCAAGATAAAAATTTGATTGTGTGTATGTGAGTTCTACTTCGATGAATCGATGATAAGAATATCGAAATGAGATTATTGTAAATATTTGTATGATTTAGTATAAAATTGAAGTGCCTGCCATATTTATGATTGCCCATGAATTGTTAAATTAATATACCATGATCTTATAATCAAATTGGCCATGCATACCATATGTGAGTCATATTGCATAGGTTATTATACCTTTGTGGGAAGAAGGCATAATAGCAGGGCAACAAGGGCCCTGCAAACTCGAATGTTGGCATAAGGATAGGAATTGAAAATGTGTGTAGGTGGGCACCTGTATCAACCATAATATAAATGAGAAAAATTGAAATATTTGGTCGTATATGTCACGCCCTAAAGGGTACCCTAAACGTAACAGTCTGCTACACTCATTATTAAAGCTTAAGTATAACAACCTTAGTCATTACTAGAAGCTTCGATATTAAGTGTAAGGCATGCTCTTACAATTTTAGAGGACCATACGTGGAATTATGAAGCTTAAGAAGATACAATAATAAATTAAGAAAGAGGATTCATAATATTCATTATAATAATTGTCTTGCAAGTCTTAGAGGCATTCCCCCGCCAAAAACTATAAATCTATTACAAGAGATTTTCTAAGAAGTTTTCATCTTATCTAACGCTAAACTTCATTTAAAGGAATTCCTTAACCAAAAAGGAAAATACCTAGCTGCAGGGTCCACGGCCTCAACCACAAATAGGTAAATTGCAAAAGATATCTATAGAAGTATAAGTTGATAGGCTTAGTGAGAATTATTTCCATAAGTAAACTTCTTGTGTAGTAAAATTCAAACAAGTTATTTAAGCAATCAAGTGAAATGCAACATACACGTGGGCAAACAAGGCATATAGTTTTTCGGGAACTATATGTTGAATAGATTTACGCCCTCCATTCAGGGTTTGGTGATGTATAATGATAAGTGTTTTAAGACCCTCATTATTTGTGCATTATTGAGCATATTTTATATGCTATTTAAGTAAGTCATTAAAGGAAAGAACTTTTATTGGGTTAATTACTTGTTTCAGGGATGATTATGGAATAATGAAGCTTTTTAAGAGATTCATCATGAAAGAAACCAAGTTACTGAAGGATTATGGAGCCTAGATGAAGTTACTGGTCATACACTAGTAATTATACACTACTAGTGTAGATTTGGAGGATAAACTTGAAGAAAAATCAGCTTTTTCAATGTACACGACCCAGGCTACACGGGTAGTGTAGGATGAGTAGTGTACACATGACAACAAAGGAAAATGCGCTGGAATTAAGTTGTACACGCCCCGAGCTACACGAGTCGTGTAGGGTACCCGTGTATATGCAATTTTGTATAAATACAGCCTTCTTTCATTGTTTGAGACATAGAGAGAGAGTCAGAGATCATTTTCTAACCCTAAGTTCGTCTTTTGGAGAGCTTTTCAAGGAGAATTGACGGCACAACCATCCGGAATCACAACAATTGTTTCAAGGGGGTTTTTGTTATTATGATTCATTTAAACTCTTCTAGATCTATTGTTCTTATAGTTTATCATATGGAAGAGTAGATTTGTATGCCCTAGGTTTTGTGAAACCCTAACTCATGTTCTGAATTGTTATCAATTGATGAGAAGTTTTGATCTTGAATTCATTCATGTGATTTAATTGTCTTGTAATAATTTTCTGGCCAGGATTATTGCTTGTTTGATTCTTATTAGTTAGAAAGAGATTTCAACTAATAGGATAGATCTTACATGAATGATAAATTTGCATGTTTCACCTAGACATAGGGAGGCTTCGAATTTCTGCTATAAAGATTAAATCTTTATTTAGGGTTTGTGAGTTTTATGCAATTTTACATTGGCGTGAGTGAAGGAAGAGATTCCCATTTTCTCATGTAAAATTAGGAATCAATTGACTTGAAGAGAGTAATTGGTTTAATTTAGAAATCCTGCAGTTCAAGATTTGATTTTTCATCAGTTAATTTTATCATAAGTATTAAGGGTTAGGGTAGATCAAAACTAGGGGCATTGTTGTGAATTGAATTAAATTAAGGAAAGCTCTATTCTATAATTAGGGTTTGTCAACTATTAGCATAATTAGTCATTAGGGTTAATACAATCTTTTGATAATTTAGACTAGAGTAGTGAAAGGGTATTACTAGTAATTGCCCATAGATCCTTAGGACGACATCCGAGTTAATTTATATACTACAAGATAGGTGCGCTGCCTTGTGTGGATTTGAATTAATTGGATTATAAATTTTATACTTGGTGATCATACACACGTCATATAATCTCAAAACGAATAGTTTTAGTTAAGTTGTATCTTTGATCAATACTGCCAAGCATATAAAGTCTACTTAGGTTAAGCCATGCTTTCGGATTTCCGCCAAGCATTTAATTCCATGTCGCCAAACAACGCTTTTGATTTTAATCGTCAAGTGTTGCTTTCGATCGTGCTACTATCCTTTTCACCCAAGGATAAAAACCCCATGCAATGTGACTCACTTCATGGTATGCATGAATCAATTTATTTAAGATATCATAGCATCATTATTATCAAATTTAAGGTGATCATAGAATTTCATACATATCAAGTGCTATACTAAAACAAACATTTACTTACAATCAATTCCGGCCTCGATATTCTTAGAATCCTTTTAACAATTTTTCACATACATGTCAATTTATCTTTTCTTAATTCTAATGTGACTAAACTACAAGCACAATTAAGTAAAGCTTTTTAAGGAAATAAACTCACGATGCCATATCAATACTTCTTTTGAATGGATGAGTCTCTCAAACAATCTACTTAGTTAAAATAATCATCGGGTATGAGTATTCTTCCTCGGAACCACCTAGTCAAGGAAAATACCCAAAATGAGTATTTCTTGATAACTTTCTTGAGACTTGTCTAAACTATGTCATAAGAATGTCAAAGTTCACATGAAAGATGCTTCCAATTTAAAATGGCCATATCTTGGTCATTTTAACTAGGAACCACGCATATAATATACTAATTTCTATCAATTCGAAAAAGATATATCCATTTCTAAAACTATTTTCATCAAACTAAATCATTTAGGCCTCGAAACAATGGTGACTAGATTCACCATGAATTTTCCTTTCCTATAAGCAATTTGTTTCAAACATTAAATCATCCAAAAATTGCTTTGATAAATACTTAGTTATCTATATAGTTGAAAAATTCCTTATTCATAGATATATAGCTCATATTTTATCCATACTCAAGTGTTTGTTATCCATTAAAATTTCTTGAGTAAAATAAAGTTAATTAAAAGTTTAAAAAACTATAGTTTACAAGAAATCCATTTTTGTAACTCTTTTTCGAAAGAATTATTTCATGTTTATCTTACTATTATTCTTAAATAACTTTTGATAAGAATAAATTTATTCTTTTCGAAATTTTTCAATATCAGTATCACTTTTCCTATTTGTTTTCTATACAATTTTTCTTTGACCATTTATTTGAAATGATCTTAATTTGAACTTTCTCATTCCTTTTTCATGGGGTTTCATTTATATTATGTTATTATAGAAATCATTTTAGTAGTAAAATCATCTTCTTTTTGGAAAATAATGTAATATAAAAATAATTAAAAAGCTTTTCAAACAATAGTAGCTTTTAAAATTGTAGTGAGTTCTTTCTAAAGTTTGGAAAAGAATAAATTTACTTTTGTTAAATTATAGATTCTACATTTTATATAAAACTATTCTTAGGTGATAAAATCCTCTTTTTGTCAAAATATTATTGGAGCTTTAAAGATTTGGACAACAATCTTTATGGGCATGATTATGAGAAATAATAACAAGAAAAAAAAACATAAATAATAAATAAAGTCAAGTATTGAGAGTCTTAGTTTTTTTTTTTTTTCAAGGCTCCCGGGACTAAGAAGTAGACTAGTCCCAAAAAGAAAGAAATAAAATAAAAGAAAGAAAATTATTTTGACTTGATGAGGACAAGTTTAAGACTAGAGACTAGTCTTATAACAACATGAAATAAGTAAATTGCAAGGAAAGAAATAAATAAATTACTTTGCATGGAAGTAAATAAATTGCAAGTGAGCTTATATGCTCTAAAGAATATATATATATATATAGATACATAATTGTACTTAGTTAAATATAATAACAATAATAATATGAACAAGGTAAAGTAACAATATAAATAGATAATATGAACAAGAATAATACATGAACATAGTGTAGCTTCCATAACATTTAATCTTTGGAAACTCACACCATGGTCATGTAAAGTTACATGACATGAGAAGAACAATTTGGTAAAGAAAATTTTACCTAAAGGGTGTTTTGAGATATTATGTGTGAATGGGTTTTATGTATGTAGAAGGTGATTTGAGAGTGTTTTTGAGAGAGTTTTGAGAGTGTATATGAAGAGAGTGTTGAGAGGAAAATTTTAGAGAGATTTGGTAGAGAATTTGTGGGTAGTGATTATGTGAAAGAAGTGAAAGAGAAGCGGGGTATTTATAGGAAAATGAGGAGTGAATTTTGTGCGATTTAAATAAAAAAAATTTAAAAGAAATTAAGTGAGAGAGAGAGAGTGGTGCGCCAGCCACTATTGAAGAGAGGGAGAGAGAGTTTTATTTTTGTATTTTTGTTGATTAAATGTGATAATAAGTAAAGTAGATGTGAAATAAAGTTATAAGAAAGGTAAAAAGTAAAGATAATAGGTGTACGATGTTGTAAGAGTAGATGTTAGAAAAAACAGAGATAAAAGAATAGTGTATAATAGTAATGAATAGTGTAATATAAAGTAGATATGACTAATAATGTACCGTAGTAAGAAAATACGCCTATAATTGCGATATGTATTATTTTTACTTATTGAAAAATTATAAAACTGATATTTTTGAAAACCTTATATTTTTACTAGTCTAACGGTATATTCGGAATATTTTTACTATTCCAAGCCCCGTAACACATTTTTCAAGAACTGTATCTGTTCGGGTTCAAAACGATTTGCGGTTTTACTAATATGATCTTTTTAAGCTTTCTTATGTTATTACGAACTATTCTACATACTAATCTCTTACTTACTCTCCTAGAGTTGCGAACACTGGATTGCCAGACTTAAACTATTACATCTAACTAGGGTTTTGTTGACTTTAGGGTTTCTGGTTGACCTTCCGATTAGGGTTTAAGCTAAACCTGATCACAAAACTTTGGGGGTTTACAGTATGGGCCTGAAACACCTAACCTCGATTGGAGGGCGTAAATTAATTCAACATAAGATTTCTGGAAAGTCTTATGTATTGTATGCTCACGTGCTTATGTATTCTATAGGGTTGTTAATATAACTTGCTTGATATATATACTGTTTGTTAAGTATTTAATTTTGGAAGTGAAACTCACTAAGCTCGCAAGCTTTTACCCCTATAGTTTCCTATTGCAGTATGAATATTTATGGCTATCTCCGTGAAGTCACTTTCTTCAGGTACAGCTTTTGGACCTTAAGGAGCTTTTTGAAGAAGTCGGGACCTAGATGTAGGTAGAGACCTCTAGTTGAATCTTCTTAATCTATATATATACAATAGTTGATGTAAGAGACTTTTGTGGACCCATGGACTCTTAATATTTTGATGGGGGTATGCCCCTTAGCTCATGTAATAGATTTATCTGGTTATAACTGTTATGATTTACATTCTTATCGCTATGTATGTCTCCTTAAGCTATTTCGATTCAAAGTATGGTTCCCTATATGTTGAATGTGAGCCTTGCATCCAGTGTTTAAACTCATGGAGTGACTAAGGTTGTCATACTTAAATTTAGATATCGAGTGTGGCAGACTGTTGTGTTTAGGGTATCCTTTAGGGCGTGACACACATGTAGCGATAACCATACGGCACACACGTGATCATCGATCCTTACACACACATTTTGGCGACTCCACTGGGGAAGGGAAACTGACACTTACATGATGAAACCTCCAAAAAAGAGACCTACCAACCTCATTAAGGGTACGACTCAAGAACTTAATGCTAATCCTAAGGTTGCTGAGTATGACATGCCAGCACTTGAGAATGTGAACTAACCTGCTAGTACTCAACCCGATAATGTTGCGATCTTGCACTATATGCAAGAAAATACCATGCAAGTCAATCAATCAATGCAAGAGTCTATAAGACAATTCCAACAATTTATGGCGATGTTTGCTCAATATTTGCATGGCATAGCTGCTATTGCTGCCGCACAACAACATGCTTTTTAGGCACCTCAAGCTCTTAAAGCACCTTAACTTGCTAATCCTACTCCTATTCCCAAACAGGATCCTACCAGAGTTGGAGTGCAAGTCCCTTCATCGGATCTTGTAGTTACACAACCGCCTGCACCTCAGGTAATGAATATAAGAATTCAACTTGGAGCACCATCAACCTCCCAACTTGCACTACATGCTCAACCTGGAGGATCTCATCCTCACAGGCTACACCATAAATTGTCATTGGTGGACCTATTGTTTAACCCAATGCAACTCCACTCTAGGCAGCTACTCCAACTACACCAACTGAAGCTACTACTTCAACTCCTAAATGGCACATTTGTTACAAAGGAAGATCTAGACATGTACTTGAGGGAAATACAAGCTAAGTCTGATGTAGGAGTATTGGATCTCAAGCTCCCGTACAATCAACGTATTGCTGCTAGGCCATACCTTCAGGACTATGTGAGTCCCAAATTCATGCTATTTAATGGTAAGAAGGGAAGTGCCAAGGAACATTCGTTGAAGTTCATTGAACACTGGAGATTTATGGATTTGATGATGATTTGAAGTTAAAAGAATTTTCTATGTCTCTCATAGAGAAGGCATACACCTGGTATGTCAATCTTCCCCTTAGATCAGTAGATTCATGGGCAACTATATGCAAGATGTTCCTAGAGAAATTCTTCTCCACACAAGAACAAGTAACCTTGACTAATATGGGAAGGATTCACCAAAAGCCAAAGGAATTCTTAATGGATTGTATTAAATGCTTTAGGGGGCATTCACTGGACATTTAAGACACATGTGATGAAAGAGAGCTAGTGAAAATTTGCATCCAAGGCATGTTCACCACGTATGCGATGCATCTGGAAAATATATCCTTATCTTTATTCTCCACTTTGGTTGAGAATGCACCATGGACTAATAATTTTGTCACACGACAAAGAGGAAGAAATTTGAAGTCTAACAAAAGGAGACCATCTGTGAATGTGGCTCAAAGTGAGGATTCCAAAGATGGAAAAAAACCAAGAATTGAAAAGTCTGGACGTAAGAGAACAAAGAAAGCACTAACATATCCTTACTGAATGCAAAAGGTACATGCTATGCTAGATTAGTGGTTGAGTGATGGAAATCTCAAGCTCTAAAGGGTAGAGCATTTACCAACCCAAGAGGAGAATAATGATCCTAAATTTTGTAGGTTTCACAGAACCGTAGGCATCCCAATAGGGATTTTTTTTTTTACTTTGAAGGGGATATTCAATGAATGAGTGTAGAATGGAGAGCTCATTATCGAAAATAACAATGTCAGGAACAATCCAGTTCTAGCACATAATAATCAACGTGGTGCTATCAACGTCGTTATTCATGATCTTGCTATGATAGAAGACAACAATGCATTGCCCACTGAGGCAAGTAAAACAAGAGAAAAGCAACTTGTAGTTGAAGAAAATGATTGCACTCCTATTGTAAACCCTTGGTTTTTAGAATAATCCTAAGCCTTAGCCCTAAGTCGGAAAGTCAAACGGAAACCTTAAGTCAACAAGATCTCAAGTTAAACCCTACAGTTTAGATCCGAAAATTCCGTGTTCATAAACCGAGAAGTTAAAAATTAAGTAAAGTGGTAGAATAGTCCATAATAATATTTGATTTCTTAAAAATATCATATTGGTTTATTTTCGGCTTATTTCGAACTTGATTGGATACTGTTTTGGAAAGCGTGTCTCGGGGCTCGGAAAATTAAAAATATATATTTAATATTTTTAGACTCGTATTTTCATAAGGATTTCAAAAATATCGAGTTCATAATTTTTTGGAATCTAAAAATATCAGTTATAGCTTATATAAGCATATTGTGATCGTACCGGTAACATATTTGTTGAAATACTAAATAATTCAATTAATTATTTTAATTTTATTTGTGAACTTCTGCCACTCATTTAAAAATATTTTTTCTTAATTTTATTTTATATATTTTCTTAATAAAAAGTACTTTTTCAACTCATACTTCAAATACACTTCAATTATCACTTCTACACATTAATCATGTTTTCTTTCACTCATTCTACACTCCATTCCCATGCTTGGACAGCTGATCACACCCCTAAAAATTGCCTCTTTTTCTTTTATTTTAATGATTTATTTAGTGAATTAAAGTCTCTTTTAGTTATCAAATTAAGTAACATAAGTTACACTTTCAAAATTCAAGTTACAAATTAACTATACTCCTCTCTCTTTCCCTTGTAAATCATGTCCAGCCCCCTCCCATTTCTGCCATTGTTTTATTTTTTTTCTTTCAATTAATTAACACTTTTTTAATGCACTCCTCTCTCTATTTAAAGACTTATATTTACACACTTTCCTTCTTTGTAACCCTACACCATTTACTCTCTCTTTTTCCTCTCTTTAACTCTTTCTTAGCTTTATTCTTGCAAGGAAACCAAGCTGCCGCCATATAAAAAATTTGTTTCCACATCCCATTCTTGAATATTTTTTAAGTAAACCTTCTTTTTAAGCTTCCATAGATGCTATAGGTTGTTTATATGGAGGTTTCATGCATCAAAGGACTCTCCATAATGCCTAAAGGCTAGAGATGATGATGCAAAAACTTTGAAACACTCCTCTTGTTGATGATCTATAATAATATTGCTATATTTGTTGTCTTTAAAACTTTATTATCTTCATATTTTTATTATACTTTGTAGATCTAATTTTTATGAAGTTTTGGTTATGTTTATGTTTAGATCTATAGGTTTAGAGCTTACTACCATGTATTTCTTTTATATTTATGCTCATATTATGTATAGATCTTAGATTTAAACTTGAATAAAAATAGTAAAATTCGTATCTAGGCAAGACCTATATTTAAAAACCCTCTTTCAAGTCTCAAAATAGAAGTTTTAGTTAAAAAAAATGAAGGTTTAGTGGATGTATATCATCAAGACTTCTTTTTACAAGAATCAAAGGTGATTTTCAAAAGTTATTTTCAAAATAAAAATCTCATTTTCGGATTTAGGCCAAGGCATGGTTTAAAAACATGTTTTACAACTCAAAAATAAAGATTTTATTCAAGAAATGGAAGGTTCTTAAGATAGGATATGTGAAGGATGATTTTTCATAAGTGTTGATGGATTTCATCAAAAGATATGTTCAAAAACAATTTTTGAAAATTCGGATCTAAGCCAAGACCCATTTTTAAAATCTATTATCTAACCTCAAAATGAAGATTTAGACAAAAATATAAATGGCTCTTGGTATAGATATTCTAAGGATTGGATTTTCATAAGTTTAGATGAGTTTTCCTAAAAGGTATTTATAAAATAGAGAGTTTTATAAAAGACAAGTCTAGGTCTTGTTTTCATTCTAAAACTCAAGGAAGAAATTCGGATCTAGGAAGAGATGAATTTTGAAAACCTTATTTTAGACTTCAAAACAAGAGTTTTATGTGGAAAATGGAATGCTTTGATAATGAGTGACATAAGAAAATTATTTTCATTGAGTTAGGTTAGTTTTAGTAAAGGATTTACTAAAAACAAGAAAATAAGTTTCAACTCAAAAATTTCGGTTTTTACAAAAGTAGATTCTTGAAATTTTCATTTGGACAATGTCATTAGGATCATATAAGGATTTGATCTTTTATCTTTGGCTATAATTTCTCTTTACAAGAGTAGAACCTATATAAATTGATCCAAAAAGTTAAGTAGGACAAAAGTAACAATTTTCAGCAAGAAATCAAAACTGGAAATTCATAACCCTATCGTACAGTGGTTTTTTGACCCTCGAATGACTTTGTATGTTTTATTTAACTTTGGAAATGGATATATCTTTCGAAGTGTATAGAAATCGATATATAATATGCGCAATTCCGAGTTAAAATGAGTTAGATATGACCATTTTAAGTTAGGACTTCAACTTAGATGAAAATTGACAAACTTAGTAAATAGAATTGTTAAGTTTATTAGAACTTCATAAGAGATACTTATGGAGGGTATTCCTTGTACTTAGGTGATTTGGAGGATGGATTTCCACTCCCCGAGGACTACTACGACTAGTGGATTTCTCTCCATGGTCGAGTGAGTTCATTTCTTAAATAGTTGTGCTCATGTATGGGCTTGTAATCGTAGTGGCATTAGAATTAGGAAAAGATAAAATTATGATGAGTTGTGATTTAATCTTGGTTGAATGAATAATAAGTATATCGAGACGAGACTTGTTGTAAAATCATTGTATGAGTTAGCATAGACTTGAATTGTTTGAAATTCTCTATGATCGCTCTTAACCTACATAATTAACATGCCACGATTATATAAATAAACTGTACATGCATATCATGTTTTGAGTCACATTGCATTAGCTAATATACCTTTGATGGGACAAAAGTATATTAGCAAAAGGGGAGGAGGCCTATGTTAACATTAAGAATGCGAGATCGCTTAAGTTAATGGATGTGGGGTAGGTACATAAAACTACCACAATAAAACAACAGAGGTTGTATAATTAAGGGAAAAAGATCGGGATTATGGTTACATGACTTATGGACCATCCCAACCCTGAATGGAGGGTGTAAAAACATTCACATATGGCTCCCGGAAAGTCATATGCTTATATGATCATTTGCTTGTGCATTTTATATGGCTGCTAATAACTTATCTGTTATATACTGTTGTTGAGTATTAAATATTTGGGAATGAATCTCACTAAGCCTGTTAGCTTACACCCCGATAGTTTTGTTGTTGGTATTCCCATTTTTGGTTGTTTCGAGAGAACACTTTTCACAGGATTATCTTTTGGATGAATGAGCTTTTGAAGAAGTTAGGACCTAGATAGAGGCGTTGACTTCTAGTAAAATCTCTTTAACATAAATCCTAATGTTTGTAATATGGATTTAGACTGGATAAACTTCTATTATTATTTTGGCGGGGGTATACTGTCATGACCCTAATAGGGGCCTAGTGAGATTATCCTGAAGTTTCCCTATTACGTGTGCACCCGCAATATGAAAATCGTCTTGCAAGTCAGAGATTACAAGACTCTATTTATTTATTAACTTATCATACATTGATCATATAATACATATAATGCTATTATCGAAACATAACTATGGAATCCGATTTTCCACATCTCACCAAGATGGCAGAGAATCGGTATCCCCTACCAAATAATAAAAATTGGGTTTCAATCTATGAAATACAAAGTCTCAAATGTTTGTACCGTTTATCTAAATTATATTCTAAGTTCATAGTGATCTATCTTTCTAACTTCAATGAGTCTGATGGAAAACTCTCTTCACACATTCCTAGCCCATTCCCAGCAAGTATTAGCCCTGCACAAAAACTGTTGGGGGGTGAGCAAAACCACGGCTCAATGAGATAACCTAAGCAAACCACACATCAAGCAATAACAAACAAGTTTATTATCAAGCAAGTGTAATGTATTATTCAAATATATGCTCAATTACAAGTTTGGAGAACCGGAATCCAAATAGGATGTAGATTTGTGCCCTCACATTAGGGTTGAAGGAACCTAGTTAAGGATCATATCCTTATGACCCACCCGCCCAGGAGAAACAGAGAACCATAGGAATAGCAGTACTCACTTTATTTATCACTTCATTAGATATATTTTCTTCACTCAATTTCCTTTTGGAACAAAGAGACTCCATTAAGTATTAGTCATTTCAAGCCAATACCACGGGCGGCGTTCCTTCTTTTGCCAAGTAGTTCCCGTGGAACCGAACAGAACAAGGATAATCTTGGAAGAACTAGGAAATTTACATATAGAAAAACCAAGCATTAACCGAGATCCGAAATACTAATACGAGCGAGCTGTCACACTTTTTTTTTTATGCAGTATATGCAAGTTATACAATGCATGACCAATTCAATAGATAGTCAAATAGTATTAGGTTAGGTTCTTAAGTGTCCATACAATTCACAGACAAACCTTAACATGCTTTATACATTAATTATCATACAATGTAATTGTTATTATCAATATAGTGTTTTGACAACCAATCATAGACCAACCACCATGCGATATACCCAACCCCACATACATAACAGTATTAGTATATTATTACATATGCAACTATGCTACAAGCACAAACAATGTGATAAGGTCAAAGTTACTCACCTGGTATCCTTGCTAAGTCGTAGTAATCTATTGGAAATTCCAAAGATTGATCCGTTTCTCCTATAAAATGAGATAAAAGATACTTATTTCTATGTTAATATTTGCATAACAATCTCGGTTGTGCCCTTTTGTCTCCTAAATTCAACTTTTATCATCTTAATCTTAATTTCGTCATTTAAATATGGGTTTTAAGGTTCATAAGGGCTTAGTTTCTTCGGTCGAGTTATAAAATTTGTACAAGTTCATTTTTCTTAGGAAAAGTGTCTTAAATGATTTCAAATACCAATTTCAATAGCATAATCTTAACCTAGATCTATTTTATTTGTTTCGACTTTGATTTTAATAAAAAAAATGGGTGCTGTAAAGCTTATTGGACATACTCTTTCATTTTCTAGTTTATTCATTTATTTTATATATTTTTCCTTATATGACTATGGATTCGAAATGTTTATACTATGATATTTATTATTCTAGTTATATATATATATATATATATATATATTGTAAATTCTTACTTCATGTCTATTGCTTTGTTTTATGTATCTACTACTAAGCTTTAGTGGTTAAATTCATTTTTAAGTATCTTGATCATCACTTGGATGAAACTTATGTTATAATTTTATTTTCGTTTTGCTTCTCTTGATCTTATTTGTACTTATATGTCAAGGAAGTGTTTTTACCAATATAGGTTATTTAAATTTTTGCTTTTTCTAATGTAGGTAAAAACAACTAAGGTTCTTAATTATTATTTACTTTGTTTGTCAACCCTTTTTTTTATATATATACTTTGTTTTATATTTAGCCATAGCTACTATTTTTAGACATCAATTACTTATTTTTAAATTATTAAGTGAGTTAAGTGGTTTTACTAATTCTACAATTTGTTATAGAAGCTTTCTAATAACGCAATTTTGTTATATCCTTTAAGGAACTTATTTTATTTTATTTGAATTTCTAATGTTTATAATGTTTTATTATTTCTATTCCTATAGTAGCCTATAATTAGTCATTTTTTAAAGTTTATGAAATACATTATATTTTTACAAAATTCGTATAGATAATTATTTCTTACTAAAAAGTGACCTAAATAATTTTAAATTCATGTTTTTAGTGTAAAATCTTTAAGTAGTCTTATATTACTTATTTTAACTTATATTTTGTTGTATAAATAGGTGTTAAAAAGCTTGTTTTGCATATTATATGCTAGTTACTCAACTTATTTACTTGTTAATATATATCCCTCCTACTCTTATAAATCCCTATAGTTAGTGTAAGACATTCCTATATTATATATACATATGTGTTTCCTATTGTCATTATTAAGCTTTTGTCATTGGTAATAAGTTTTATAATTTTTAATTTATATTGTCCATTAATATCTTTAGTGATAACAAATTTTCTTTTATTGTTTATTTTGTTAACCCTATTTGTTTATGTAGATTAGAATTTCTATTATTTAGAGGATCTTATCTAAATTTCAATTATTAATATATGGTTCAAATGATCTTTTAAATTCATCTAAGTATTATTTTGTATTCCAAATTATAGTTTATTTCTCAAGTTTAATTCTAACTCTTTCAAAAATCCTTCATTGTTATCATACTTTTAATATACCTAATGACAAGTTTCTTTATTATAATTTCATGCATCATATGCTTAATATATATATATATATATATATTATAGATATCTTAGGGTTTATGTTGGTTGAGTTTTATTATCTAGAGAGCATTATAGGCATATTTTACTAATGCCTTTGAACTAAAATAAGTCATGTATTAAGTTTTTGGAGTCATAGCCCTATAGTGACAACAAAATTAGAATCTAGGGTTTTCTAAAATCTAAGCTTAATTTTCTTTATAGTTTCTTTACTAGATATGGTATTCTAACTTAATCAAAATTATTATCACCTATTATTCTCATTCATTTTAATATTAACATAATTGAAGGAGGCTATTCATGTAGAATTTCTATGACAATTCTATGCCTTTAAGTTTCCTAATTTCTACACATGAAGGAGATTGTAAATTTGTAGAATAGGTTTAGACATTACCTTGATGGTTTAGAGGGAGAGATGATAAATTCTCTTTCTTATAGAGACCAAAACATACATATATAGATAAGGAGATAAGTTTATCATATTTAAATATAAGATAACTAACTACAATATATTCTTACCCTTGTCTTTTATTTTGTTGAATGGTTTATAGCTACTTGTAGTGGAATTGCAAGAAAATGGAGTCTTAGTTGATGGGTCTTTGGTTGATGGGAGCTCAAATGGGGATAATTTGTTGTAGAGAAGAGGAATTGTAATTTTTGGAGAATTTTCTATGTTTCACGATTTTGAATTTTTTGGGAGGGTGGGACTTGCTTTGTTGGTTGTCCATTATTTATAGGAGTCAAGAAAACTGTAAAGACCCGACATGCTCAATTCTTAAATTAAGCACACCAAGTCCCCAACCACGTATAACTTTTGCGAATTATACGTAAGGTTGTCTTAAAAGAGGGTGTTTATGTTGAACATTGCTATTCAATTTTAGATTGTGAAATCATTTAATTAGATTTTCAGATAACCGGATTTAGCAGCGGAAAAATAAACTTTAATAAAAACATTTCTACATAAAAGCATTTCGAACTTTCACTATTACAAGTGGAAAAACTTTCACTTTGATAAATATTTAGAAAAGCTTATTTACAAAACTTGGGCACTAACAAGCCCTTAAATGAAAATACAAATTTATAAATAAATCCAGTATTTATAAAACAAAGCAAAGAAGAAACAAAATACAAATATATCTCGGTCCTATCACATTTCATTCATCTTCCAAATCTTCAGAATTGCCCAAAACCCGGGACAAACATCATCACATCAATCATCATCACCATCACCATCCTCATCAACATCAACATCAACAACAATAACTCATCATCATCAAGTCATCATCTCATCATCATCATCAACAATCACAATTCCTGTAAAAAGAATAACAACAACAATAATGAGCCGGAGCCCAGTACACAGCAACACAATCACACACGGAGTGACACACGAGCTTAACTAAATGCAAATGCAACAACCACAAGTTATTATCTTTCTTTAAAGTAAACATATCAACACGGGAGTATTCAAACTCCGGACAACAGGGATCGCGAGGGGACCTGAGTAACACTCGGACGCTCAGGGGGTTGATATAAGTAGTTCGGGTACTCATACCGTCCTAGATATCGTTAAGTCAAAGAGAAAAGTAGCTTCCTCCAGGGTTAATAGCCGTTACTTAGCTCTATTTATACTCAGTCCATATCATAAAATATAGTTCACCCGTTCTCATAAACGTTTGAACTAAACTATGGTACTTCCTACCGAGTTTAAATAAATTTTCGCCGATCTATACCCCCCGTCGACTACCCGCCGTACCACTTAATGAAAGTCATCTCAAATGACAGGAGTGGCCTAAGCGCCTAGATCTATCATGCTCAAACCGAGCAAGTTGCCGCTCCCCGAACCAGATACCAACTTCCATCCCAAACTCATCAAACTATGAGGGGTCGCCGTTAGGTTCACACATGACCTGGCGTAGGAATTGGATTTTAACGGCATAAAACACAAATCAACACTCATCAATTATTAAACCGTCTTTAAGTTTTTAATCCATTTAGGATGCCTATCCTATCAATCATCACGCAAGTTACTGCGTACCTTGAATATGAAATCCAAACATAGCTTCGGAAGGAAATTTCATAAGATAATCCAGAAGATAAAATCAGATATCCACCACTGTTAAGAAAAGAGCTCGTATAAGAAACTAAACAACTAATCATCCACTTCATCAAATTCATACAAGAACTTATATCAATTATTCACTAATCTCTAACTCATTTTATTAACTCCTATTTGATCAGACACTAATGTGGAACCCCACTATAGCTGCGAATATCGCCCCGCCAAAATATGGACAGTTCTCCTTTGTCTGTCAAAGAATTTCTTTTCACTTTAATTATAGTTTCTTATCACAAAACATAGCATATATAAAGCATTCATACATAAAATCATTTATATTCAAAGCAAATAAACATTTGAAATAACATATTCCCCATGTTATTCAAAGATCACCCTAACACATTCATTTAACTATTATTTGTTACTAACCCATTTTAGCTTAACCTTAGCCATTTAATTCAAAAGCCAAGCTAAGTGGATTAAGCTTAAGAAATCTAGTTCATTTTAGTTTAATTGAGTTCATTAAGTCAAACTCATTAGAATTAATCATTTAATCTAATTACTAAGCCAAAGTAATTAAACTAACTCAATCTAATTTATTTTAACTCATTCAAGTCTATTTAATCAAGTTGAACTTAAGTTTGTTAACTAAGTTCATTTTCTACTAACTTCTAGATTTAATCTAATTATTTGTTAAATCTATAAATCTACTTAACCCATATTTAATTACATGAATTAATTCACTCAACACATCAAATATCACTTATCTATCTCATTTTATCTCAAAAAGATCCATTTCCTAAGCAAAACACATTTAACAAACAAAAACAAGTTTTTGACTTTGTTTTGAAAAGTGTTACAGCTGGAAAGAATCAAAATTTAAGCATCTATAAATTTCGAATTTGTAAAAACTCAAAACATGAAAATTGTAGATCTCTTTTTAAGATTTCCAACGCAACTTGAATCACCTCAATCGGAGGTCGGATGAAAAAGTTATGGCTAAAATACAAAGAGCTGCGAAACAGGGAAAGTCTACACGACCGGTTACACGGGCCGTGTAAGGAGGCCGTGTTGAGTAAAAAAAATGACCCGAGAGCAACTTTTAAGAATTTCAAGGCCTACACGACCATGTACACAGGCTGTGTACACTGGAGCGAAAAAATTACGAAATCCCCTGTTTTCAAAATGCATTTTACACTTCTTAAAATTCTTTAAACTCATTCCAAAGTTACTCTAAAGCTTATTACATGATCATCCCATCATTCAAACAACACCAAACATCTCCAAAACTTCATCAACTCCAAATCACTATTCATCATCTTCTTCCTCCAACCAAACCCCAACTTCCATCAACCATTAAACCAACAAATACATAAATAAACAGCACTCTCAACCCAATTCAACATCAATTCATCAATTAAAAATGTAAATAACAAGTAAAAGCAAAGAGAAATAGAAAACAAAAACTTAGCTTTTAGAAAAGAACACAAGTTGAAACTTCCTCCTCTAGCTCGGTTTCCTCCATCTAGTTCATCTCCTAGCTTTGATTCATCCTCTAGATAGCTTTGATGTTGAGATTTGTGGAAGAATTTGGAAGAAAAGAAGAGGAAAGAAGAAGAAGAAGAAGAAGAAGAAGAGGGAAACGTAGGAAAATAAAAGGGAAAGAAAGGGCAGCCCAAAAGGATAAAAGAAAAGGAAAGTATATATTAAAATTTAGATATTTTAGAAATAGGATATAGGTTTAGAACTATCAGATCGATATCTATAGTTCCAGAAGTATTTAAAAGATGATTTCTGAACCGATAGGTTATAAATTAAGATCTTGAAATAAGAACTTAATTTAGGAATTTAATTTGGATAAAAGATATTTAATTTGAGTTCGGGTTTAAGAACTGATATTTTTATTCAAGCAAATGAACTCAAATTTTACTGAGATTTAGGAATTAGTTTTAGGCTAAGAATCAAGATTTAGGAATCTCTAAACATTTTTAGAACATGTTTAGGATTTGAGGAATTTCAAATCTCAAAACCAACTTAATTATTAGCTAATTAAATTAAGCCAACTTGTCTAATTAAATCCTATAATTCATTTCATCTATTTAATCTATCTAAACTCAATTTCTAATCTTGGTGAATATTTGGGGTATTTCATTCTTCCCACCTTACAAGAATTTCGTCCTCGAAATTCACTTAACTTTTGTTGATAGGAGACATATCATATCCTTTTTAAACTTTGTTATCTCAAAACCTTTTATCATTTTAAGACTTTTACTTAATCTTTATGGTTCCATTACGCTTCTGTTGCGCACTTTGATCATTTTCTTTAAATTTTGTTCTTATACTTCTTCATTTTGAATTATTTGGAAAACATATATAAATTTCAAATTCTAGTTATATATGATTATTGTCAAAAGGATTTTGAAGTTCTATTGGATATTTTTCATTATCTTTGATTTCGGAAAACATATTGGGATTTTGAATCATTTTTCCTTAATCACTTATATTTGAAAATTTTCTTTTCATTTTCTTTACAAGAAACATTTTGATATTCGAGTTACATTGATTCTATTCTTTTCTTGAAATCATTTGTTCATGTTTTGATTTTAAGATTTTGAAAACTTTAATGTCTCTTTAACTTACTCAACTGTTATTCCATGCAACTTCAGAATATATAAGCAATAGGAATTAGTTTAGCGATTTTAACCCTCCACTGACTCGATTTTTAAGAAGACTCAAACTCAAACAAAAACAACAAACGACTCTGACTCACTGTGTATCTCGCCTTGAGATAACACACAACAACAACACAAAACATAATAAAACACTCACAATGAGGGTTATAAACTCACTATTCCATTCTTACTTGCATATATATCAATTTGCATATGAAACATACAGTATCCGAATTCTTTTAATGATCAAAGATGTTATGTTTGGTATTCATCTTGATATGGTAGTAATCAAGACGTTCATGTCATTTTGGTCGTATATATATATGGAATTCGATTCTATTTGGGATCGAGAATATGAAATCAATTTTTTTTTTTTTTGGATCGAGAATATGGAATCTATAATAAATAGTTATCTATTCAGTGTTTTAGGATTTCAAATCTTGGTTTCCATTTTGACATGAAATTGACTTTTGGAAATTTCTTGAACACTTTTACCCGTGATATACTTAGGATATTTCTTCAATTATCTCATTTTAATCTTTTGATTTTGGAAGAAACTTATATTTGATTTAGATTTGATAGTCAATTTGAAATTTCGATTTTACAAGACAATTATATTTTCGATATATGTTATCGTATTAGTAGATTTGGGTAGATTGAAATTTACATCCCAATCTAATTGAAATTTGGAATCATTCTTTTCATTTTGAGTTTTCTTTTCCACTTGATTTAATTTATATCTCTCACATATATAAATTTGATATGTAAAGGTCGATTTGATATTTCAAATTTTCTTTTCTATTTGATTCTCTTCATTTTAAGCTTTAACATTAGTTTTGATTTTGGGAGATATATGTTGGTCATATGTAACTTTAAGGAATCATATTTACTTTGAAATATTTGAGTTTTCTTCTATTTGATTCCAATATATGTTTATCACATTTACACTTTTAAGAAGTCAAGGTCACTTATAATCTTGAATTTTCTTCTCATTTCGATTTCTCAATTTTGTCAACATATCAACAAATTAGACTTAAGAGAGAAGAAAGAAAATCCCTATTATAGTCTATCAAATTTTATTAAAACAACACATCTAATACATAACACACAAGCACCTAAGAGTCTATCTCAAATTTTAAAGGATTTAGGGGATAAATCCTAGTGTTTGTCTAAATCATTTGTTCTCTATTTACATTTAGTCAAATTTGAGTTAATTTCAATTTACAAGCAAGCATCAAACAAGCACTCACAATTATATTATAAACAAAACACACATACATATATATCACATAGCATTCACCATTACATTATAAAAGAAATCAATGTAAAAGAAACATATATATACATAAACAACGTATAGGAATCATGCAATGTTCATTTTATAAGCAAGAATTAAACATACTCTCACAATTATAACAAAAATTACATAATAAACATACATGTATACATTACATCAAACACACATATACCTTATAGCATTCACAAATATACTAGCCAAATCGATTTAAAAGAAACATGTATATATAACAACACATAGAAATCATGCAATGTTCATTTAAGCTCATTTTCAGATATCAACAGAAAATAAATTTAAGCCAAGTTGATTAATTTAGTGTGTCAAATCAATTTTATTAAATATTACTAATGGTTTATCAAACAACAAGAAACAATAAACAAGCAAACAAACAAACCGATTCCCAAATTTCTCGCACTCAACTCACCGATTCTAAAACGCAACCTAATTCATTATGCAAGAAGCAATGTTCAAGATAAACATTGCTCTGATACCATGTAAAGACCCGACATGCTCAATTCTTAAATTAAGCACACCAAGTCCCCAACCACGTATAACTCTTGCGAATTATACGTAAGGTTGTCTTAAAAGAGGTGTTTATGTTGAACATTGCTATTCATTTTAGATTGTGAAATCATTTAATTAGATTTTCAGATAACCATTTAGCAGCGGAAAAATAAACTTTAATAAAAACATTTCTACATAAAAGCATTTCGAACTTTCACTATTACAATGGAAAAACTTTCACTTTGATAAATATTTAGAAAAGCTTATTTACAAAACTTGGGCACTAAAACAAGCCCTTAAATGAAAATACAAATTTATAAAAATCCAGTATTTATAAAACAAAGCAAAGAAGAAACAAAATACAAATATATCTCGGTCCTATCACATTTCATTCATCTTCCAAATCTTCAGAATTGCCCAAAACCCGGGACAAACATCATCACATCAATCATCATCACCATCACCATCCTCATCAACATCAACATCAACAACAATAACTCATCATCATCAAGTCATCATCTCATCATCATCATCAACAATCACAATTCCTGTAAAAAGAATAACAACAACAATAATGAGCCGGAGCCCAGTACACAGCAACACAATCACACACGGAGTGACACACGAGCTTAACTAAATGCAAATGCAACAACCACAAGTTATTATCTTTCTTTAAAGTAAACAAATCAACACGGGAGTATTCAAACTCCGGACAACAGGGATCGCGAGGGGACCTGAGTAACACTCGGACGCTCAGGGGGTTGATATAAGTAGTTCGGGTACTCATACCGTCCTAGATATCGTTAAGTCAAAGAGAAAAGTAGCTTCCTCCAGGGTTAATAGCCGTTACTTAGCTCTATTTATACTCAGTCCATATCATAAAATATAGTTCACCCGTTCTCATAAACGTTTGAACTAAACTATGGTACTTCCTACCGAGTTTAAATAAATTTTCGCCGATCTATACCCCCCGTCGACTACCCGCCGTACCACTTAATGAAAGTCATCTCAAATGACAGGAGTGGCCTAAGCGCCTAGATCTATCATGCTCAAACCGAGCAAGTGCCGCTCCCCGAACCAGATACCAACTTCCATCCCAAACTCATCAAACTATGAGGGGTCGCCGTTAGGTTCACACATGACCTGGCGTAGGAATTGGATTTTAACGGCATAAAACACAAATCAACACTCATCAATTATTAAACCGTCTTTAAGTTTTTAATCCATTTAGGATGCCTATCCTATCAATCATCACGCAAGTTACTGCGTACCTTGAATATGAAATCCAAACATAGCTTCGGAAGGAAATTTCATAAGATAATCCAGAAGATAAAATCAGATATCCACCACTGTTAAGAAAAGAGCTCGTATAAGAAACTAAACTAAACTAATCATCCACTTCATCAAATTCATACAAGAACTTATATCAATTATTCACTAATCTCTAACTCATTTTATTAACTCCTATTTGATCAGACACTAATGTGGAACCCCACTATGGCTGCGAATATCGCCCCGCCAAAATATGGACAGTTCTCCTTTGTCTGTCAAAGAATTTCTTTTCACTTTAATTATAGTTTCTTATCACAAAACATAGCATATATAAAGCATTCATACATAAAAGCATTTATATTCAAAGCAAATAAACATTTGAAACAACATATTCCCCATGTTATTCAAAGATCACCCTAACACATTCATTTAATCCAATTATTTGTTACTAACCCATTTTAGCTTAACCTTAGCCATTTAATTCAAAAGCCAAGCCAAGTGGATTAAGCTTAAGAAATCTAGTTCATTTTAGTTTAATTGAGTTCATTAAGTCAAACTCATTAGAATTAATCATTTAATCTAATTACTAAGCCAAAGTAATTAAACTAACTCAATCTAATTTATTTTAACTCATTCAGGTCTATTTAATCAAGTTGAACTTAAGTTTGTTAACTAAGTTCATTTTATAACTAACTTCTAGATTTAATCTAATTATTTGTTAAATCTATAAATCTACTTAACCCATATTTAATTACATGAATTAATTCACTCAACACATCAAATATCACTTATCTATCTCATTTTATCTCAAAAAGATCCATTTCCTAAGCAAAAACACATTTAACAAACAAAAACAAGTTTTTGACTTTGTTTTGAAAAGTGTTGCAGCTGGAAAGAATCAAAATTTAAGCATCTATAAGTTTCGAATTTGTAAAAACTCAAAACATGAAAATTGTAGATCTCTTTTTAAGCTTTCCAACGCAACTTGAATCACCTCAATCGGAGGTCGGATGAAAAAGTTATGGCTAAAATACAAACGGCTGCGAAACAGGGAAAGTCTACACGACCGGGTACACGGCCGTGTAAGGAGGCCGTGTTGAGTAAAAAAAATGACCCGAGAGCAACTTTTAAGAATTTCAAGGCCTACACGACCATGTACACAGGCTGTGTACACTGGAGCGAAAAAATTACGAAATCCCCTGTTTTCAAAATGCATTTTACACTTCTTAAAATTCTTTAAACTCATTCCAAAGTTACTCTAAAGCTTTACATGATCATCCCATCATTCAAACAACACCAAACATCTCCAAAACTTCATCAACTCCAAATCACTATTCATCATCTTCTTCCTCCAACCAAACCCCAACTTCCATCAACCATTAAACCAACAAATACATAAATAAACAGCACTCTCAACCCAATTCAACATCAATTCATCAATTAAAAATGTAAATAACAAGTAAAAGCAAAGAGAAATAGAAAACAAAAACTTAGCTTTTAGAAAAGAACACAAGTTGAAACTTCCTCCTCTAGCTCGGTTTCCTCCATCTAGTTCATCTCCTAGCTTTGATTCATCCTCTAGATAGCTTTGATGTTGAGATTTGTGGAAGAATTTGGAAAAAAGAAGAGAAAAGAAAAGAAGAAGAAGAAGAAGAGAAGAGGGAAACGTAGGAAAATAAAAGGGAAAGAAAGGGCAGCCCAAAAGGATAAAAGAAAAGGAAAGTATATATTAAAATTTAGATATTTTAGAAATAGGATATAGGTTTAGAACTATCAGATCGATATCTATAGTTCCAGAAGTATTTAAAAGATGATTTCTGAACCGATAGGTTATAAATTAAGATCTTGAAATAAGAACTTAATTTAGGAATTTAATTTGGATAAAAGATATTTAATTTGAGTTCGGGTTTAAGAACTGATATTTTTATTCAAGCAAATGAACTCAAATTTTACTGAGATTTAGGAATTAGTGTTTAGGCTAAGAATCAAGGATTTAGGAATTCTCTAAACATTTTTAGACATGTTTAGGATTTGAGGAATTTCAAATCTCAAAACCAACTTAATTATTAGCTAATTAAATTAAGCCAACTTGTCTAATTAAATCCTATAATTCATTTCATCTATTTAATCTATCTAAACTCAATTTCTAATCTTGGTGAAGATTTGGGGTATTTCAAAAACTTATGAAGGAAGGTTTGTAACAACTTATGGAAGGTTTCTAATAACTTAGGGATGAAGGGTTGAGAAAACTTATGTAGAAAGGTTTGACTAGTTTAGGCTTTAATTATTTATTTTATTTAATAAATTATGTTGTTGTTGTTGTTTTATGAAAGAGGAAGAGTAATCTTTGTTTACCGGTTCTACAAGTCCCTTTAAGTAATTCAACAAGTTTGCATTAATTAGGGGTTTTTATTTGATGCATTTTCATTGGTTGATGTGTCTTAAAATTGACATCATATACTCTTTTCTACTCTCTTAAGCTAGCTTACATGGTGGAGAGACTTATAGCAAATTTAGGCTAGTTAAGTGTTTAAATTCTAACCTCATGTGCAAGCTACTTCTTAAACAAGGCTTCATGGTGGAATTGGGTCCAAGTAATTTGTTAGTGATGTGTATTCTTTATGGACCATTCACTACTCCCTTAAGCTAGCTACATATGGTGGAGAGACTTGAAGCAATTTTGGGCTGGCCAAGTGTTTCAAATTTTCACCATGACTTGCAACAGCATTTGAGAAAATATTAATAAATTCAAATATCTAGCTAATTTCATCAAAAACTGTCTCCTATGCGTATATTTATGTTAGTTATAGAGAATTTTATTTCCAACAATTTATTTAAGGTCCTAAAATATTTCTAAAATATTGTTGAGTTTCAAATTTTGAGTTTAAAATTTACGCAATTTAGTATTTCTAAAGTTTTGTTCCACGTGATTAAGGTTTTAGGGTCCGATGAGTCAAAATATAAGATTGGTACCTACAGACTCTAAATTTTCTAACCAAAATTATGGTTTGGTCTAAATTTTTATTTGAAGTCTAAATAATTAATTGTAGGTCTGTTTATAGCTCTTCATTGAGTATTTATATCCCTAATGTTTTATCTTTAATAGGTTATTCTTATTATACACATACCATGAATTATTAGCTTTTTAATGCATTTAAAATTTAAAGCCATTTATTTATATATATATATATATATATATATACTTTATTCTTGGTTCTTGACTTGGATTACAAAATCTATCTTTGGTGTCTTTTTAATGCATTTATTTATTTAGATTCTTAAGGTTTTTAGATCATAAATAGGTTTACAATACTCTAAAGTTTCTAACTAAGGTCTAATCGGGTCTTAAATCCAATATCTATAATATATTTAGGATTCTAATTTACTTTTATATTATATGTTAATCATACTATTATTGTTATATTCCTTTTTGAAAATATTTCTTTAGTATATATCTTATATATGCACATATATATATATTTTTATCTAAGGTCTAGATTTATAAATATTGATTTTCTTTTAATCCTATCATATATTTTTTAACTTTAGTGATCCTTTTCTAAATTATCGTTTTCTAACCAATAGGCTTTTAAAATTAATTGTTTCTTCTTATATGTGTAATCTAAGGCTATTTATAATCACTTGTAGAATTTTTTTACTTGTGTTGCGAAATGTTGTCTTTTATTGCCTAGAAATTTATTTATCTTGATTATTAATTAGTTATGATTATGGAAGTTATATTTTGTGCCTCAAAATTTTATCTATAAGGATTCGAATCCTTCTAATTATAATAGAATTTGTTTATACTTTAATGTTATTAAATCGCAAAAAATCGGGAGTGGTCTTTGTGACTTTTTCTCGAAGTTCTTCAAGATTCTATGTTATAATTTATGAATTGTCATATTTAGGTTATCTAAAATTCAGGGGATTACATATACCCCCTTGACTTTTGTAAAGACTTAACTTATTTATCTTGTTGTGATTTCTATTCTTAATGCTATTATATGCCTTCTTAAGACTATTCTATTCAAAGTGTGTGTCACGCCCCGTAGGGTACCCTAAACGTGGCAGTCTACCGTACACAATACTAAAGCCTAGGAATGACTACCTCAGTCACGCAAAGGCTTCCATATCATGTACAAGGCGTACATCACAACTAAGGGAACGCATCGGTGTCACGCCCCGAAGGGTACCCTAAACGTGGCAGTCCGCCGTACACAATATTAAAGCCTAAGAATGACCACCTCAGTCACGCGAAGGCTTCCATACTATGTAAGGCGTCTAACACATAAAGGAGACACATCGGAATGATACATTTTATGTTGATACAATTGAGTAACAATGTAAAGGAAATGCAATCCACTATACTTCGATGCAAACCACTATACTTCATAATACAAATCATTCAACTTCAATTACATTCATCCACAGACTTCCCTACATAAACTATTACAAGACAAATCATAAAACTAGCAGATAACTTCAAACATTCGCATTCTTTGCCAAGATCCCGGAGTCATTCCCGGCTCCAATCAATTCAGTCCCCACTTTGCATTCTTGAGATAACCTGTTCATTTAAACAACTTTAGGGGTATAAGCTACACTAGCTTAGTGAGAATTCCTTAATTCCGTACCATAACAAACAAGTTATAATCATCATATGCTATGCATGAACAAACACGTGAGCAAGCAATTATGCATGGGTATCCGGAACCCACACACAGAACGGATTTACGCCCTCCGTATCTTGGGTTAGGAATGGTATTGAGTCTACACGACCGCATCTAGTCCCCAAGCCCTCGGCTCTTAGCACTCGACTCGGCTAGGCTCATCCAAGAATGCATCCACATGCGCCTTAGTACCCCTGAATGAGCTCTGGCACCGGGTTCGTTATCCAAACGAATCATCCACGGACCATACCGATCGACTGCGTAGGAGTAGCATGCTACCAAATGCAATATGTCCAATGCGATGCATGACCAATTTAATTTTTCTTAGGTCACAAATATTTATACATTCTTTAGAGTGACCAACCAATATCACACATATAACAGAAATAATATGAACGGTGCAGTTATTCAATCAAATCGTGGTTTCGATATGCTTTAGTATTCTTTGGCATACATTCATCACAGTCTCATCATATCTCCCATCCCCATTCATATCGATTTTTATCTTGTTCCTATAATTCTAATGCAACTAACTACAAGCACAATCAAGGTAACAAAGCAAGGAGAAAACTCACTCGGCCATTGGATCTCCGGTCTTCTAGTAATAATAATTCGATGGCAGGGAATCGTCGATCTCGGGATCTCCTAAAAAGGAAGAAATACTCTAATAAGTATTTCAACTCAAACTAATCTAAACGATCTTATACGAATTATCAAATTCGTAATTCTCGTCCTAAGCGGGAATTCCAACTTAAAACGGCCATAACTTGGTCATTTTAACTCGGAATCTCGCAAATTATATATCGATTTCTATCTACTTCGAAAGATCTATCTATTTCTAATATTATATTTAAGTTTTGAAAACATTGAAGCTTCGAAAAGGTTAGATCAGATTAGGGCAGCAACAATTTCAATTTCCGAAAAATAGTTTTGTAAGAGTTTGTAATGTTCCTACTATAGAAATTGGCTATACATGCAATATGAATGATTTCCTAACATGAATGACATGAGATGAGCTTAATGTATGTATGGTCTTGATGATTCTTGCTAAAAGAAAATTTCATAACTCCTTATATTACAAGACTTCAAGGATAACTACTTTTAAGAATACTAGTTTCCTAACTTTGATTATTTCCATTTGTTTTGGATTTATTACTTAAGAAAATATAATTATTTTTGTTAAAATTGAGTCTTCATTATATCTATTACTTATGACCTTCATTTCTACATAAAAATTTTCATTTTACACTTTGTAAATATGTTTTCCAATATGATTTACTCAAAAATCCGAATTTTAGAAAATCCACTTTTTGAATGATTCATTTGGGGAAAACTTGTTTAAAACATTAAAATTTAAGGCTTTACTATATCAATTACCTAAGGACTTCATTTAACACATAAAACTTGCAATTTGAGCTCAAATACTAAGTGATTACTTATGCATCATCTCAAATTACGAATTTGACAATTGATCACTAACTCAAAATTTTTCATTTTAATTCCATTACTTGTTTAACACCTTACTCATGCCTAAACTCATTTTAACTTGTAAAAATCATTGCTTAATGATATCTATTACCTATATACTTCATTTTTCACATAAAACATGAGTTTTGGAGTTGATACATGGGTTCTAAAAATTGGTCTTAGTTGGGATCCGAATTTACAAAATTCATTTTTGGTTATATCTTTTGATAAAATCTATCTAAGCTCATGAAAATCCATTCCTTACATATCATATCTTATGAGCCTTTCATTTCTTAAATAAAAACTTCATTTTTGAGTTGGAAAACATGTTTTTAAAATAGGCCTTGGCCAAAATCCGAAAATAGAATTTTTATTTTGAAAATAACTTTTGGAAATCACTTTTGATTCTTGTAAAAAGAAGTCTTGATGATATACATATATTAAGCCTTCATTTTCTTAAGTAAAATTTACATTTTGACACTTGGAAAGTGGTTTTTAAATGGGGGTCTTGCCAAAATACGAATTCCACAATTTTGTTTGAGTTCATAACTAAGATCTATACTTTATATGAACATAAACATAAAACAAATGCATGGTAATAAGCTATAAACATCATGGATCTAAACTTCATTTATCAAAATCTTTCATTTATGGTATCTATACCCTAAGCCCTTCATTTTAAATGAAAAATATACATTTTGAAGTTGAAAAACCACTTTTCTAAATATGGTTCCATTTTCATCCGAATTTTCAAAATTGATTTTTGTTGAAAACAAAATAGATCTTGGGTTTCCTACAACTTTCCTACCATCATCAAGCTATAGCAAGTTGTTCATGAACATAAACAAAGATCTAATGCATCTATGAACTCAAAACTTTAGATCTAGTTTTCTAAACTAGTTTTACATGCATGAATCACTAAGATAGACATGTGGATGCTAGATCTATGCATAAATCATAAGGAATAACAAAAATAACAACTTAAATACAAGATCTATGGCATAAACAAAAATCAAAGCTATAAAAAGTTAGATCTACAATATATATCAACTTTAAACAAGAAAATAATTAAATACAAGATAATAAAAGTAGAGAAAAGGAGAGTTTCATTTTTGGCATCATCATCCTAAGCTTTTAAGCTTATGGAAGGTCATTTGATGCATGAAACCTTCATTACACTTTACCTATATCACCTATGGAGGCTTTGAGATGAAGATTTGCTTAGAAATCTTCAAGAAATGTGGGTGGAAGCTAATGGAAGAGATGGGGCAGCATGTGTTCTTGAGGAAACAAGAACAATATGAAGAAGAAAAGAGAGGAAAATGAGAGAGAAAGCTAAAGAATGAAAGAGGGAAAGTGAGTAAATGAAGGAGAGAGAGAAATGAGTGTTTTAATTGAATAAATGAGAGAAAAAAATAAAACAAGGGCAGCCAAGAGGGAGCCATGCTGCACGTGAATGATGGTGAGAGAGAGTGAATTTTGTTGAAATTTGACTCAAATTTGAATTGTATAATTAATGTGTAATGTAACTTTTTGAAGAAGGATTGAAATATAATTAATTTTGGTCAAAATAGGAGTAAATAAAGGACCATGGCAGCCATAAAGAGGGTCAAAAATCTGCCATCAATTGTGGGATAATGTGTAGAAAGATTGAAGTGAAAAGGAAGTGATATGTGTAAGGTGTACTTGAAGGTATGGGTTGTAAAAGTACTTTATTAATAAAATAAATTAAAATAAAATAAAATTAGAAAATTTATTCCAAATATTTGTAGCAGATTTTTCATATTTAAAATTAAATAATTATTTGAATTATTTTAGTAATTTAACAAATATGTTACCGGTATGATCAAAATACGCGATTATGGGCTATAAATGATATTTTTATAACCCGAAAAATTCTAAAAAATTATTTTATGAAAATAAAAATATTTTTAAAATATTTTTCAATTATTAAATTAATTTATTTTATTTTTAGTATCGAGTCTTAAACAGAATCTGATCCCGTAAAGACCCGAAACGAACTAAATTTTAGAAAAACAAAATTTTCTATAACATATAAAATATTTATCTAAAAATATAAGACTTTATAAGAATAATAAAATTTTGTAATGAAATAAAAATGAATAGTACAAATGAGTAATCAATTACTAGTAATAATACGATAAAAAGGTTATAACTGTAACTTTTATAACCCGAAAAATTTCATAACTGATATATTTAGAATTCTTATGAAATTACGAGTCTGACGGTACTATTGGTATGTTTTTGATATCTCGAGCCCCGGGACACGCTTTTCGAAGTCTGTATCCGAACGGGTTCGAAATAGGTCAAAAATTTATCAATCTGATATTTTTAAACAAACTTATATTACTATGAGCTATTCTATATATTTAAACTACATCTCGGCCTCTAGGGTTAGGGGCACTAGATTGCCGGACTTACACTATTGTATTCCGGTTAGGATTTCCGGGTGATTTTCGGTTTAGACCTTTGCCAATTTGGAAACTGATATTTATGTTCATACAACATATTTAATTTGAGAAGTTTATTTTAAATTTTATTTTTGTAAGTATTTATTATCTTTTAACGTTTTTTGGAATTCTTGAATTGCGTTTCATTTCCGAATGTTAATCGTTATTTGCTTTTTAATAATTCGTTTTTGGGATCTATATTACCCGACTTTATGAACGGAGTCATATGGAATTTGTCGTACGTAGTGGCTTTGGAATTGTAGTATGTTGAGTTTTACTTTGTTTTTGGGAATTCTTATTTTTCCCAAGATTCGAAATTTTTCGAATTCGTTCGTGATTTAAGACTAGTTGTAATTCGGTTTTAATTTGGAGTGATTTTTAGGGTTTATTTTCGAAGTTCATCTTAAAATTATTTATTGAAATTTTTCGGGGCTTACAATCGGAGTAGTGCAATTTATATTGATAATAAATAAGTAACAATGCAAAGATAACACTTATCATAAAACATAAACATATCAAGTTACAATTCTTAGGGGTATATCCCTCTATTGACTTCAAATAAATATACATCTTGGAATCAACATAATACTAATCATATAAGTCATTACATATAAAGTATCACGCCTCGAAGGGTATTCTAAACGTGCAGTCCGCCGTACATAATATTAAAGCTTAGGAATGACCGCTTCAGTCATGCGAAGGCTTCCATACTATGTACTAGGCGTCTAACACATAGAGGAGACACATTAGAGAGATACATTTTATATTGATATACTTGAGTAACAATGTAAAGGAAATACAATTTACTATACTCCAAGTACAAAACATTACACTTCCATTATAGTTCATCAAAAGATTTCACTACATAAAACTATTACAAGGTGAATTATAAAACCTAGCTAATAACTTCAAGCAATCTTATTCCTTGCCAGAATCCTGAAGTCATTCTTGGCTTCAACCATCACGGTCCCCACTTAGCATTCTTGAGGTAACTTGTTTAATCAAACACCTATTGGGGTATAAGCTACACTAGCTTAGTGAGTAAGAACTTCCAAGATTACATTTATAACACATCATATAATCAAGTGATTAATCAGACAAGTGTTATGCATCAAACACGTGAATTCAACAAACATATGACCTGCCGGAAATCATATGTGGATGGACTTGCGCCCTCCATCCCGGGTTAGTAGATTAACGAATCCCGCGTTATGAAACAAGACCGTTTCAGCTTACGGACAACTATAAACTATAAAATCGTTTAAGGTACAACGATAAACCAACAAATGCTAATGCGCCATCCCAATCGTGATATTGTAGACACTCAATTTTTGCTCAATTAAAAATTAAGCTTAAGTTTAGAATAAATTAATGTCATGTTGAGTTCATTAAAAATATATAATATAATAATATAATAATAAACAATAGATAATAAAAAAGAGAGAAAAGAGAAAATAGAAAAAAATAAAAAAATATAGAGGAATAAAATATGTATAATAAAATAATTAATGAATAATAGTAATGTAAATAAAATATGTGTAAGAAAATTAAAATAAATAATTATTTAAGCTTAATATAATATATATTTTATTAGTCTTAAGTATTAGTAGGTTAGCTATATGACCAAGGCACAGGCCAACGGCCTAACGGTTTAGACCATAGACACAGGAGCAAAGGGACCCGAGTTCGATCCTAGCCCAAGGCAGATTTTGCCTCTTTTTGTCCAATTTTTTTTCCCAAAAAAGACACAGTTCATCCACTTTGAGACCTCATTTGAGCAACGAATCTTTGTGTTTTTTCGAAATTAATTGTACAGACACAAACTAGGCATGGGATACATCACACCTATACACAATTCGTGCATTATTTCATCCCAAAAGGCACATTAATTGAGACATGAAAATTGGGAAAAATTCGAATGACATGATTTTTCAAGTTTTAAAATTGGCCGAATTGTGTTCTTTGATCAAATTAAACACACTTAATCGAAGAGTTATGTATGTATAAACATAAGATTCGTGATCAATTTGAACCAACAATCACGAATCGAGTCCCAATTTGAATCGTTTTATTTGAAAAAGTATAACGATTCGTGATTCAAAAATTGAACAAGTACGAAGCTTCGAAATGACAATTGTTTCGAAATCTATAAATAGGATCACCCCCACAAGCAGAAAGCAATTCAATTTCACAAAATACACACTACACGATCGAGATCTGAAAATAGAATAGAAAGTGTTCGAATTGCAAAATTTGCAAATTCGAAGTGATCGGGAGGATTTTGATCCAATTAAAGAGTGTTAGGATCATCTAGGAAGTGTTCTTGATTGATTATAGTGTTTAGAATTGCTTGAATTTGCATTTGGGAGTTCTGCAAATTTTTTCGAAATTTTTTTTATCCTTGCCGCCGTTGGGCCACCGCACGAACCGCCACTTCTGGTGGTTCTGGGAGTGAACCACCACCACCAACGGACGCAGCAGCCCCATCCACGTCGGGCCGATAAGGTTGCAGCCTTCGAAAACCACCAGGAGCGGCCGAGGAACGCCTTGAAGTCACCGTCATCGTCTTCTTCACCCGACGGGTATCCAAGATCCGACCCGAAATCCGAGATCCAACCCGGTCGGTCGTCGGTCAATATCAGCCAGATCTACGGTCCAGATTCAATCAGAGGATCAGACGGTCCAGATTGATCAAAGCGATCTACGGTCCAGATTTGATCAGCAGATCCTACGCTCCAGATTAGATCAGTAGATCCACGGTCCAGATCGCGAGTCAATTCCATCAGACGGTCAGATCTAGTCCATAGATCAGACGCTCCAGATCTGATCCGAGAAAATCCAACGGTCCAGGTTAGTCCGCAATATTTTATTAGTTATTTATTATATATTTAATTTCGGAAAATAGGAAAAAATAGGAAAAAATTAATAAAAATTCGTAAAAAATCCAGAAAAATTCAGAAAAATCCAGAAAAATTAGAATAATTATTTTTAATATAAATTTACATGTTTTAGCAATTTTTGATATTTTTGGATATTTTTGAATATGTATTTGCATATAGATTGATCTTTAAATATATAGTTGAAGCATGAGATGTTTTGTTTTTGTTTTAATATGTTATGATATATTTTGAATGTTATGTACATATGTGATGATTATTTAATTTTGAAAAATAATAAATTGTAAATAGATTTTTTAAACCAAAATTGTTGTTGAATAATAAAGATAAATTTTTTTTTAAATCATGATATTGATCAAATTTTTTTATCAAAATTTATCTTCATAAATTTACTATGAAGATATTAATCAAGCTTTTATCAAAATTATCTTTATAAATTTGCTATAAAGATAATACTCAAAGTTTTCAAAATTGATTTTCATGTAGCATTAAATTAGCCATGAATTATCATAAATTGATTTTTTTTTAAAAAAATGATTTTTGGACTTAGAAAAATATATTTTTTATGAAATAAAATTCAATTGATTAGATCATAGGATCATCAAAATTGGTTTTCATGAAAATTCAAAATTTAATAAACTTAAAGTGAGAATATTTTAAAAATATAAAATTGATCAACAAACTAAGTTCTTTATAAAAGAACTACGTTTTGTCTGATCTCGATTAGCGAGTACGTAGGCACCTACGGGGCGACAATAAAATTAAAAAAATATATTTTGTTTTCATATTTTGAAATAATCATTTTATACATATTATAAGTTTTTTTAAAGGAAAAATACAAATGTTTGTTGATATTTAAATCCTAAAAAAAAATACATAAAAATAAAAATGCATGATTAAACTTGTAGATATTTGTTTTATAAATGTTTATTTGAATATTTTTAGTATAGAAAAGGATAAATTCTAAATTTTAAATTTAAAGTGGTAACCGCTTAGGTTTTAATAGGTTAGCCCCGAACTCAGATATCTGGTATTTTTTTAAAAATTTGATTTTTAAATCAAACTTTTCGCAGACTAGTGGCTAAGTTAGGATTAACCGACCCATTAATCCTGGCTTTCATTTTTTCCCGATTTATATCGGGTGGCGACCAAAAATTTTCAAAATTAAATTTCTTTTAATCCCTAGTCGAGGATTCATTAAATGGGTTAGGGTTTAATATGAATCGGGTTAAGAAATGAACCGGATGATTTTCAAAATCCAGGCTCGACAGCTTGGCGACTCCACTGGGGACTCGCTTATTTTTAAGAGGGCTAGCCACTTAAGTTTAAAATTTAAAATTTATCCTTTATTTTTGTATATTGTATAATTATCTGTTTGTATGTGTTTTTGTATATATGTTTGTAACTTAGATTTTAAATTAGTTCATTTCACTTGCATGCATTTGCATTATGCACACAATGTGTGCTAGATACGGTCGAACCCAGGCCGTCTTAAGAGCCTAAGCGAGGAGTTCGAAGTAAGGTCCGGGGGCTGTGGTTTCCACCCTCTAGATCAAGAAAAGACTCCCACTCCGGTTTAGCCTTATGATTTGCTAGACCGGGGAACCTATAGAACCTTACCAAATCATGCATTCATTCATGGGATTTGACCAATTTTTTTCAAAAAATGGAGTTGTAAATTTTTTAAAAAAAATTTAGGATTTGTCTCCTAATAGGGTCTTTATAAATCCTCAGGAAATGATTTCCTCGAGTTCGGACAGTACGATAGCCTATGGGCTCGTCTCATCAAGGAACCCCGAGTAGAGACTTTCAAGGATCCAATGCTGTTACTGGACCGATGGTTGGTCAGTTTTGACCCGATCAACAATCATTCATTAAGGATAGGTTGGGCCCGATCCTCAATTTACCTAAAGTCCAAGTTCCATTTACCATGTTTCGAGCCCTTGTTCATCTTGGGAACCCAATGAAGTGGCATTCCGTCTAGGTCAACACGTGCTAAGTCCTACCATTGAAGAATATGCTAGGTTGCTTCAAGCCCCACCCACTTCCGAAGGGATCTATGTACCAAGCCTTACTCAAAGTCCGATCCGCATCATTTCAGAATTTTTGGGATTAAAAAGAGAAGCAGTAATTGAAGCCATGAAGGGTTGCAATGAATTCTCCATCCGATTAACTACTTTGATGGATTGGTTTGGAAACTTTGACAATTACATAAGCAACCGAGATTCCTTTACAGTATCAGTTGTGACCTGGAATGAAAATCGGGTTAATGCTTTCATAGTGGCTGCTTTTGCTACCATACTCTTTCCACATGGGAACCTGTTCATTCACTTCCGAGTCATCGAGCTTGTAGCACAATATCTAACTGGCAAGTCATATGTTCCCGCCCTTCTAGCAGAACAAATCAGAAGTTTGAATCACATCAAGTCTAAGGGCAGGGGCAGTTTCAAGGCAAGCATGCATCTATTGATGGTTTGGTTCGCTAGTCACACCAAGTACTACGGAAAAGATCTAGCTAATGGGTCCCTTATCCGCCCGAATTATGATCTCATCCAGTCTTTTGCTGAACGGGTCCATATGGAAGATAACGAGCCTTTCTGGTCTATACTTGCAATATTTGAAGACATGAGACCTGAAGACTTTATGTGGCAAGCCCGTTGGTTTAAGTGTCCCGTTGCTATCTTAAGTTGCAAGAAATACCTAACTGTGCCTCTCATTGGAATCACTGGCTGTACAGGCTATTACCCCTCAAGTGTTATCGACAATATGGCATGCTACAAGACATTACTGTCAAGCCAGAGTTGGGACGAGTTATTCTCGACTATATGGATCCAACCATGACTCAGATAGCAAAGCAGTCCAAGGTAAACCAAATAAAAGCCATCTGGGATGATAGAGAAATCAAGCCAGTTTTCGAAGTCGAGCCAGAAAATAAAGTGACTCGGGATTATAGAGCAACCAGGTGGTACATAGCCAATCAAATGAAGAAGAATAAGGACATCCAATATGAAGCTCCTAACATTCTTGAACCAGCACCACCTGAACCTGATCCTGAAATGATTGCTTACATGGAAATGGTTTCAGCTCGGCTTGAAGTCTGTCATCGGGATTACTTGCAAAGAGATAGAGAGATGATTGACCGCTTGGAAAAAGCTCACAATAGGATTGCACTGTTAGAGGATGAATTGAAGAAAGCTCGAAAAAGGACTCAACTACTTGAGGATCAAATCATCTGCCCTGCCAAGACTAGAAGACTAGTTTAGAAGTCCTGAGTTTAGTTTTAGCAATTAAGGTTCTTGAACTTTTAGTATAGTAATTTAACTTTGTATGAAATATTGTTTTTGAATTATTACAACTCCAATAAATGTGTTTATCAAAATTTGATGGTCATTATCCCCATTTGCATTCATATTTGCATCCTTGTGTTTGTATGTTAGTATTCTTATCTTCTTACTTCTTCGGTCCAGTTACGAATCAAGTCTAGCGAATCCAAAATCCTGAAAGATAGCTTCCAAACCAGTTAGAAGTCCCATTTATACTAGATCACGAGCAAAGATGGCTAGTACCGGGAACACTACCCCTGATCAGACCACTGAACAGAGACTCAATGCCATGGAACAAACCCTGCTTAGAATTACCGAACAAATGCAGACCCTTACTCAGAATGTTACCCAGTCCAAGACCCCTATAGCATCTGAAGAATCTTCCGGGGAACAGAAAGGAAAAGAAATCATGCAGCAACCAGTCAACGTTGATGATTCCCACACTGAGTTCAATATGTCCGAGCTAAAGAAAGAACTTGAAGCCCAAGCCAGAGACATGGAGAAGAAACTGTTTGAAAAGATGAAGGCATTTGACGGCTTTGATCAGACTGCGATTTTAAGCCTGCCACAATTTGAGGAAGGTGCTTTTCCTGAAAAATTTAAGGCACCCGAGTTCGAAAAATATGATGGAACTGGCTGTCCTAACATGCACACAAGATTATATGTACGACGTATGGGGCAGTATGCCAAATTTGATAAACTATGGTACAGACCTTTCAAGATAGCCTTACTGGTCCAGCATTAGCCTGGTATGCCCAATTGGACTCACAAGAAATTGATACTTGGGATAAATTAGCCAGGGCATTTTTCAACCAATACAAGTTCAATATCGAAATGGCACCCTCGGTCTGGGATTTGAGTACTATGAAGAAGAAGAAAGACGAAGCTTTCAAGGAATATGCTCAGCGATGGAGAGCTTTAGCTGCAAGAATCACCAATCCAATGCCTGAAAAGGATCTCACTTTTACTTTCATCAACACACTAGAAGAGCCATTCTTTTCTCATCTCATAGGGCATGCGTCAGCAAGTTTTTCAGAGTGGTAGTAGCCGGATGCAGAATTGAGAATGCTATCTCAGCCGGAAAGCTGCAAGTAGAAAAGAAATATACAGCACCTAAAAATGTCACGTACAAAGGAAAGGATTCGACTGTCGGTATGGTCAATATCTCAAGTCCAGCAAACCCTACTAAATCCATAGTTCTGCCGACCAATCAAGGTCAAAGTCAACAAAGGGTTGTTTCGAATCAACAATCAAGGCCTAACCGACGCAATTTTACTCCAATACCGGTTCCACTCAGCCAAGTGTGGGCTAAATTGAGAGCCGATAATCTGATTGGCTTTGAAGTACCCAGAGATGATTATAAGCCCAAGAACTACAACCCTGATTTAAAATGTGAATATCACATGGGGCAAATCGGGCACTCCACTGATTATTGTTGGAGACTCAAACATAAGATTCAAGATCTTATTGATGCAAAGACCATCCAATTAGACTTTGTGAGCCTCCAAATGTTTCTACTAATCCATTGCCAAATCATGGGTCGGTTATTAATATGATCACTGCCGAAGCGCCGGACCCAGAAGTCAACTTGGATGAATTGCCTATCACCATAGAACAAGTGGCATGGAATCTCCGCCAAATGGGGCATTTACCCTATATCAATCTGAGAGATCGCACAAAACCAGACCAGCCATTTACAACTTGTTGCAAAATGGAATCATAAAGAAAGAAGATATCATGGAAATGCTGGTCCCAAAGCCAAGAAAGTCAAGCACACAGGCAGAATTATGGGCAAGATACCAAGCTGGAGACCCAACTGTCGGAACTCTAGGAGATGATGGAAAGTACCAATATCTGGTTGACTATTGGTTTGAACCACGCGTATATGCCGATGCTCCTCCCACTGGATGGGGATCAGAGTCTGAAGATGAAGAAAAGCCTGTACCTGAAGATGAAGAAAAGCCTGTACCAGAGAAAGAAGAAAAATTTGTTGGCATGATCACATGTGAACCGAAGTTAATCAAATTTGAGATGAACAACTAAAGAAGAGGCAACTGTCTCGAAGCCTAGAAGTTATACTTTTCAAATCCCAATTGCTGTAAAGGATTACAAAGCTGCCCCATTTGATTACCAGACAGTTAATCACGCTTCTATGATTGGCGGGCTTACCGTTCGGGAAGACTTTATGAACCAACTGCAAAGAAGGTGACCATGGATTCATCGCCGCGCCGAATGATGAAGAAAAGAAGGAAGATGAGAAAGCAATATTGGCTAAACTCATGAAGGCAAGTGAATTCAAAGTAGTTGAACAACTAGTCAAGACACCAGCCCAAATATCACTCATGGGTTTGTTAATTAGCTCTGATATTCACCGTGAGGCCTTGTTCAAGGTTCTCAAAGAAGTAAAAGTTCCAGAGAATGTGACAGAAAAAACCTTGGAACATATCATTAATTCTGTCTTTGCAAATGAGCAAATTAGCTTCTCATCTGAAGAATTAGAAGAGGAAGGTGGCCAACATAATAAAGCTCTTTTTATTGTTGTCAAAAGCAATGGTAGAAGTCTCCCGAGTGCTTATTGACAATGGATCTTCTCTGAATGTATGCCCCCTGGCTACTCTGAATTTGTTGGAAGTAGACCCGTCAAATATCAAGCCAAGTCCTACTGTAGTACGAGCATTTGATGGATCAAAGAAGGAAATAATTGGAGAAGTGGAATTAGAGGTCACTATTGGGCCTCAAACTTTCCTAATTCCTTTTCAAGTGATAGATATCCCAAGAACATTTAATTTGTTGCTTGGAAGGCCATGGATTCATGCAGCAAGAGCAATACCCTCAAGCTTGCACCAGAGGGTTAAATTTGTAGCAAATGGCCAACTTGTTACCGTTATGGGAGAACAAGATTATGCCATCTATCAAGAAACACTATTCCATATATCGGAAAAGGGGAAGAAAGACTTCGGGCTCCAAATTTTGAAGAAGTCTGTGTAATAAATGAAGAAAAAGCTCAGATAGGAACTTTTGGCCTAGGATATTCTCCTACTCAAACAGAGGTAGCAGACATGAAGAATAAGATGAGAACAAGGAAACTTAATAAAGAATATGATCCAGACATCGAGATTCCGCACATCAGAAGCTCCTTTCCAAAGCCTCATCATGTCCAGAGACAGATGACTCCAAGGAAGATGATCCACCCAAGAAGATAGCTTTGAAGAATTGGTTTTCCATACCTTGTGCTAGTTTTAATTTCTAAGTACCGATATTAGATTGCGTTTTGTATTTTTCTGCTTTATGTGTTGCTCAAATAAGTGTACTTAAACACCATTTCAAATTTAATAAAATTCTTTTGTGTTTTTCCATATTCTTATTCTTTCCCCATTCATATTCTACCAGATCCGACTTTTGTAATGAGTTCCGGGATATCTCGCGTCTGTAAATACTGAAAATATCGATATCACCTCCAACCCTACTGGGTTAGTCGTTGAAGATGATATCGATTATCAATTGAAAACACAAGAAAATTGGCAAAACTTTGATCATGAAAGGATTGAAACCCCTGAACCCACTAAATTGGTTAATTTGGGAACAAGTGAAGATCCTAGGAATTTGAGAATTGGGGGTAAATTGCCAGAAGACACAACACAGGGTTTGATTAAGTTACTAGCAGAGTATTTGGATGTTTTTGCATGGTCATATAGTGATATGCCCGGTTTAGATCCGTCAATTGTGGTCCATAAATTGCCAACCAAAGAAGGCATTAAGCCTAAGAAGCAAAAACTAAGGCGATTTAGACCCGATTTGCTACTTAAAATTAAAGATGAGGTCAAGAAGTTACTCGAAGTTGGATTCATTGAAGTTTCGGATTACTCAGATTGGGTATCAAACATAGTACCAGTACTTAAGAAAAATGGGAAACTTAGAATCTGTGTGGACTTTAGAGACTTGAATCAAGCGACCCCAAAAGATAATTTCCCGTTGCCACATATTGATGTCTTGGTAGACAATACAGCTGGAAACCATCTATTCTCATTTATGGATGGATTTTCGGGATACAATCAAATATTGATGGCCGAAGAGGACAAAGTCAAAACCACATTTGTCACAGCCTGGGGAACTTTTTGCTATAAGGTCATGCCATTTGGTCTCAAGAATGCCGGAGCAACTTATCAGCGAGCAATGCAGACACATATTGCATGACATGATGCATAGAGAGGTGGAAGTATATGTTGATGACATGATTGCCAAATCAAAAGAAGGAGAAGATCATGTGAAGTATTAAGGAAACTTTTTGAAAGATTGAGAAAGTTTCAATTAAAATTAAACCCAGAAAAATGCATTTTTGGAGTAACTTCTGGGAAACTATTGGGATTTGTGATCAGTCAAAGAGGAATAGAAATTGATCCTGATAAGGTCAAAGCAATTCAGAATTACCTCCCCCAACAACTTGAAAGAAATTAGAGGTCTTTTGGGGAGACTAAATTACATTGCTCGATTCATTTCCCAGTTGACGGATAAATGTCAACCACTATTTAAATTATTGAGAAAAAATGCCCAAATTGAATGGAATGAAGAATGTGAAGAAGCCTTTAACCGAATTAAACAGTATCTGACAAATCCCCCAGTTTTGATCACTCCAGTACCCGAAAAGCCTTTGTTCTTATACTTGACAATTTTTTCGGAATCCATGGGTTGTGTACTCGGGCAAAAAGATGAAAATGGAAAAGAAAGAGCTATTTATTACTTGAGCAAAAAATTCTCAAATGGAGAGCAAAAGTATCAGAGATAGAAAGAACTTGCTGTGCATTAGTATGGACTATGCATAGACTCAGGCAATACACGCTCTTCTACTCAATCGAGTTAATTACAAAGCATGATCCTTTGAGGTATCTGGCAAATAAGCCCGCCTTGGTCGGTCGAATTTCAAAATGGCAAATGTTGCTGTCTGAGTTTGATATTACCTATGTTAGACAAAATTCAATTAAAGGACAAGCCTTGGCTGATCAACTCGCTGAAAGCCCGGTTGATGAGGAACTAAAGGAACAAGATCAATTCCCCGATGAAGGGATTCGGGTAACACAAACGGAAGATGAAAGAATGCCGAATTGGAAATTGTATTTTGACGGAGCAGCTAATGTATATGGATGTGGAATAGGGGCAGTCCTAATTTCACCTGAAGGAAACAATACCCAACAGCGGCCAGATTAATGTTCCCTTATACAAATAATATAGCAGAATATGAAGCATGCATTTTGGGTTTAGAGATGGCAATCCAAATGGAAATTCAAGAGCTCGAAGTTTTTGGAGATTCATCACTTATTATTTTTCAAACTCGAGGAGATTTTAAAACAAAGGATCCCAAGTTGATTCCTTATCATAATCACTTGGCAGAATTGATAGAAAGATTCAGGGAAATCTCCTTTGTATATGTGCCAAGAACTCAAAATCAGTTTGCTGATGCTCTGGCTACTTTGGCCTCATTAATTCAGTTTACTGAAGGAGCAAGAATCCAACCTTTGCAAGTCCGGGTGAGAAGTGAACCCGCATTCTGCACCATGATCGAATCAGATGAACCCTGGTTCCAAGATATTAAAGTTCTTTTGCAAACGGGTAATTATCCTGAAGGTGCTACCAAGAAAGATCAGAAGTCACTGAGGCGTTTGGCCAGTCATTTTTTGCTAAGTGGAAATACGTTATACAGAAGATCATTCGACACGACTTTGTTAAGATGTGTAGATGAAAAAGAGGCCCAGAAGCTCATGGAAGAAGTTCACGAAGGAATTTGTGGTCCTCATATGAGTGGTTACATGTTAGCCAAAAAGATTATGAGATTAGGATACTTTTGGTTAACTATGGAATCAGACTGTATCAAACATGTGAGATCTTGTCATTTATGCCAGATCTATGCAAACAAGATAAGTGCCCCTCCAAAAGAATTACAGTTAATGTCAACCCCATGGCCTTTCTCAACATGGGGGATAGATGTTATTGGGCCAATTTCACCTAAAGCTTCAAACGGTCATCGGTTCATATTGGTTGCAATCGATTACTTCACTAAATGGGTAGAAGCCGCTTCCTATGCAAGTGTAACGAAGTCCGTGGTTGTGCGGTTTATCAAAAGAGACATCATCACTAGATATGGAACTCCGGAAAGTATCATCACTGATAATGGTACGAATTTGAACAACAAAGAAGTAACAAATTTGTCAGCAATTCAAGATCAAGCATCGGAATTCCACTCCGTATCGGCCACAGATGAATGGGGCAGTTGAAGCCGCCAATAAGAACATCAAGAGAATTATTGAGAAGATGACCATTGTCTATAAAGATTGGCATGAAATGTTACCGCTCGCATTAATGGCGTATCGAACGTCTGTAAGAACATCAACCGGGGCAACACCATATTCCTTGGTATACGGAACTGAAGCTGTTTTACCTGTAGAAGTTGAAATTCCATCACTTCGTATATTAGTAGAAACCAAACTCGATGAAGCTGAGTGGATAAAACAAAGATTTGAACAGTTGAATCTGTTAGATGAAAAGAGGCTGACTGCAATGTGTCACGGCCAGTTATATCAGCAAAGAATGGCTAAAGCATTCAACAAGAAGGTCAAGCCAAGAAGCTTCCAAGAAGGTGATTTGGTTTTGAGAAAGATGCTGCCAAATGTACAAGACTCCAGAGGAAAGTTCACACCAAATTAAAGGACCATATGTAGTTAGAAAAGTATTGTCGGGAGGAGCATTGATTCTTTCCCAAATGGATGGACCTGATTTAAAGGATCCTGTAAACTCAGATGCTGTAAAGATGTATTATGAATGATCAATAAAATTTGTCATTTTCTGTGTTCAGTTGATTTCATTTTTAGTTTTTACAAGCAAAGTTGATATTCCAAAAACTTTGAACTCAAGTCAAATCTCAACCCGTTAATTAAATCATTCAAACAAATTTCCAAAAATTCTCAAATCAGACCAAATCTCATCCCATTCATCACCAAATAACCATAAATTCTCAAACCAGATCAAATCTCAACCTATCACTTAAACAAACCCAAACTAAAACTGTTAGAAAGTAATTTGAGCATCTCATATGGCCTTAAAATGCATATATGCAATTTTATCTGGTGATTATATTGCACAAGGTAACTAGTTTTTGAACACGGTTATGTGAACAACGGAAAAACCCTAAACACATTAACCGACGAAATCCAAGATTCTTCAAATGGATCAAGAAGTTTAGATCCCCAGTGGATCAAGAAGATCAAGTTTTCCCAAATGATCAGCAATTAAGTTTCCAAGAAAATCAAGATTCCCCCAATGATCAAAAGATCAATTTCCTCAAGTGGATCAAGAAATAATCCCAAGTGGATCAAGAAGATCAAGTTTTCCTAGAAGATCAAGTTTCCCGGAAGATCAAGAATTCCCAAGTGATCAAGAAACCCAGTCTTGAGTTCAAAAATCCCCAGTAAACCAAAGCCCATAGGTCCGGCAAAAGACCAAACCAAAGCCCAAAAGGTTCGGCAAATGACCAAACTTAGTCCGATAGATACCTGCAGTTTCTAAAATCTAGGCCCGACAGATGGCCTATCATTTTCTAAATCTAGACCCGACAGATGGTCTATCATTTTTTTAGTCTAGACCCGACCGATGGCCTATCATTTTCTAAATCTAGGCCCGACAGATGGCCTATCATTTTCTAAATCTAGGCCCGACAGATGGCCTATCATTTTCTACAATTTATGCCCGACAGATGGCCTATCATTTTTCTAAATCTGGCCCGACAGATGGCCTATCAATTTTTAGTATAGGCCCGATAGATAGCCTATCATTTTTCCAAAGCTAGGCCCGACAGTTGACCTAGCAAATTTTAATGTCTAAACTCGATAGATAGTTTAGCACAAGATAAAATCTCTTTGTTAAAACAAAATTTGACAGGAGAAATTAAGCAAAATTGGCTATCCTTTTGTCTTTGTGGCAAAAGTTTTGTTCAAACTTTACCACAAAGAGGGGCAGTGTGACACTCAATTTTTGCTCAATTAAAAATTAAGCTTAAGTTTAGAATAAATTAATGTCATGTTGAGTTCATTAAAAATATATAATATAATAATATAAAATAAACAATAGTATAATAAAAAAGAGAGAAAAGAGAAAATAAAAAAAATAAAAAAATATAGAGGAATAAATATGTATAATAAAATAATTAAATGAATAATAGTAATGTAAATAAAATATGTGTAAGAAAAATTAAAATAAATAATTATTTAAGCTTAATATAATATATATTTTATTAGTCTTAAGTATTAGTAGGTTAGCTATATGACCAAGGCACAGGCCAACGGCCTAACGGTTCAGACCATAGACACAGGAATAAAGGGACCCGAGTTCGATCCTAGCCCAAGGCAGATTTTGCCTCTTTTTGTCCAATTTTTTTCCCAAAAGACACATCGGTTCATCCACTTTGAGACCTCATTTGAGCAACGAATCTTTGTGTTTTTTTTTCGAAATTAATTGTACAGAGACAAACTAGGCATGGGATACATCACACCTATACACAATTCGTGCATTATTCATCCCAAAAGGCACATTAATTGAGACATGAAAATTGGGAAAAATTCGAATGGACATGATTTTTCAAATTTTAAAATTGGCCGAATGTGTTCTTTGATCAAATTAAACACACTTAATCGAAGAGTTATGATGTATAAACATAAGATTCGTGATCAATTTGAACCAACAATCACGATCGAGTCCCAATTTGAATCGTATAATTTGAAAAAGTATAACGATTCGTGATTCAAAAATTGAACAAGTACGAAGCTTCGAAATGACAAATTGTTTCGAAATCTATAAATAGGATCACCCCACAAGCAGAAAGCACAATTCAATTTCGCAAAATACACACTACATGATCGAGATCTGAAAATAGAGTAGAACGTGTTCGAATTGCAAAATTTGCAAATTCGAAGTGATCGGGAGGATTTCGATCCAATTAAAGAGTGTTAGGATCATCTAGGAAGTGTTCTTGATTGATTATAGTGTTTAGAATTGCTCGAATTTGCATTTGGGAGTTCTGCAAATTTTTCGAAATTTTTTATCCTTGCCGCCGTTGGCCACCGCACGAACCGCCACTTCTGGTGGTTCTGGAGTGAACCACCACCACCAACGGACGCAGCAGCCCATCCACGTCGGGCCGACAAGGTTGCAGCCTTCGAAAACCACCAGGGGCGGCCGAGGAACGCCTTGAAGTCACCGTCATCGTCTTCTTCACCGACGGGTATCCAAGATCCGACCCGAAATCCGAGATCCAACCGGTTCGGTCGTCGGTCAACGGTCGTCGGTCAATAATCAGCCGATCTACGGTCCAGATTCAATCAGAGGATCAGACGGTCCAGATTGATCAAAGCGATCTACGGTCCAGATTTGATCAGCAGATCCTACGCTCCAAATTAGATCAGTAGATCCACGGTCAGATCGCGAGTCAATTCCAGAGACGGTCAGATCTAGTCCATAGATCAGACGCTCCAGATCTGATCCGAGAAAATCCAACGGTCCAGGTTAGTCCGCAATATTTTATAGTTATTTTATTATATATTTAATTTCGAAAAATAGGAAAAAATAGGAAAAAATTAATAAAAATTCGTAAAAATCCAGAAAATTTAGAAAAATCCAAAATTAGAATAATTATTTTTTAATATAAAATTTACATGTTTTAGCAATTTTTGATATTTTTGGATATTTTTGAATATGTATTTTCATATAGATTGATCTTTAAATATATGTTGAAGCATGAGATGTTTTGTTTTTGTATTTTAATATTGTTATGATATATTTTGAATATGTTCTGTACATATGTGATGATTATTTAATTTTGAAAAATAATAAATTGTAAATAGATTTTTTAAACCAAAATTGTTTGTTGAATAATAAAGATAAATTTTTTTTTTAAAATCATGATATTGATCAAATTTTTTTATCAAAATTTATCTTCATAATTTACTATGAAGATATTAATCAAGTTTTTATCAAAATTATCTTATAAATTTTCTATGAAGATAATACTCAAAGTTTTCAAAATTGATTTTCATGTAGCATTAAATTAGCCATGAATTATCATAAATTGATTTTTTTTTTAAAAAAATGATTTTTGGACTTAGAAAATATATTTTTTATGAAATAAAATTCAATTGATTAGATCATAGGATCATCAAAATTGGTTTTTCATGAAAATTCAAAATTTAATAAACTTAAAGTGAGAATATTTTAAAAAATATAAAATTGATCAACAAACTAAGTTCTTTATAAAAGAACTATTTTGTCTGATCTCGATTAGCGAGTACGTAGGCACCTACGGGGCGACAATAAAATTAAAAATATATATTTTGTTTTCATATTTTGAAATAATCATTTATACATATTATAAGTTTTTTTTAAAGGAAAAATACAAATGTTTGTTGATATTAAATCCTAAAAAAAATACATAAAAATAAAATGCATGATTAAACTTGTAGATATTTGTTTTATAAATGTTTATTTGAATATTTTTAGTATAGAAAAGGATAAATTCTAAATTTTAAATTTAAAGTGGTAACCGCTTAGGTTTTAATAGGTTATCCCCCGGACTCAAATATCTGGTATTTTTTTTAAAGTTTGATTTTTAAATCAAACTTTTCGCAGACTAGTGGCTAAGTTAGGATTAACCGACCCATTAATCCTGGCTTTATTTTTTCCCGATTTATATCGGGTGGCGACTCCAAAATATTTCAAAATTAAATTTCTTTAATCCCTAGTCGATGATTCATATTAAATGGGTTAGGGTTTAATGTGAAGGGTTAAAAGAAATGAACCGGATGATTTTCAAAATTCAAGCACGACAGATATGAATGAGTTCAATTTCATCTTCAATTTCGAATAATCAATTATACCAATTCTTTTTAAGTGATCAATCAATAATCGCAGACAATCAATTCTAATTCATCTATACAAGCAATAGTTAATCACTCGGCTTCGATATTCTTACATTCCATTTCTCATATCACAAAAAGCATACATAAATTCCCCATTTGTCCATCATGCATATCCATTTATCTTTACCAAATATCTAGTGCAACTATACTACAATCACATACAATAAATGAAATCAGAAGTAATACTCACTCAGCCATTGGATCACCGGTCTCTTAGTACAGTAATCCGGTGGTAGGAAATCGTCAAATTCGGGATCACCTAAAAATGGAAGAAATACTCCATAAGTATTTCATCACTTAACTAATCCAAACTATCTTACACAAACTATCAAATTCGCAATTTTCGTTCTAAGCGGAAATTCCAACTTAAAACGGCCATAACTTGGTCATTTTAACTCAGAATTTCGCAAATTATATATCGATTTCTATCTACTTCGAAAGATCTATCTAAACTAATATTATATTTAAGTTTTAAAAACTTTGAAGCTTCAAAATGGTCGGATCAGATCAGAACAGTAACATATTCCAATTCCGAAAAATAGTTTTGTAAATGCTTGAAATGTTCCTATTGATAATTCAAGAATACATGAAACATGAATGATTTCCTAACATGAGTGGCATGTGATGAGTTTAATGCATGCATGATCTTGATGATTCTTGATAAAAAAAATTTTATAACTTTTTATTTTGCAAGACCATAATAACAACTACTTATGAAAAATCTAGTTTTCTAACTTTAATCATTTCCATTTGTTTTGGATTTATTTCTTAGAAAATATAATTGTCTTTGTTAAAATTGAGTCTTCATTATATCTATTATTATGACCTTCATTTCGACATAAAAATTTCCATTTTGCACTTTGTAAAACAATGTTTTATAGTAGGGTTGATTCTAAAGTCCGAATTTTGCAAAACTTGTTTTTGTGGTGATTCCTTTAAGTAAAAATCAATTGATACTTAAGAAAATTAAGGCTCAACCATGCCTAACCACTAAGGACTTCATTTCTTTGATAAAACTTTAATTTGAGTTTGGAAAATATGGGTTTTCATGCCATTACTTACGCTATTACGAATTTCTTAAAATTACAACAACTCAAATTTTTCCTACTTCATTTCTACTCCTTGTTCTATATATTTTTCTTAGCAAATCCTATCTTAATTTATCAAATCATTACTTGATGATACCTATGACCTAAACTTCTCATTTTTCATATAAAACACCAATTTTTATAGTTGATAAATGGTTTTTTAAGGTATGGTTTTGAAATCATCCGAATTTACAAATTTTAGATAAACTCAATTTTCATACTTCATTTCTACAATGCATCATGCTATATGTTTCCTACAAGCTTTTCATGATGGTTATGAGATGATCTACCTATATGTATACATATAAATACAAGAATTTTTTTTGAAAACTTTTACTTTGCAAAACTTTGAATTATACTAGACTTAGGAAAAATAGTTTTTCTTCTTGTAAAGTCATACTTTCTTTTATCAAAACTCAACCTTGATGATCTATATAACCATCACCTTCATTATTTCAATAAAAACCTTCATTTTAGGGTTAGAAAGTAGATTCTTAAATAGGTGGTTTACCTAAGTACGAATTTGACAAAATTTTTGAGGAATGGAAACATTGTTTATCCTATTCTGGAAACATTTGTTATCCTAAGATTATATTTGATAAACTTCTCTTATCTTATCAAAACTTGGTCTTTATTCATATATTCCCCAGGAATTCCATTTTCCTATAAAAATTATCATTTTGGCATTTGGAAATGAGTGTTTAAAAGTGGCTATTTTCAAATCCGAATTTGAGAAATTCATTTGAGCTTGTTTTCTTTGTAAAACTCATTTAGTCTTTCAAAAATTATTTCCTAATCAAAACTACCCTTAAGGATTCCATTTCTTTAATAAAAGTCTTGTTTGAAGTTGAAAGATGGGTTTTCAAAATTGGTCTTGGTTGGGATCCGAATTTACAAAATTTATTTTTGGATATATCTTTTGGTAAAATCTATCTAAACTCATGAAAATCCATTCTTACATTCATATCTTAAGAGCCCTTCATATCTTGAATAAAAGCTTCATTTTGAGTTGGAAAACATGTTTTTAAAATATGCCTTGGCCAAAATCCGAAAATAGATTTTTGTTTGGAAAATAACTTTTGAGAATCACCTTTGATTCTTGTAAAAAGAAGTCTTGATGATATCATATATTAAGCCTTCATTATTTCACGTAAAAACTTCATTTTGACATTTTGGAAAGTGGTTTTTAAATAGGGGTCTTATCAAAATACGAATTTCACAATTTTTGTTTGAGCTCAAAACCAAGATCTACTCTTAATATGAATATAATATAAAAGAAATCCATGGTATTAAACTATAAACTCATAGATCTAAACTTTACTCATCAACATCATTCATTTATGTCTATACCCTAAGCCCTTCATTTTAAATGAAAAATACACATTTTGAAGTTGAAAAACAACTTTTCTAAATATGGTTTCATTTTCATCCGAATTTTCAAAAATGATTTTTGTTGAAAATAAAATAGATCTTGAGTTTTCTAAAACATTCCTACTATCAACATGCTACTATAAGTTGTTCATGAACATAAAACAAAAGTCTAATACATTTTATGAACTCAAAACATTAGATCTAGTTTACTACACTAGTTTTAAATGCATGAATCACTAATATAGACATGTGGATGATGGATCTATGCATAAATCATAAGAAATAACAAAAATAACAACTTAAATAACAAGATCTATGGCATAAACGAAAATCAAAGCTACAAAAAGTTAGATCTACAAAATATAACAACTTTAAACAAGAAATAATAATGATACAAGATAATAATAATGGAGAAGAGGAGTGTTTCATTTTTGGCATCATCGTCCTAAGCTTTTAAGCTTATGGAAGGTCATTTGATACATGAAACCTTCATTACACTTTACCTATATCACCTATGGAAGCTTTGAGAAGAAGATTTGCTTGAAAATCTTCAAGAAATATGGGTGGGAGCTAATAAAAGAAGTGGGGGCAGCTTGTTTCTTGAAGAACAAGAGCAAGAAGAAGAAGAAAAGAGAGGAAAAAAGAGAGAGGGAAAAGCTAAGGAATGAAAAAGGAAAAGTGAGTAAATGAAAGAGAGAGAGAAAATGAGTGTATTAAATGTGTTTTAATTAATTGAAGGAGTAAAAAAAATAAAACAAGGCAGATTTTGGGGGAGGGGGTTCACGTGAACTTGGAAGAGAGAGAGTGAGTGAATTTGTTTGAATTTGACTTGAAAATGAATTGTGTAATTAATGTGTAATGTAACTTTTTGAAGAAGGATTGAAATATATTTATTTTTAGTCAAAATAGGAGTAAATAAGGACAATGGCAGCCAAAAGAAGTAAACAAAAAATCTGCCAAGAATTGATAATAAAGTGTAAAAAGATTGAAGTGAAAAGGAAGTGATATGTGTAAGGTGTACTTGAAGGTATGGGTTGTAAAAGTACTTTCTTAATAAAATAAAATAAAATTAGAAAATTTATTTTAAATATTTGTAGCAAATTTTTCATAATTAAAATTAAGTAATTATTTGAATTATTTTAGTATTTTAACAAATATGTTACCGGTATGATCAAAATACGCGAATATGAGCTATAAATGATATTTTTATAACTCGAAAAATTCTAAAAAATTATCTTATGAAAATAAAAATATTTTTCAATTATTAAATTAATTTATTTTATTTTTTAGTATCGGGTCTTAAACAGAATCTGATCCCGTAAAAGCCCGAACTAATTAAATTTTAGAAAAACAAAATTTTCTATAATATATAAAATATTTATCTAAAAATATAAGGCTTTATAAGAATAATAAAATTGTGTAATGAAATAAAAGTGAATAGTGCAAAAGACTAATTAATTACCATAATAATGGAAATACGATAAAAGATTATAACTGTAACTTTTATAACCGAAAAATTATATAACTGATATATTTGGAAATCTTATGAAATTACAAGTCTAATGGTACTATTGGCATATTTTTTATATCTCGAGCCCCAGGACACGCTTTTCGAAGTTTGTATCTGAACGGGTTCGAAATAGGTCAAAAATTTACCAATATGATATTTTTAAACAAACTTATATTACTATGAGGTATTCTACATATTTAAACTACATCTCGGCCTCTAGGGTTAGGGGCACTAGATTACCGGACTTAAACTATTGTATACCACTTAGGGTTTCCGGGTGATTTTCCAGTTTAGATCTTTGCCAATTTGGAAACTAATATTTTATGCTTATACAATATATTTAATTTGAGAAATTTATTTTACATTTCATTCTTGTAAGTATTTAATATCTTTTAACATTTTCAGAATTTTTGAATTGGGTTTCATTTCCGAAAGTTAATCGTTATTTACTTTTTAATAATTTGTTTTTGGGTTCCATACTTCTCGATTTTGTAAGTTGGAGTTACGTATGGAATTTGTCGTACGTAGTGATTTTGGTATTGAAGTATGTTCAGTTCTTACTTTGTTTTTAAGAATTCTTATTTTTCCCAAGATTCGGAAATTTTCGGATTCGTTCGTGATTTAAGACTAGTTAAAGTTCGGTTTTAATTTGGAGTGATTTTTAGAGTTTATTTTCGAAGTTCATCTTGGAATTATTTACTGAAATTTTTCGGGGCTTACATAAAGAACCTTACAAAATTACTTCATCTTATGTTCTCATTTCTTTCATAGAAGCTTAACATCCCTCCATGACTTCCTTAACATCATGATCCTCAATTTAAGCCATGGGTATGCCTGTTTCAGCAAAATCTATAGGGTATAAGCTACAACTAGCTAGTGAGATATTCCTTTTCATTCGTACCATGTTTTCAAACAAGTTCATTTAAATTTTCACACATATGCTATGCGTACAATGCAACAATCACGTGATACACGAATATATATAGTTATCCGAAACCATATATAGAACGGATTTTGTCACACTGCAATGGGTACCCTAAACGTGACAGTCCGCCACACTCAATATTAAAGCTTAAGTATGACAACCTTAGTCATTTCCAAAAGCTTTTATATTAAGTGTAAGGCTTACTTTCACAATTTTAGAGGACCATATATGGAATTATGAAGCTTAAGGAGATATAAAAACATATTAAGAAAAGAAGAATCACAATAATTATTTGTTCATAGCAACGACTTTACAAACTTAGGGACAACTCCTTAAATTACTCATCTATCATATAAATATGCATGCTAATACTAGGCTAAATTTTTACCCAAATTTCTAATGTTCAAGAGTGATTACCCCGCTGCCCGTCATGTCCACGGCCTTAACCATAGTACGGAACTGCAAAAGATATCTATTGGGGTATAAGCTAATAGGCTTAGTGAGAACTATTTCCATAAATAATTTCTTGTAACAAGATTCAAACAAGTTGATTTAATCAAACAAATGTAATGCACAAGCACATGGGCAAACAAGCATATAGCTTTCCGGGAACTATATGTTGAATGAATTTACGCCGTCCATTCGGGTTTGGTGATACTTATCCTCAAAACAAGTAGTTTTAATAATAGAAAATTTAAGCTTGCAGCACTCATCGCCAAGCATTCATTAAAAACTTTTAAACTTGCGAGCACTCATCGCCAAGTATTCTGAATCAACTTGATTTGACCTTGCTTTCGGATCAACCGCCAAGCATATTCCATTAAGCCGCCAAGCAATCGCTTTTAGATCTCCCGCCAAGTGTTGCTTTCGACATGAGCTTACTATCCTTCTCACCCAAGGATAATAACCCAACCATGCAATGTGACTCACTTCGTGGTATGCATGAGTTTATTAATTTATAAAGTCATAACATAATTATTTTCAACTTTATGGCGATCAAGGAATTTCACACAAATCAATATTAAACTAAAACAATCACTTAGAACAATTCGGGCTTCGATATTCTTAGAATTCTTTGAAGGAATTATTTTACATGCATATCGGTTTATCTATTCCTAACTCTAGTGCAACTAATTTACAAGCACAACAAGTGTAGCATTTAATGGAAATAAACTCACGATGCCATTGTCGTCTATTCCTCTAAGCGGATGAGTCGTTCACACACTCCACTTAATCGTAATAGTTCTCTGGGTAAAGGAATCCTTCCTCAGGGTCACCTAACCAAAGAAAATACCCACAATGAGTTTTTCTTGATGATTTTCTTGAATTTTGACAAAACAATGTCAAAGAACGTTAAAGTTCGTATAGAAGAATGTTCCAACTTAAAATGGCCATAACTTGGTCATTTTAACTTGGAATCGCGCATATAATATACCGATTTCTATCTACTCGAAAAGATCTACCCATTTCTAAAATTATTTCCATCAAACAAAGCCACATAGGCTCCGAAACAGTGGTGACAAAATTCACCACGGATTTTCAAGTAAAAACAACTTTGGTTCAAGAAATCAAAATTTGTTTGATAAATACTTAGTTATCTATATGGTTGAAAAATTCTCTTTTTATAACTATATAACTCATATTTAAGCATGCTCAAGTGTCTTGTTGTCCAATTATTTTTCTTGGATAAAATAATGTCGGGTTGAAGCTTTTCGGAAATTGTTTTTGTAAATTTCTTTAAAATGAATACCTTGCTTTCTTTATTTTCTAAAAATTTTTATGTTGATTTTATTTATCTTTTCTAAGTGACCTTTAAAAATAAAATTTTCTCTTTCTAAGTTACATTATTACTATATTTGAAGTTTTCTTAGGAAATATGCTATTCTTCATTTTTCTTGTATAAATTCTTTTGTTTACTTGTTTTGCAAAAATCCTTACTTGATATTTCTCATTCTTTTTCTTATATCTCATATTTTTCAAAAATAATCATCCATGCATGAAAATTTGTTTTCTTCATAAAAACAATGTGGAACAATTAAGGACTTTTTGTAGAAAACTTATTTCTATAATTCTATTAATTTCCTCTTGTAACTTGAAAAGAAATAACTTTATTATTTTCAAACCATAAATTTTCTTTGCTTATTTGTTTGCGAAGGTCTTTACTTAAAAATTTCCTTAGTCATCTATCTTATTTTCTTTCTTATGAAAAGAACCATTTTTGTCACAAAAATATTTTCTTTTGAAAAATAAGGTGGAATAAGGATCTATGTGGCTTTTCAAAGTAAAAATAGTTTATAAAATTTATAGTGAGTTCTTTTTGTAACATGAAAAGGAATGAGTTTATTTTGTGTTGCTTTATAGATTTTATACTTTACATAAACTTATTTCTAAGTGACAAAATTCTTCCTTTTTGTTTGAATAAAATTATGGACAACAATCTAAATGATCATGATTATGAGAATAATAATAATAACCAAAATAACATAAATCATAATAATAAAGTCAAGTATTGGAGTCTTAGCTTGTTCAAGGCTCCCGGGACTAAGAAGTAGACTAGTCCCATAATAAAATGAAATGAAAGAAGGAAAAGCTTGTTTTGACTTGATGAGGACAAGTCTAAGACTAGAGACTAGTCTTAAAGCAACCTGAAATAAATAAATTGCATTGAAGTAAATAAATTGCATGAAAGATAAATAAATTGCAAGATTATGAGCTTATATGCTCTAAATAGTAATATAGCTATATAGATATAGTAGATAGTTATGAACATAAAAGAGGCATAAATGAACATAAGAGAAACATAAAAAATAAAGGAAACATGAACATAGAGGAATTATGATTATGAACAAAAACAAAGTATGAACTATTGTTGCTTTCTTAACCTTCATGGTTTTTAGAAAACACACACTAAGCTCATACTAAGTAGATGAACATGGAGACTTCTTGAGGAACTTTTACCTAAAGAAGATGAGCTTAAAGAGGACTTCTGAAGAACTTCTTGGAGAGAAATTCTTAAGAGATTTTGAGAGAGTAATTTTAGTGTAGAAGTGGTGTGAAAGAAGTGAAAGAGGAGGGGGGGTATTTATAGGATTTTGAGGAGTGACTTTTGTGTGATTAAAATAAAGTGAAATTGAAACAAAAATTGAGGAGATGGGTGTAAGGATCCGCTATTACCCCTAGTTGAAATAAGCAATAGCAGTTCCCCAACCGCATATAATCTGCAGAATTATATGCAAGGTTGTCTTAAAAGGATTATTTGATGAATTGTTCACCTAATCTTAAGGAATAAATCATTTTGAGAAATAATTACTTAGTAGCTTTTCAAAACATATTAACATATATATACACAACTTCAAACAAAGGCAGATCAAGCTAGATATATACATACATATATTACATCCACAGGCTTCTTACAAGCCTTAAACAAAATAACAAAATATAAAGCTTAACAAAGCTTTACAAACATCCATTCTAACTAACTATCTAGTCTATTACAAAAAGAATGGTTCCGTCCAGTCCTGGTCAAACTCTAGTCCTCATATTCCTCCAAGAAGTCCTCAAAATCGGAGCCATAACCCATGCTCGCATAGGACTCGTCCAGGTCATCACCTGAAATTGTTAAAAGAATAAGCCAGAGGCCCAGTACACAGCAACGAATACAAAAGCGAGATGAAGCACACAAGCTTAGTCTAAATGCAATATGCAACATCCATTCAATTATTCTTTAATCTTTAATTAATCAATCAACACGGGAGTATTCAAACTCCGGACAACAGGGATCGCGAGGGGACCTGAGTAACACTCGGACGCTCAGGGGGTTGATATAAGTAGTTCGGGTACTCATACCGTCCTAGATATCGTTAAGTCAAAGAGAAAAGTAGCTTCCTCCAGGGTTAATAGCCGTTACTTAGCTTTATTTATACTCAGTCCATATCATAAAATATAGTTCACACCCGTTCTTATAAACGTTTGAACTAAACTATGGTACTTCCTACAAGTTTAAATAAATTTTCACCGATCTATACCCCCCGTCGACTACCCCCGTACCACTTAATGAAAGTCATCTCAAATGACAGGAGTGGCCTAAGCGCCTAGATCTACCGTGCTCAAACCAAGCAAGGTGCCGCTCCCCAAACCGAATACCAACTTCCATCCCAAACTCATCAAACTATGAGGGGTCGCCGTTAGGTTCATACATGACCTGGCGTAGGAATTGGATTTTAACGGCATAAAACACAAGCAACAATCACATTTTAACTTTTCTTATTATATATTTAAGTTTTATAAATGCCTATCCTAACAGAGACAAGCAGGTTACTGCGTACCTGTATTAGCTCGGGAGTTAGTATGGAAGGCCGAGCGAGAATCAAATACTGTTCAACAGAATTATTACAATTTTACACTTAGTTCAAGCTCAATATCAACCAATCTCATACATTATCATCCAAAGAAATTCAAATAAATCATCACAAGATTTTTAAAATAAGTAAAGGAAATCATATATATAACATAACTAGTTTTAGCTTAACTCTCATAAAAATTCATTACTTTGTTAAATCTATAAATATATTTAAATCATGTTAAATTATATCATTTAATCATCATCCAACAATTCAACAACCAAAATCTCCAAATTCACACTCTATACCATCATCCAACCATTCAACCCTCATCAACACTTCAAACTCACTTTCAAACAAGTAAAACTAACCAATCTAGTCCTATTACACTTCATATAATATCCATACAACATGGATCACGAATTCATAAACAAAATATCATCAAGAACACATACAAGCATGAAAATGAAAAATAGAGAACACACTTACCACTTGGACTTCTATGCTCGGTTTAAGGACTCTAGATCAAGCTTTTGATGGTGAGAATTGTAGAAAATCAAACTTCAACTTAGGGGTCACCTTGGGAGCTCTTTTGATGAAGAGAGGAATGAGTTTAGGGCAAATAGAGGGCTTTTGGTTTGGTCTGAAATTTTTGGCCGAATTTTTGAAGTTAAAAAGTTTAAACTTATCCTATGTTGACTTTAAGGGCATGAGGGCATTAAAGGCTTAATGACTTTGCTTTTTTAATTAATTTAACTTGTTTTACTTAATTAAATGGCTTTGTTTTAAGGCATTAAAAAGGGGTTTTATTGGCTCTATTTTTACTCAAATTTTCTGCTACTTAGGGGCTTTCATATGCATACATTCCATTTATTTCTAACATGTATATTTCACCCTAAAACATATTGATATTTTATAAAATAACAAATAACTAATTCTAACATATTTAAATAATTCTACACATTCACATATCACATAGTTCATCAAAATTTAAATTAACCATCAACATATATTTATCATGCATAATTCAACAATTCATTCATAAAATAAAATTAGGAATTTCTTGGCTATTTCATTCTCCCCTCCTTCAAAAAGTTTCGTCCTCGAAACTTATCATACCTTAATCATTGCTCAAACAACTCGGGATACTTCTGTCTCATCTCATCTTCGGGTTCCCAAGTCGCCTCTCTTTCGCTTTGACCCGACCACAAAACTTTGACAAAAGGAATTACTTTCTTTCTCAATACCTTGTCAATCTTGTCCAAGATCTTAATAGGTTTCTCAATTGTGCTTAGGTCGGGTTGAATCTCGGGTTGATGAGTAGAGACGATAGCTTCAGGATCCGATACACACTTTCTGAGCTGTGACACATGAAACACATCATGAACTTCGGACAAATTCGGGGGTAAAGCTAGTCGGTAAGCTAATGGCCCGATTCTTTCCAAAACTTCATATGGACCTATATATCTTGGATTCAACTTTCCTTTAACCCCAAATCTAATCACTCCTTTTGTTGGTGAGATCTTAAGGAATACATGGTCACCAACTTCGAATTCCAATGGTCTTCTCCTCATGTCAGCATAGCTCTTATACCGATCTTGAGCCGTCTTCATTCTCTGCTTAATCACTCGGATCTTGTCAACCGCTTGCTGTACTAACTCAGGACCCAAAACTGTTCTTTCACCAACTTCATCCCAATGTATTGGGGATCTGCACTTCCTACCATACAGTGCTTCATAAGGCGCCATCTGAATCGTTGCTTGGAAGCTATTGTTGTAAGAAAACTCTATGAGTGGCAAATATGTATCCCATCTATTGCCAAAGTCTAAGGCACATGCTCTTAACATATCTTCCAAGATCTGGATCGTTCTTTCAGATTGCCCGTCTGTCTGAGGATGAAATGCCGTGCTAAACTGAAGCTGTGTACCCAAAGCAGTATGTAGACTCTTCCAAAATCTGCTGACAAAGCGTGAATCCCTATCTGAAGTGATCGTCTTTGGAATACCATGCAATCTCACTATCTCTTTGATATAGGTATGTGCCATCTTCTCCAATGATTCTCCAACTCTTAATGGTATGAAATGAGCCGACTTTGTCAATCTATCCACGATAACCCAAACAACTTCATACTTGGTTATGGTTTTGGGTAAAGCCGATACAAAATCCATGGTAATGTCTTCCCATTTCCATTCAGGCACTGACAAAGGTTGAAGTTCTCCTCCGGGCCGTTGATGTTCAATCTTTACTTGTTGACAAACCATACACTTAGAGACATATTGAGCTACATCCCTCTTTAAACCTTCCCACCAATAATTTCTTTTTAGATCCTTATACATTTTTGTACTTCCGGGGTGAATCGAATATGGAGAGGAATGGGCTTCCTTCATGACTTCTTCTCTTAACCCACATGGCACAAATAGTCGATTCCCATATCTCACAACACCATCCATATCAATCCTTAATTCTTTCCTTTTCCCAATCCTTATAGAATCCTTTATTCCTTTGGTTTCATCGTCTTCCTCTTGAGCTTGTTTAATTCTATCCAGAATTGTTGGTTGCAAAGACAGTTGAGCTAACATCACATCTACTTGCTCCACAGTGACTTCAAGATCTAGCTTCATGAACTCTATCTGGATCTCCTTTTGGCTAGAAAGCAAAGTAGCAATGTCTTCATGTTTCTTTCTACTAAGCGCATCCGCTACTACATTAGCTTTCCCGGGATGGTAGAGGATCTCCACGTCATAATCCTTAAGTAGTTCAAGCCATCTTCTCTGTCTCATATTGAGTTCTTTCTGTGTGAAGATGTACTTTAAACTCTTGTGGTCCGTATAGATCTTACACTTCTCTCCAAACAAATAATGTCTCCACAATTTCAGTGCAAGTATAACAGCTGCTAACTCTAAATCGTGTACTGGATAATTCTTTTCATGTGGTTTCAACTGTCTGGAAGCATAAGCTATAACTCTCCCGTCTTGCATAAGCACACAACCGAGTCCTTGAATAGATGCATCACTGAAGACTATGAATTCCTTTCCATGGACTGGTAGCGCCAAGATAGGAGCCGATATCAATCTCTCCTTCAACTCTTCAAAGCTCTTCTCACATCTATCATCCCATTCAAACCTAACATTCTTTCGGGTCAATCGGGTTAATGGAGATGCAATCTTTGAGAATCCTTCCACAAATCTTCGATAATATCCAGCTAATCCAAGAAAGCTTCTGATTTCACTCACCGTTGTAGGCCTTGTCCACTTGAGAATCGCCTCAATCTTCGTTGGATCAACTGAGACTCCTTCTTTTGAAATAATATGTCCAAGAAAAGATATCTCCTCTAACCAAAACTGACACTTGTTAAACTTGGCATATAGTTTCTTCTCTCGAAGCCTTTGTAACACAAGTCTCAAATGCTCTTGATGCTCTTCTTTGCTTCGGGAATAGATCAAGATATCGTCAATGAAGACTATGACAAATGAATCCAAATAATCCTTGAAGACTCTATTCATCAAGTCCATAAATGCAGCTGGTGCATTGGTTAACCCGAAAGGCATCACTAAAAATTCGAAGTGTCCATATCTGGTTCTGAAAGCTGTCTTCTGAATGTCTTGAGATTTAATCTTAAGCTGATAGTATCCTGATCTCAAGTCGATCTTAGAAAACACAGTTGCTCCCTTCAATTGATCAAACAGATCGTCAATCCGTGGCAAAGGATACTTATTCTTGATAGTAACCCGGTTCAATTCTCTGTAGTCAATACACATACGCAAACTCTCATCCTTCTTCTTGACAAAAAGCACTGGAGCACCCCACGGGGATATGCTTGGTCTAATAAAACCCAAGTCTTGCAATTCTTGCAATTGCAACTTCAACTCTTTCAACTCGGCTGGAGCCATTCTGTATGGAGCTTTAGAGATAGGTACCGTTCCTGGTAACACTTCAATTCCAAACTCTATCTCTCTATCAGGTGGTAATCCAGGTAACTTCTCAGGAAATACATCCACAAACCCATTCACAACTGGCACCATGTTGATATCTACTTCCTCCATACTCATAGCTGCTATAACCGGTTTCTCCCACAACTCCATGAACTTCATACTCTTAGGTCTTAACCTCTCTAACATATATGAAAACCTTCCTTCATCCAAATCAAAACTCAACTCCGCTCTACTACAATCGATAGTGACCTTATAATGATTTAGCCAATTCATTCCCAATATTACATCAAAATCAGATAAAGGTAACACTATCATATCAATAGGCATGCTCACATCAGAAATCATCACATTCACATTCTTACACACACATGGATGCCTATTTTCAATCACTAACGGAGTAGTTACACACATAACACGATCACTCAACACTTCAGAAGCAAGATTACAATCGTTCATGAAATTCTCAGAAATACATGCATGAGTCGCCCCTGTATCAATCAACACATAAGCATTCCTATCACACACATTCAGAATACCTGCCAAGGTGTCTACTGCAGGCGTATCTTCAACTTGCTGTAGGGTGAAAACTCTAGCATTTGTCTTCCCTTTTTCCACATTCATTCCCTTTTTAACATCAGGTCGATCTTTGCAATTGGAAATATGATGCCCTCTTTGCTTACAATAAGCACAAAACACTGGTGGTAGCTTGGGATTCTGACACTCTGTGTATTTATGCCCAACTTGACCACATGAGAAGCACGCTCCGGGAGTCCACTTACAAGTTGTCTCTTCATGAGGACCATAGCATCTAGGGCATTTCTTCTCAAACACTGGTGTAGAAGCCTTAGATGTTGATTTCTGACCTCCTTGTTTTCCCAGGTAAGGTCTCTTTCCTCGGTTTTGATAATAGCCTCCTTTGCTAACACCTTGATAACCGCCATAAGATGTGGCTGGAGCAGGTCTCTTCCCCATGAAAGCAGCTCTTCGGGCTCTCCTAACTCGACTATCATTATTTATCTGTTCCATCAACAAAGCTTTGGCAACTAAATCTGATAGAGTGTGCAATTCGAACTTCTTCACTTCATTCTGAATCTCTTCATTCAAACCGTTCTGAAACTTCTGAACCTTCATCCTCTCATCACGATAATCTCCTCCAGCAAAGCGTAGCAACCTGCAAAACTCTCCATGGTACTCATCTATGGTCTTGCTTCCTTGTCTCAAGTTCAACCAATCAGAAATCATCCTCTCTCGTACTGAATTCGGGAAGTACTTAGTGAAGAAGGTATCCTTGAATGTAATCCAAGAGATGGGTTGTTGCAAATTTCCACTAGCTAGTCTCCACCAGTTATAAGCCTCTCTCTTCATCATGTAAACTGCTAAGCTCACTTTCTTATCTTCAGGAGTACTACTGGCGGCAAATGTCTTCTCTAATTCTTCTATCCAGTTCTCAGCCACTGTCGGATCAGTGCTCGTTCCATCAAACTCTGGAACCATCTTACTGAAGTCATGTAACTTAATCTGATTAGCTTGATCAATCACAGGTGGTGCTTCATTAAGTCTCACTCCAGGTTGATTACCTTGCTGCATGAAGTACTGTGTCTGCTGGGACATCATCACCTGATATTGTTGCATCATCGCCATCATATCTCATCATGCCATACATGGAATTCGGATCACCTGTAGGCATCTGTGGCATAGGAGGAATAGGCATAGGTGGTGGTGGCGGAATCGGAGTCGGTAAAGGAATCTGAGAAGCAGAAGCCGATGCTGGAGATGGAGTGGTCTCATTACTTGGGGTAGAAGATGATGTAGGAGCAGATGTAGATGAAGACTGTGGCGGTGGCATGCTTTCCCTATCTGATTGCTGTCTAGTAGATCTTCTTAACCTGTCCATCTTAATAGCCATACACAATACATTCAACACACATACAGGTATATGCATTCAAGTCACACATTCAACCTATTAATTAGCATTCACAATCACACATCATAATGAACAATCCGTCAAGTAATAAGGTAAGCAATAAGCACAAAACATTCAAGAAAACAAACAAACACAAGCATTCAAGCAACTTAGCAACTATGCTCATCCTATTCTACCTATTTGTGTCTAAGTCAAGTCGCAAACAAATCATTTTAGTTAGGCAAACAATTAATCAAACTATGCTCTGATACCAACTGCAATGAAATAGCCAAGAAATTCCTAATTTTATTTTATGAATGAATTGTTGAATTATGCATGATAAATATATGTTGATGGTTAATTTAAATTTTGATGAACTATGTGATATGTGAATGTGTAGAATTATTTAAATATGTTAGAATTAGTTATTTGTTATTTTATAAAATATCAATATGTTTTAGGGTGAAATATACATGTTAGATATAAATGGAATGTAAGCATATGAAAGCCCCTAAGTAGCTGAAAATTTGAGTAAAAATAGAGCCAATAAAACCTCTTTTTAATGCCTTAAAACAAAGCCATTTAATTAAGTAAAACAAGTTAAATTAATTAACAAAAGCTAAAGTCATTAAAGGTTTTAATGCCCTCATGCCCTTAAAGTCAACATAGGATAAGTTTAAACTTTTTAACTTCAAAAATTCGGCCAAAAATTTCAGACCATACCAAAAGCCCTCTATTTGCCCTAAACTCATTCCTCTCTTCATCAAAAGATCTCCTAAGGTGACCCTTAAGTTGAAGTTTGATTTTCTACAATTCTCACCATCAAAAGCTTGATCTAGAGTTCTTAAACCGAGCATAGAAGTCCAAGTGGTAAGTCTGTTATATATTTTTCATTTTCATGCTTGTATGTGTTCTTGATGATATTTTGTTTATGAATTTGTGATCCATGTTGTATGGATATTATATGAAGTGTAATAGGACTAGATTGGTTAGTTTTACTTGTTTGAAAGTGAGTTTGAAGTGTTGATGAGGGTTGAATGGTTGGATGATGGTATAGAGTGTGAATTTGGAGATTTTGGTTGTTGAATTGTTGGATGATGATTAAATGATATAATTTAACATGATTTAAATATATTTATAGATTTAACAAATTAATGAATTTTTATGAGAGTTAAGCTAAAACTAGTTATGTTATATATATGATTTCCTTTACTTATTTTAAAAATCTTGTGATGATTTATTTGAATTTCTTTGGATGATAATGTATGAGATTGGTTGATATTGAGCTTGAACTAAGTGTAAAATTGTAATAATTCTGTTGAACAGTATTTGATTCTCGCTCGGCCTTCCATACTAACTCCCGAGCTAATACAGGTACGCAGTAACCTGCTTGTCTCTGTTAGGATAGGCATTTATAAAACTTAAATATATAATAAGAAAAGTTAAAATGTGATTGTTGCTTGTGTTTTATGCCGTTAAAATCCAATTCCTACGCCAGGTCATGTATGAACCTAACGGCGACCCCTCATAGTTTGATGAGTTTGGGATGGAAGTTGGTATCCGGTTCGGGAGCGGCACCTTGCTTGGTTTGAGCACGGTAGATCTAGGCGCTTAGGCCACTCCTGTCATTTGAGATGACTTTCATTAAGTGGTACGGCGGGTAGTCGACGGGGGTATAGATCGGTGAAAATTTATTTAAACTTGGTAGGAAGTACCATAGTTTAGTTCAAACATTTATGAGAACGGGTGATGATATTTTATGATATGGACTGAGTATAAATAAAGCTAAGTAACGGCTATTAACCCTGGAGGAAGCTACTTTTCTCTTTGACTTAACGATATCTAGGACGGTATGAGTACCCGAACTACTTATATCAACCCCCTGAGTGTCCGAGTGTTACTCAGGTCCCCTCGCGATCCCTGTTGTCCAGAGTTTGAATACTCCCGTGTTGATTGATTAATTAAAGATTAAAGAATAATTGAATGGATGTTGCATATTGCATTTAGACTAAGCTTGTGTGCTTCATCTCGCTTTTGTATTCGTTGCTGTGTACTGGGCCTCTGGCTCATTCTTTTAACAATTTCAGGTGATGACCTGGACGAGTCCTATGCGAGCATGGGTTATGGCTCCGATTTTGAGGACTTCTTTGAGGAATATGAGGACTAGAGTTTGACCAGGACTGGACGGAACCATTCTTTTTGTAATAGACTAGATAGTTAGTTAGAATGGATGTTTGTAAAGCTTTGTTAAGCTTTATATTTTGTTATTTTGTTTAAGGCTTGTAAGAAGCCTGTGGATGTAATATATGTATGTATATATCTAGCTTGATCTGCCTTTGTTTGAAGTTGTGTATATATATGTTAATATGTTTTGAAAAGCTACTAAGTAATTATTTCTCAAAATGATTTATTCCTTAAGATTAGGTGAACAATTCATCAAACAATCCTTTTAAGACAACCTTGCATATAATTCTGCAGATTATATGCGGTTGGGGAACTGCTATTGCTTATTTCAACTAGGGGTAATAGCGGGTCCTTACAATGGGCAAGGGGGGGCATCGGCCATGTACATCAAAGGGGGGTTTGTTTTATTTTTTTGACTTTTTGGAAAGATAAAAGATGTAATATGTAAGGTAGATGTGATATAAAGTTATGGGAAAGGTAAAAAGTTAAGATTATAGGTTATGTAGAGTGTAAGAATAGGTATAAGAAGAAGTAGAGATAAAAGAATAGTGTAGAATAGTAATGAATAGTGTAATGTAAAGTAGATATGACAATTAAAGTACGGTAGTAAGAAAATATGCGTATAATAGCTATATCTGTTATTTTTCCTTACCGAAAAATTACGAAACTGATATTTTTGGAAAACTTATATTTTTACGAGTCTAACGGTGTATTCGGAATATTTTTACTATCCGGGCTTTCGGACACGTTTTTCGAGAACTATGTCCGATTGGGTTCGAAGGACACCCGAACTTCAGAAACTAAAATTTTTATAAAACCTATGGTTATTACGAGCTATTCTAGCAAATTATCCCAACTTCGTTTTCTAGGGCCAAAGAAAACGGCAATGCCGGATTTAGATGGATACGTTAAACTAGGGTTTTGTTGACTTTTAGGGTTTCGTTTGACTTTCGGTTTAGGGTTTTATGCTAAACCGATTCTGAAAATTTAGGGGTTTACAGATTTACCCCTCCGTATCGAAGGTTAGGGAATCGGGGTTGAAGATCCTCGATCTTCTACTGCTAGTCCCCAAGTTCTCACCCACAGCGTTCGGTTGGCTCGGTCCGAACCTATAGTCGCATTCCCCAGGCGATTTGGATTCTCTAGGAAAGAACATAGCCCATGTCACCGCACGATCACAGCCAATCCAACTCTACGTGTAGGAGTAGTAGCTGTAAGCCTCGGAAAATTTCAATAAATAATTTTAAGATGAATTTCGAAAATAAACCTAAAAAATCACTCCAAATTAAAACCGAATTTCAATTAGTCTTAAATCACGAACGAATTCGAAAAATTTCCGAATCTGGGGAAAATAAGAATTCTAAAAAACAAAGTAAGAACTCAACATACTACAATTCCAAAATCACTACGTACGACAAATTCCATACGTGACTCTGATTCATAAAAATCGAGTAATATAGATCCCAAAAACGAATTATTAAAATGTAAGTAACGATTAACTTTCGAAATGAAACCCAATTCAAAAATTCGAAAACGTTAAAAGATATTAAATACTCACAAAAATAAAATTTAAAATAAATTTCTCAAAATAAATATGTTGTATAAACATAAATATCAGTTTCTAAATTGGCAAAGGTATAAACTGGAAAGTCAACCGGAAAACCTAAGTCCCCAAAATTCTCGAGAAGCCATAGTAACCTAGATTCGGAAATTCCGTATTCCTAAACCAATGAGTCGAAATGAAAGAAAAAGGTGTAGTTGGTTCGTATTAATTCTAGGATGATCTAAAAGATGAGATCAACGAATTTTCGATTTATTTCGAACCCGATCGGGTACAGACTTTGAAAAGCATGTCCCCGAGCTCAAAATGTTAAATATACGATATTAGTACCGTTAGACTCGTAATTTCCTAAGCTTTCCAAATATATCAGTTTTATAATTTTTTTTTTACTAGAATTATTTGATTTTGCGATTTATTTCGTATTTTATTACTACCGGTATTTAACTGGTCTTTTGGTACTATTCACTACTTTTCATTTTAAAATGTTATTATTCTTATAATATAAACCTCGGTTGTCCTAGTAATCAAGTAAACTTCGAAAACCCGAAAACGAAACCCTAAACCGGTTTGGTCTAGATCTTGTGAGAAAAACCTGGAGCCCTAGATTCGGCTTTCTTTCGTTTTTATATCAAAAGAACTTTTATAAAATAATTTAATGTGGAATATTGTATTAAATTATATTTTAAACCTTGGAAAGTTTTGATTTCGAAAAATTTTCTATTGCGGGCCTTCCCGAGCTCCATTACGGAAAAGCGAGCCCTTGAACTAAAAACTTAGAAAAATATTCCGTAATACTCCTTAGAACCGAAATTTTATAAGGATTTTAAAAATATAAATTTTATAATTTTCCGGGCTATAAAAATTACAGTTATAGCCTTTTTTCCCATATTTTCTTTACTACGGTAAAGTAGATGTCTTGTCTACTATTTATTACTATTCATAAGTACAACCAACTACACACACACCCATACCCTAGTCTTACATCCTTACAAACACTCAATTGTATTTTCTTTTCCAAGAAATTTTTGTTTCTTACAAATTATTACATTTAACACTTTTATTACACAAATTCTAATTTTTCAAACAAATTCAACTCTCCCTCTCTCTCGTCCTCATGTTGGCCGGCGCATCGCCCTGCTCATTTCCCTCTATTTTGTTTTATTTTACTCCTTTTTATACAAATAAACCCTAAAACACTTAATATATAAACTCATTTCTACTCTCTCTCCTCATTCTTACTCATTCCAAATTTTTTCAAAAGCAAAATCCTCTCTTCTTCTTCCTCATCTTGCCGTGACTCTACTCCCACCCACACACACATTCACAAGTTCATTTCCTCTTCATTTCATCTCCGAAACTCCTTTTAGGTGATGATTCTAGTCTTTCTACTACATAATCTTGCAATGGCAAGAGTATTCTTGTATGTTTTCACCTTAAAATCCCAATGAGCAAATGCTAGGGATAAGAAAACATGAATGCATGAATCTCAAGCCATTACAAGAGTAGATCTTGTGTTTAACAAGCTTTTGTTGAAGTATTATTATGTTCATGCATATAAAAGTAAGATCTTGCATGAAAAGTATATGTTCATGTCTTAAAACCTCATCTTCATGCCCTATAAGTTGTAGATCTAGTGTTTAGACACTCATGTTTTCCTTGACATTCATGTTCATATGCATATTTTGTGTTTTCATGCATTAATGTTCATAAAAGCTTGGCTTTGTATATATAAACATGTTAGTTGGTAGATCTTTATGAATATAAGGCAAAGAACTTGAAAAGAAAAGATTTTTTAGAAAAGTTCAAGGGAAAATTCGTATGATTCTTGAGACCTATTTTGAAAACCCTTGAAACCATTTGGAACTCCTATTTTACATAAAGAATGAAAGGTATATGTAATAGGTATATCTAAGGAATGATTTTTACAAGTTGAAATGAATTTAGGCATGAGTAATGTGTAAAACAAGTAGTGGAATTAAGATGGAAAATTTGAGTTAGTGATCAATTTGTCAAATTCGTAATTTGAGATAATGCATATGTAATCACCTAGTATTTAAGCTCAAATGGCATGTTTTATGTGTTAAATGAAGTCCTTAGGCAATAGATATAGTAAAGCTTTAAATTTTGATGCATTGAACAAGTTTTCTCAAAAGAATTATGCAAGAAATAAATTTTTCAAAATTCGGATTTTTGTGAAAAGCATATTTAAAAACATACTTGCAAGGTGGAAAATGTGAATTTTTATGTAGAAATGAAGGTCTTGGGTAGTATAGATGATGAAGACTCATTTTTACTTAGATAGCAATGAATTTCTAAGAATAGAATCTCAAAACACTAGGAGGAGCAAAAATTTGGAAATATGGATTTTTCAGAAGTAATTATTGTGGAGTCTTGTGCTAATTAGGAATCCTTAAAAGTTTCATTATCAAAAATCATCAATATCATGCATATGTTGAACTCATTACATGACATTCATATTTTATCTACCCATGAATGATTAACGAGAAACATTTTGATTGAGTGCGAAACAATTTTTCGGAAATGACAAAGTTACAGACCTGATCTGAATCCTCTGTTCCACGACCTAAAAGTTTTTGAAATTTGAAAATAATATTAGAATTAGATAGATATTTCGAAGTAGATAGAAATCGATATATAATTTGCAAGATTCAGAGTTAAAATGACCAAGTTATGGCCGTTTTAAGTTGGAATCCCTGCGTAGGACGAGAATTACGAATTTGATAGTTCATATGAAATTGTTTGGATTAGTTTGAGTTGAAATACTTATTAAAGTATTTCTTCCTTTTTAGGAGATCCGAAATCGACGATTCCCTACCACCGGATTACTATGACTAGAAGACCGGTGATCCAATGGCCGAGTGAGTTTTCTCCTTGTTTTGTTACCTTGATTGTGCTTGTAGTTAGTTGCATTAGAATTATAGGAACAAGATAAGAACCGATATGAATGGGGATGGGAGATATGATAAGACTGTGATGAATGTATGCCAAAGAATACTAAAGCATATCGAAACCACGAGTTGATTGGATAACTGCACTGTTCATATTATTCCTGTTATATGTGTGATATTGGTTGATCACTCTAAAGAAGGTATAAATATTTTTGACCTAAGCAAAAATTAAATTGGTCATGCATCGCATCGGTCATATTGCATTTGGTAGTATGCTACTCCTACGCAGGTCGATCGGTATGGTTTGTTGTTGCCTCGTTTGGATAACGAGCCTGGTGCCAGAGTTCATTCAAGGGTACTAAGGCGCATGTGGATGCATTCTTGGATGAGCCTAGCTGAGTCGAGTGCTAAGAGCCGAGGGCTTGGGGACTAGATGCGATCGTGTAGATTCAATACCATTCCTAACCCAAGATACGGAGGGCGTAAATCCGTTCTGTGTGTGGGTTCCGGATACCATGCATAATTGCTTGCTCACGTGTTTGTTCATGCATAACATATGACTAGTTATAACTTGTTTGTTATGGTACGAAATTAAGGGAATTCTCACTAAGCTAGTGTAGCTTATACCCCAATAGTTGTTTAAATGGACAGGTTATCTCAAGTATGCAAAGTGGGGACCGAATTGGTTGGAGCCGGGAATGACTCTTGGATTTCGGCAAAGATCACGAATGTTTGAAGTTACTAGCTAGTTTTATTATTTGCCTTATAATAGTTTTGCGTAGTAGAATATTTCGATGAAGTGTAATTGAAGTTTAATGATTTATATTATAAAGTATAGTGATCTGTATCTGAAGTATAGTAAATTTGTATTTCCTTTACATTGTTACTCAGTTGTATTAACATAAAATGTATCATTCCGATGGTCTCCTTTATGTGTTAGACGCCTTGTACATAGTATGAAAGCCTTCGCGTGACTGAGGTGGTCATTCTTAGGCTTTAATATTGTGTATGGAGGATTGTCACGTTTAGGGTACCCTTCGGGGCGTGACAGCAGCCTTCCAAAAGAGATGTGACTCAATGGATGCTATGCGTGAGCGTTTTATTTTTCTTTAGCCAACCTTATTAGGTTTATTAGGAGGCGATCAATCAATTTAGCAAATAATAAACAGTCATACAAGTAAGTAAACAAAGATACTTAAACATGCAGTTTGAAGTTGCGATATTCTTAATTCTCATTTCACGCATAATTAAAGAATCACATATATACATATCCTGAATCCCCATACATATCCATTTTTATCTTTCCTTAATATACTAATGCCACTACTTTACAAGCATAAGCAAGGTAATGAAATTAAGAGAAATAACTCACTCGTCCATTCTGCGATCTTCTTAGTCGTAGTAATCCTTAGGAAGGGTAATCTTGTATCTTTCGTTACCTAGACAAAAGAAATACCCGGGATGAGTATTTCATAGAAATTCTTCTTGAACTTTCTAATTCTATTTCACTATGTTCGTCAAAATCGTATAGAATGAAATTCCAATTTAAAATAGCCATAACTTGCTCATTTTAACTCGGAATTTTGCATATAATATACTGTTTTCTACCTATTCGAAAAGATCCATCCATTTCTAAGGTTGTCTTTGGCATATAAGGTCATTTAGGCTCCGAAACGTTGGGTACAGATTTAAAACGAATATTCTTAAACTTTTGTAAATCCATTTTCTAACTCAACTTCATTCAAAAATCCTTTAGTAAAAATATAGATATATGTATGTATATATAATTGATAAATCCTTTGAGATAAGCTCACTTTATATGCAAAATTTCTAATGGTAGTGTCTCAATAATTTATTTCATAAAACAATTCATTTTTGAGTTGTTAAAACCTTAACTTTGATAATTCCTTTTCAAGTCTTTTGAAGAAACTTTGTATTTTCATAGGTTATTATAAATGAGTATATTCCTATTTTATTTTCTTCATTCTTTTTCCAAAAACAAGTAAATTTTTCCTTTAACCTTAGTTTTTCATAAATTTTACTTCTAGTGATAAAATATCAAAGTTATCAAAGTGTATTAAGTTGTTGAAAACCTTTTTATAACTTTATATTTAGAATGGTTTTAGAAAATGAGTCTTGTCTTCTTATATTTAGTATCTAAAATATAAGTTTTTGTTTTCTAAAACTTGTTCTTTTATTTCCTTTGAAAAAATCCTCTTTATTGATAAAATCCTTTGTTTTTAATCTTATCTTATTTATGTTCTTTGAAAATAAGTCTTTTCTTTAGAAACTTTAAAAATCATTATTTTCCTAAGTGGGTTCATAACTTTATGAGTTGATTTTTATCTTAACTTTGAAAAACTAGTTTGTTTCTTTGTCATGGAGTTTAAAAGAGTTTAATCTTTAAGCCTTTTTATAAGAACTTCGAAAACTAACAAATTATTCTACTAAAACTTAGGTCACCATCATATGCAAAGAAAGTATTTATTTCTTATATTTCCTTGGTAAACTATCTTTGTTATTTAAGAAAACGTTGAGAAAACTCTATTTCTATGTTGTTGATAATAACTTCATTATTTTGTGAGAAGTCACATAATAGAAAATCTAGTTTTGAGTTCCTTTAATAAAGTAAAATTCTACTTTTGAATTAGTTGAGACATTAACATTATTTAGATGCAAGTATCATGAGCATATAAAATAATAAGAACATGAGAAAATACTAGAAACAATTAATAATAAGCAAGATAATAAAAATATCAAGTATTGGGAACCTTAGCTTCATCAAGGTATCCTGGTCAAGTATTGGGAGCCTTGTCTTCATTAAGACATCCCGGGACTAAGAATGGACTAGTCCCATAAGATTAAAGAAAATAAATAAAAGGTTGTTTTGATTGATATAGACAAGTGTAAGACTAGAAAGACTAGTCTTAAGAAAATAGCTTGAAATAAATAAATTGCAAAACATGAAAGTAAATAAATAACAAATGAGCTTATATTCTCTAAATAAATATATATACATAGTATTCATAATATTATATAAGTTAGGTTAGAGCAAAATAATAACAACAACATAATAACATAATGTAGAATAGAAACATGAACAAAAACAAAACATGAACATATTGTTGCTTCTTTAACTCATATGAGTCTAAAAAACATACACTAAGCTCATGCTAAGTTGTATGAACATGATAAAGAAATATAAGTAGGATTTTTACCTAAGGTTTAATGAAGGATTTTGAAAGAGAAGAATGGGTTTTGTGTTTGATATTTTTCCTTCTTGAAGTGTAGTGAATGGTAGAGAGTATTTTGAGAGAGATTTGTTGGAGAGAGGTTTTGAGAGAGTATTTTGGTAGAGTTTTGTTATGTAAAATGGGTATGAAAGAATGAAGGAGGAAGGGGATATTTATAGAATTTTTGGAGTGAAATTTAGATGTAATAAAATAAATTGAAAAAGAAAAATAATTGAGAGGAAGAGAGAGGGGATGGCACTGGTCACAATGAAGAAGGAGAGAGAGTGAGTTGATTTTGTTTGTATTTTGTGAGAAAATAATTAATATGTAAGATATGATTTTATATAAGATGTATTGGAAATATAAAAAGTAAGAAAATAGGTATGTAGGTAGTAAGAAATAGGTGTAAGAAAAAGTAGAGATAGAGGAATAGTAATGAATAGTACAAAAGTATTATGAATAGTAAACTAGACAATTAAAGTACCGGTAATAATAAAAATACGCGTAATAATGAGAATCTGTAATTTTTAGCTACCGAAAAATTCTAAAACTGATATTTTTGAAAACCTTATATTCTTACAAATCTATTGGTATTAATGGAATATTTTTGCCATCCGATGTACCAGGGTACGGTTTTTGAAAACTGATCCCGTTCGGATCCGAATGACACTAGAATTTTTCGAATCTGATATTTTTAAGCTTCCATTTATTATTATGAACTATTATCAACAATTATTTTCATTTCGTTGTCTAGGGTTTGAGAATGCAGGATTACCGGATCTTAAACACTAGGGTTTGTTATAAGCTTTGTTGACTTTTAAGGTTCCGGTTTGACTTCCGGTTTTGTTGAGTTATTCATAAGATCATATAATTTTTAAGTTTTGACCGTTTTATATTTTTATCTCAATATCTATGGTTTATCTTATTTTATTTGTAATTATTTAATAGTTTTTAGTTCTCGAGATCGTTTAATCGAGTCTAGGGTTATAAGTTGACTTAGTTTGACTTTTGGTGAAAATTGAAATTTGTGATTCTAAAATTCACTGAAGAATTTAGGATCTTATCATTTCGTTGTTGAGCGTTATTTGGATATATCGTTTGTGTTTTAGGAATCTGGTAGATCATTTTATTGGCATACGGATGTTGATTCAATCGATAGTTGGATCTTATATTTTGTTTAAAGGGTTCTCATTTTCTCACGACTAAGAATTTTCGTGTTTAACTTGATTTAGAATTTGGTTTTAACTTGAGTCGATTTTTTTTAGGGTTTCAATTACGGTGTTTGACTCTTAGGATTATTTTCTAAGAATTATGAAAACTTTCGGAGGTTTACAGTGTGGTCCTAAAAATTGTGTAAGTACACCTTACACCAGATATGTAAACTTATGAGATGACTAAGGATGTCATACTTAAGTTTAAATATTGAGTGTCGTGGATTGTTGCATTTTAGGTACCCTTTGGGGCGTGGCACCTATTGCTGCAACACTCCTGAAAACTTCTAATTTTAGAAACTTATTTGATTTGCTTGGTTTTGATGAGAAGGCGAAGCTTGGAGCAGTAAATACACTTGTGTAAATTTCTGAGGGACAATATGCTGAGTGTAGTGTAGCAGCCTGTCAAAAGGATGGCTCGAGCACATGAAAATGCATTCTTGTTTACTGATGCAGATATGTGTATAGACAATTCAAATAACAATTAACCATTATATGCGGAGGGCACACTTAATGGTTGTCTTATTAAGTGGACATTCATTAATGCTGGTTCTTCTCTAAACATTATGTCTAAAGCTACATTTGAGGCTACTGGTATTGATCATCGTTGTTTAGTGAAGCAACCCATCTCACTTAACGGCTTTAGTCATACTACAACAAAAACAGTTGGGAGAGTTAATGTTGATCTCAAGATTAAGCCTATTCGTGATACTGTTACTTTTCATGTGATTGGCGCGCCCCGTATCCTATCATCTTTTGATAGGTAGGAAGTGGCTGCATGATCACAAATTAGTGCCTTCAACGTTGCATCAATGCATCAAAGGACATTGGAATGGAAAGGATATTTTCATCCCTGCTACGAAAAACCCTTTTGAGCATGATGAGTCATATTTCATTGAATCTACCTTCTTCAATAAATACACTGACGAAGGAGAGATAGCTATTACTTAAGCTTCAGGTATGCCATTACCTACATGGAAAGAAGTTCAAGAGGGTCGACAAAAGAAGAGAAGGATGTGTGGCTATCGTGGCGGTAAGAAGAAAAACAAACAAGCTGACGCTGTTGAAAGTTATGTCAGAGAGGATGTGGGGAGAGTATATCTCTTATGATGGTTTTTGGGTTTGAGGAGCTTTGTTCTTCTTTAAACCCTGTACCAATTCAAGAAATTTAGTCTGCCCATTGTAAGCCCCTAGATTTTTCGATTATATAAGAAAACCCTAGACCGGAAGTCAAACCGGAACCAAAAATTAACCTAGTTCTATGTTTAGTCTAGTGAATCTAGATTCAGTAATCCCGTGTTCTTTTACCTAGAAAACGAAATTGAGATAATTGAGGAATATGGTTTGTAATAATATAGAAAGCTTAAAAATATCAGATTCTTAATTTTCTAGTATCTTTTAGAACCGAACGGGATCAGTTTTCGAAAACAATGCCTCGGTGCATCGCATAGTGAAAATATTCCGACAACACCAATAGATTCGTAAAAGTATAAGGATTTCAAAAATATCAGATATAGGCCGTTTACGCGTATTTTCTTTACTACTGGTATTTTAATTGTCTAGTCTACTATTCATAGTATTTTTCTACTATTCATTACTATTCATCTATCTCTACTTTTTCTTATTCCCTACCATACCTATACCTTACAATTTACCTTGCCCATACAACTTTAATCACATCACACTTTACACATTACTTCTCTTATTACAAAACAAACAAAATAAATTATTTCCCTCACTCAACCGGTGCCATCTCCTCTCTCCTTAATTATATTATTTTTCTTTTTCAATTTATTTTATTACATCTAAATTCCACTCCAAAAATCTATAAATACCCCCCTCCCCCTTCATTCTTTTACACAACTCATTTCCTACTAAAACTCTCCCAAAATTACTCCATAAAATCCCTCTCTCAAAATCTCTCACAAGTTCTTTCTTTTCTCCATAAAGCCAATTCTTACATAATACTAGAATCCATTCTTTTTCTCCACAACAAACACATAAACTTTAGGTAAAAATTTCTCATATTCACTCATCATGTTCATATAACTTAACATGAGTTTAGTATATATTTCTTAGACTCATGAGAGTTAAAGAAGCAATAATTTATTCATGTTTTGTTTTTGTTCATGTTTCTATTCTTTTCTTTATGTTATTGTTATGTTGTTTTTGTTATTGATATTACTATTTGTTTCTAATCTAACTTATATAAAGTATTATGTATATTATTATATATATTTATTTAGAGCATATAAGCTCATTTGTTATTTATTTACTTTCAAGTTATGCAATTTATTTATTTCATGTTATTATTAAGATTAGTCTTTTCAGTCTTACACTTGTCCATATCAAGTCAAAACAATTTTTCTTTCTTTGCTTTTCTTTTCTTTTGGGACTAGTCTATTCTTAGTCTCGAGATACCTTGATGAAGTTAAGGTTCCCAATACTTGACTTTACTTTTATGCTCTTATATAATTTTATTATGTTGTTTTTATTATATTTCTCATAGTTACAGATTCTCATTCATGCAAATATTGTCTCAACCATAATGCAAATGAGTTTTCCTAAGTAATAAAAAAAAAAGAATTATCTTTAAAAATAAATTTTGTCACATAAGGAATAATTTTTATTTTATAAAAACTTAAAATTTTATCTTAACAAATATTTTCTAAGATTAGATAAGTTTAGCTCAAGTTTTAGTAATAACACTATATGTGATTTTATCAAAGAATACATAAAGTAAAGTTAGTACAAACTCTCTTTTCAAACCAATAAAATAAGAAAGTTTCTTTAAACTTAATTCCTTGTTTAACCAAAAGTTTTCCTAAACTCATTTACCAAATTTTCCTACCAACACTTTAGAATACTAAAGTCTAGAAAAGTTTTACAAAATTATAAAAAATAATCTTTCTAAGGATAAGCCTTATTTAGGAAATAAAAATAATAAATAACTTATAAAATTATTAATATTATTCTTTTAAAGTGGGTCTAACCTTAGGTAAACTTTAGAACATATAACCATGAAATATTTAGAAAAACTATATTCCAAACCACTAGAAATTATTCTTTTTGAAAATGAAATTATTCTCAAAATTAAGAAATAGAGTTAAAAGAAGGAAATACTTAGTAATAAATTTTCCAAACAAAACTAAAAAGGAAATTTTCAAGTCTTAGCTTTTCTCACTTTCAAGATACATTGTTTTACAAGATCATTGTTGAGACAACACCACTAAATTCATGCATATGGTTTGTGTAAACCCCAAAAAATTTTCATAATTCATAGAAAATAATTCTAAAAGTTTAGAATTTAAATCCCAAAAATCGACTCAAGTTAAAACCAAATTCTAAATCAAGACAAGTGCTAGAAACGAAACCCCAAAAATCAAACCAAGTTAAAACTTAATTCCAAATAAAGATAAAAAACGAGTTTTCTCAATCTTGAGAAAACGAGAACCCTTGAAACAAATATAAGTCCAACTACCGATTTAATCAACGTCCGTACATCAATTAAATCACCTAACCATTTTCTAACGCTAAATCAAGACAATATATCCAAATAATGATCAACAGCAAAATCTTAAAACCTTTGATAAAATTCAGAAATCACAAATTTCAAATTCTCACCAAAAGTCAAACTGAGTCAACTCATACCCTAGACTCGGTTAAACGATTCCGAGAACTAAAACTATTAAACAATAAATAAAATAAAATAAAATAAAAATAAATTTCGAGCTAAAATTTAAAATGATCAAAACTAGAAAAATTATACGATATTACGAATATCTCGACAAAATCGAAAATCAAAACGGAACCCTAAAAGTCAACAAGCCACAACGAACCCTAGTGTTTAAGATCCGGCAATCCCGCATTTTCAAACCCTAGAAAACGAAATTAAGTTAATGGCCTAGAATAGTTCGTAATAACGTAGGGTAACATAAAAATATCATATTCGCGAATTTCGAGTGACCTTCGGACCCAAACGGGACGGTTCTCGAAAAGCATGTCCCGGAGCTCGGATATTAAAAATATTCCATTTATACCAATAGACTCGTAAAATACAAGGATTCCAAAAATATCAGTTTTAGAATTTTTCGGTAACTAAAAATTACAGATATCGCATTATTATGCGTATTTTTATTACTACCGGTACTTTAATTGTAGTCTACTATTCATAGTATTTTTCTACTATTCATTACTATTCACCTATCTCTACTTTTTCTTACACCTATTTCTTGCACCTACAATCTATTTTCTTACTTTTTCATTTCCACATAACTTTAATCACATCAAACTTTACACATTACTTCTTTATTACACAAACAAATAAAATAAAAATAATTTCCCCCTCTTCTACAAAGCAAACGGCGCCATCCCTCCCCCATATCATCTAATTTTTATTTCTTTTTCAATTTATTTTATTACATCTAAAATTCACTCCAAAAAAATTCTATAAATACCCCCTTCCTCTTTCATTCTTTCACACAACTCTTTACACTACCAAAACTCTCTCAAAATCTCTCCACAATTTTTCTCTTGAAGAATTCTCTCTACCAAAACCTCTCAAACCAATTCCTCACAAAAATCATCTTCATACATAAACTATCTACCACATATCATACTCACATAATACCCATTTCATTTACCATCTCCATACCTCTTACATACTTTAGGTAATATTCTTCCATCTATTATTCATCCATGTCATGTAACTTAACATGACTATGGATTGTTTTGAAACTCATATGAGTAGTAAAAGCAACAACATGTTCATGTTTTGTTCTTGTACATAAGCTTCCTATTTTATTATGTTGTTATAATTATTGTGATTATTTGCTTATATATTATGTATATTATGTATATATATTTATTTAGAGCATATAAGCTCATTTGTTATTTATTTATTTTTAAGTTATGCAATTTACTTATTTTATGTGTTATTAAGACTAGTCTTTCTAGTCTTAGACTTGTCCATATCAAATCAAAACAATCTTTTATTTATTTTCTTTAATCTTTCGGGACTAGTCCATTCTTAGTCCCGGGATGCCTTGATAAAACTAAGGCTCCAATACTTGATCGGGATTCCTTGATAAAGCTAAGGTTCCCAATGCTTGATATTTTATTTTCTTGCTCATTAATTATTTTTAGTATTTTCTTATGTTCTTAATATTTATATGCTCATGATACTTGCATTTGCATAATATTAATGTCTCAACGAGTCTAAAAATAGAATCTTGTTTACTAAATGAAACTCAAAGCTAAGTTTCCAATTATATGATTTACCACAAAAACATGAAGTTATTATCAACAACCTAGAAATAGAATAATGCAAGTTTTCTCAAGTTTTCTTAAATAACAAAGATAGTTTTACCAAGAAAACATAAATAAATATTTCCTTGTATTTTATGGTAATATAAGTTTTAGAAAAATAAATCGTTAATATCGAAAGTTTAAGACTTAAATTCTTTTCTAAACTAAGGAATAAACTAGTTTTCAAAGTTAAGACAAAAATCAACTCATCAAGTTATGAACCCACTTAGGAAAAATAATGATTTTTAAAAGGAAGGAACTAATTTTCAAAGGAATATAAATGAGGTAAGATTTATAATAATGGATTCTTTTCAAAAGAAATGAAAGAACAATTTTGGAAAGAAAAAGCTTATATTTTAGAAATGAATATAAGAAGACACAATTCATTTTCTAAAACCATCATAAATACAAAAATATAAAAAGGTTTTGAACAACCTAATATACTTTTTGATAAAAATAGATCTTTTAACACTAGAAGCGAAATTTATGAAAACTAAGGTTAAAAGGAAAATTTACTTGTTTTGGAAAAGGAAGTGAAGAAAATAAAATAAGAATATACTCATTTATAACACCCTAGTAAAAATATAAAGTTTCTTTAAATACTTGAAAAGAAAATTTCAAAGTTAAAGTTTAAATGAATTGTTTTATGAAATAAATTGTTGAGACACTACCATTAGGATTTTTGCATATAAAGTGAGCATACCTATATATTCAAAAGTGTTTATCAAATATATATATTTATATTGTTACAAAAGGATTTTCTTTAAAATGAAGTTGAGTTAGAAAATGGATTTTTGCAAAAGTTTAGAAAATTCGTTTTAAGTCTGTACCTGACGTTTTCGGAACCCAAATGACCTTTTTGACCAAGATAATTTAGAAATGGATAGAGCTTTTCGAATAGGTAGAAAACGGTATATCATATGAAATTCCGAGTTAAAATGAGCAAGTTATGGCCATTTTAAGTTGGAATTTCTTCTTATACGATTTTACCACGATTTTAAGTAAAATTTAGAATCTCCAAGAATAGAAATTCATGGAAGACTTATCCCGGGTATTTCTTTTGTCTAGGTGACAAAGGATACGAGAATACCCTACCCAAGGATTACTACGACTAAGAAGATAGCGAAATGGACGAGTAAGTTATTCCTTCTAATTTCGTTACCTTGCTTATGCTTGTAATGTAGTAGCATTAGTATACTAAGAAAAGATAAAAACGAATATATTTGGGGATTTCAGGATTATGCGTATATATATGATTCTATGTTTACGCGTGAATTGAGAATTTAGAATATCGTAACTTCGATCTGCTTGTTTAAATAATTTTGGTTACTTACTTGTATGATTGTTTATTGTTGCTAAATTGATTGATCGCCCCTAATAAACCTTAATAAGGTTTGACCTAAGAATAATAAAACGTTCACGCATAGCATCCATCGAGTCACATCTTTTTCGGAAGGCTGTTACTCCTACGCGTGGAGTTGGATTGGCTATGATCGTGCGTTGCCACGGGCCAGTTCCTTCCTGAGAATCCAAATCGCTCAGAAAGCGACTCTAGGTTCGGAGAGAGCCAACCGAACGCTGTGGGTGAGGACCTGGGGACTAGCAGTAGAAGGTCGAGGACCTTCAACCCCGATTCCCTAACCTTTGATACAAAGGGTAAATCCGTTCTATATATGGTTTTCGGATGACTATATATATTCGCGTAATCATGTGATTGTTGCATTGTATGCCTAGCATATGTGTGATTAAATAAATAAACTTGTTTGAAAAAATGGTGCGAATGAAAAGGAATATCCCACTAAGCTAGTTGTAGCTTATACCCCTATTATTTTGTTGAAACAGGTATATTCGTGGATTAAACTTGAGGATCATGACATTAAGGAAGTCTAGACGGATGATTAAGGATATGGAATCATGCGATGAAAAAATTTTGTAAGGTTCTTTATATGTGCTAACCTATATGATTAGGGACGTATATTTATTTAAAGAGAATAGAAGAATATGCCCTTCAGAATTGGAATGTGATATGCTTATGTTTTATATTAAGTATTCTCTTTGCTTGTTACTTATTACTATCAATATAAATTGCGCTACTCGATGCGTTCCCTTGGTTGTGATGTACGCCTTGTACATAATATGGAAGCCTTTGTATGACTAAGGTAGTCATTCCTAGGCTTTAGTTTGTACGGCGGACTGCCACGTTTAGGGTACCCCTCGGGGCGTGACAGTTTGAGTCTATATATATGTATTCAAAAGATTTTTCAACCATACAATTATCCATTTTTTTTTTTTTTTTGTACAAGAGCTCTTGAATGAAGAAAAGTTTGAAACTAAGTTTTGAAATTGGAATTTTCGTATCAATTCTGTACGTCACTATTTTGAGACCCAAGTAACTTCTTTTGATAAAAATAACCTTAGAAATAGATAGATCTTTTTGAGTAGGTAGAAATCGGTATATAATATGAGAAATTCCGAGTTAAAATGAGCAAGTTATGACCATTTTAATTTAGGATTTCCATTCATACGATTTTTGACAAATTCAATAAGATAGAATTATAGAGTTTGAATAGATCTTGGATGAAATACTCATGTCGGGTATTTCTTTTGTTTAGGTGTCGAAGATCAAGATCTTCTCTGTCCCAAGGATTACTTCGACTCCTAGAAGAATGCTATGGACTAGTGAGTTTCCTTTACGTTCATGTATTTACGCATGTGCTTGTGGAATAGAGCACTAGATGTTAGGAAAAGATAAAATTGATATGCATGTGGATTATCATGGGAATTATGTATGTGAATCGTTGTGTGCGATCAATGAACAATAAGTATATCGGAACCTGATTTGTGCTTGATATAAATGTTTCTATGTTTGTATTGTTATGTGTGTAAATATTGCTTAATCGCTCTAAATGATTTAATGTCATATTGGAATCCCCATATAATAAATTGCTGATGCATATCACTTAGATTATTATTTCGAAATTTTGCTACTACTCCTCAGCGTGGGACTGGAAAGGTAAGCTGCCTTGCTACAACCTTGAGAGTTTAGGACGTTCGGGGAATACGGTCTCAAGTTGTAGCCGAGCAGGATCGATCGCTTTGGGTAAGGAAAGCCCGATGACTAGTAGTACGGTTTGTTGGAACCCCAAGACGCGCGCAACTTTAAGGAGGTCGTTTGGGACCCAGTTCAAAGCATTCCCTAACCACTGATGGAGGGGTAAATCCATCACACATACGAAACTGGATAGTCGTATGTAATGTTTGATCATATGGTTGTTGCATTTCATATGCTTGATTAATAAACTTGGTTGATTGCCTGTTATGATACTTTTGCGTAAGGAATATCTCACTAAGCTAGTTATGTTTATACCCCTATAGATTTTTTATATTGCAAGATTATCATTTTGCACCGAGACTATCATGATCACCGAGTAGAATCCTTATTTTGTAAAGCTTTTGGGGAATTCTGCTTTGAAGTCTTAGAGTAGATTTCTTCTAAAAACTTCTAGCTTTAGTATGACCATGTTGTTATTATCAGGGGAGTGCCCCTTAAGAAGTTGTAAGACTTTTTATTTCAATGAAATATATTAAGTGTTATGTTGCATGTTTCGCTGCCAATATCTTAAAATGAATTACTTCACCAGGTCTCCCTTTGATGTAAATGCACGCCTTGTACCAATATGGAAGCTTTCGAGTGACTAAGGTAGTCATTCTTAAGTTTTAATATTGAGTACGGCGGGCTGTCACGTTTAGGGTATCCGTTGGGGCGTGACACCCCTCAATAAATGTAAGATCAAATAAAGCCACAAAATGAGAAAATTGAGGGATTGGATCTAGCACCACCAGAGAGTTGCCGCAACCAATTTTCATCAGCAAAGGTTTGTTATAAGATGTTAAGAGTCCTCTAATTAATTTGTTAAGAGAATATAGAGATGTGTTTGCTTAGACATATGATGAAATGCCAAGTCTAAACCTCAGTCTTATGGTCCATAGACTAAGTATCGCTCCAAGCTCAACTCCTATTAAGCAAAGACAACAAGTTTTTCGTCTTGAGGTTTGTCACGCCCCAAAGGGTACCCTAAACGTAGCAGTCCACTGTATGCAATATTAAAGCCTAGGAATGACCGCCTCAGTCTCGCGAAGGCTTCCATATTATGTACAAGGCATCTAACACATGGAGGAGACACATCGAAGTGATACATTTTATATTGATACAACTTGAGTAACAATGTAAAGGAAATATAATTCACTATACTTTAATTACAATTCATCAAAGATTTCGTTACACAAACTATTACAAGATAGTTCACAAAGCCTAGCTAATATCTTTAAGTATTCTTACTTCCTGCCGGAATCCTGAAGTCATATTTGGCTCCAACCATCTCGGTTCCCACGTAGCCTTCTTGAGTTAATTTGTTTATTCAAACATCTATTGGGGTATAAGCTACACTAGCTTAGTGAGAATTCCATTAATTTTATACCATAATAAGCAAGTTATAAATCATCCATATGCTATGCATGAACAAACACGTGAGTAGACAATTATGTATGGGTATCCGGAACCCATACACAGAATAGATTTACACCCTCCGTATCTAGGGTTAGGGATGGTATTGAAAGTCTACACGACTACTGCTACTCCTCGAAGACCCCCAAGCTCACAGTACTCGACTCGACTAGGCTCATACATGGAATGCATCCCCGGTGCACCTTAGTTCCCTATGAATGAGCTATGATACCGGGTCTCATTATCCAAACGAGTCCTCGAACCATATCGATCGACCTGCATAGGAGTAGCATGCTACCAAATGCAACATGTCCGATGCGATGCATGACCAATTTAATTTTTTTTTTTTTTTGCTTAGGTTAAATTATTCATACACTCTTTAGAGTGACCAACCAATATCATACACATAAACAGAAATAATATGAACAGTGCAGTTATCCAATCGAATCATGGTTTCGATATGCTTTAGTATTCTTTGGCATACATACATCAAAGTCTCATCATCTATCCCATCCTCATTCATATCGGTTTTTATCTTGTTCCTATAATTTTAATGCAACTAGCTACAAGCACAAACAAGGTAATAAAATAAGAGGAAAACTCACTCGGCCATTAGATCACCGGTCTCTTAGTACAAGTACTCCGGTGGTATGGAATCGTCGATTTCAGGATCACCTAAAAAGAAAGAAATACCTTAAAAAGTATTTCATCACTTAACTAATCCAAACTATTTAACAAAACTAGAAAATTCATAATTCTCGTCCTACGCGAGAATTCCAACTTAAAAATGCCATAACTTGATCGTTTTAACTTGAAATTTAGAAAATTATATACCGATTTCTATCTACTTCGAAAGATCTATCTAATTCTAATATCATTTTCAAGTTTTGAAAACTTTTGAGCTTCGAAAATCTGATAAGTTCAGATCAGTAGCAAAAACCAAATGGAAAATTTGATTTTATGAAAGTTCATGAAGTTTCTACTATCCAAAGCAAGCATACATGCAATATGAACAAGTTACTGACATAAATGATATGTCATGAGATATATATACACATGTTCTTGATGATAAAGAATAAAATAAATTTTTAAAAAACTTTTTCCTTGTAAGACTTTATGAAAAATCAACTTAGACAGGCTAGTCTTGTAGTCTTGACAATTCCCACTTTGTTTTTAGAAAAATTCCTTGATAAAATTCATTTATTCTTGTTAAAATTAAGTCTCATTATGTATATTCCTTAAGGGCTTTGTTTTTCAATAAAAATTTCCATTTTACACTTTGTAAACATGTTTTTAAAATTTATTCATCCAAAATTCGAATTTTGTAAAAATTGTTTCTGTGGTGATTCCTTTAAGTAAAAATCATTTGATACTTAGAAAATTAAGGTTCAACCATACCTAGCCAGTAAGGACTTCATTTCTTTAATAAAACTTCTATTTTGTGTTTGAAAAGTAAGTGTTTTCATGCCATTACTTTATTATTACGAATTTCTTAAAATGACAATCAACTCAAATTTTCCTATTTTATTTCTACTCCTTATTCTACATGTTTTTCTTAGCAAATCCCATCTCAACTTATAAAAAGCATTGCTTGATGATATCTATTACCTATAGTCTTCATTTTTCATATAAAACACAAGTTTTGGAGTTGATAAAAGGGTTTTTAAGGCATGGTCTTGAAACCATCCGAATTTCACAAAGTTAAAATAAAACTCAAATTTTATACTTTATAATCTCTTCCTATTTTGAGAATCTCTATTAGTAGATCTACCATTTACTTATCAAAAACATCTCCCATTGATACCTATTCCATAAGCCTTTCATTTTTTAAACAAATCCTTCATTTTGGTGTTGAAAAATGGGTTTTAAAAATTGGTCTTGGTTGAGATCCGAATTTATAGAATTTGTTTTTGGACATATCTTTTGATAAAGTCCATCTAAACTTATGAAAAATTATCCTTTACATATCCTATCTTAAGAGCATTTCATATCTTGAATAAAAACTTCATTTTTAAGTTGGAAAACATGTTTTTAAACTATGCCTTGGCCTAAATCCAAAAATAGAGTTTTGTTATGAAAAATAATCTTTGAACCATATAAAATAAAGTCTTAATGATATATATACAGTAAGCCTTCATTATCTAAAGTAAAAATTTCATTTTGACACTTGGAAAGTGGTTTTTAAAAATTTGTCTTGCCTAGATATGAATTTCACCATTTTTGTTTAAGTTCAAAACTAAGATCTACACTTTCTATGATCATAGATATAAAAGAAATCTATGGTAGTAAACTATAAACTCATAGATTAAAACATAAACATAAGCAAAGTTACAAAAAAAGTTAGATCTATAAAATATAACTACTTTTAGCAAGAAAATAATAATAATATAAGATAATAATTATAGATAAAAGGAGTGTTTCATTTTGGCATCATCATCCTTAGCTTTTAAGCTTATGGAAGGTCATTTGATGCATGAAACTCTCACTATACTTTACCTACATTAACTATAGAAGCTTTGGACAAGAGTTTTATTAAAGGATCTCGAAGAAATATGTATGGGAGCTCAAATATGAAATAGGGGCAGCAAGTGTTCTTGCAAGAACAAGAACAAAAGAAGAGAGAAAGAGAGGAAAAATAGAGAGGAAAAGTGTAAGGAATGGTAAAGGTTTGATGTGTGAATGAGAGAGAAAGATAGAAGGAGTTTTAAGACATTTAAATGAAGTAAAAAAAAAAAAAGAAATGGGAAGCCAAATGTAAACCCTGGAAATCTTCCACATTAGTACACGACTCTAAAGTAGAATGCATGAACTAGTTAGTAAACTTAGATTCCAATAAAAGCCTAAGAATAGATCAATGCATGGAATTTGGTTAGATAAGGATTTAGAAATCGAATAAAGAACTTCTTTAACACTAATTGATACAAAAAACGAGATTTCGTATCTTGAACGGATAATTCAAGATATGATTAAAAGAAACTCTAAAATTCAAACCCGAAACTTGTTATACAAATAGATTTAAATAGAAAAATACAAATATAGGGATTAAATGATTGTTTTTGAACTCAACAATGATTTGAGATTAGAACAATGAGTAGTAATGAGCCTAGGCTTGGGTTTAAATCCTAAATTTAAGATTCCTAAATAGTATTAAATGCTATTAATAAGATTTCATGATAAGTATCAAAAACTAAATATATATATTAGATTAGCCTCTATATCAATTGCGATATTAAGTAATTAGTTAACTACACCTATAGATAGAAAATGATAACCTAAAGATAAACCGTTAGGATTATAAATACTAAACGAAAATATAAACTGATAATACACGAGATCTAAACTTCAAATAAATAATTGAATCACACTATTGTTTTAATTAGGGTTTTCTTAAGTTATGGGGGCCTAAAACAAAAATTGACCTAATGAGTTCAGGAAACTTGAAATCGTGGGAGATAAAATTCTACAAGTAATTAATCATGTATATATAAAACTTAAAATTGTACTATTTGATAATCTAAGTATTTTGTAAAATCCTATAAACATATTTTTGTATAAAAACTCTCAAATACTAGCTAAATTATACCCATATAATTTAGTAAAATATCCTAAAACTAAGTTAAATAATTAACTAATATATATATATATATATATATGTTTTCGGTGGAGATTTTGGCTGCAAGATTGTTTTGGAAGGCTTGGAATGCAATGGAAGAAGAAGAGCCGAAATTTGATCAATAATGCACCAAAATTGTCAACAAAATCAACTCCTACTCCAATCAATGATTGCTAACTCAACCTCTCATTAATGACCATGAAAACAACTTATCAAACAGAGATAAATGAAGGATAAATTTGGATCAAATTCAGAGGAGAAACACAGCCGCAAGCCTCTCTCTTCCTTTTATCTATATATATATATATATATATTTAAGTCCATTAATGAACAAACAAACAACTTCAACCTTCTCTCAAACTTTCCAGAACGAAATTAATCCTAAGTAGCAGCCAAAACGACCTACAAACAGAGATCAACTAGTCCAACACAAACCAATTTGAATCAGAAGAAAAACAATACGAAAAACATTTGAAATGAGTTCAAAGGTAAGTTGATATAATTCGAATGGTTTTCTTTTAAATATAAGGATTAGAACTGACTTCTGATAATCATAGAAGCATAACCAACACAAACACAAGCTTCGAATTCTATCGAATCGGCTCAACTAAGGTAAAAATCCAAAACCCTAGTTGTACTCTATTAAGATCGAAATCTAAGAATATATGTTTGTAGAAGTGTTAAGAGTTGTTTTATGTCTATATATAAGATATAAAAACGCTTAGGAATGATTTAGGAATGTTTTTAACGTGAAAAATTTAAGAAATATGAATTGATCAACGAAGAAGATGATGAACAGTGCTAACACTGTCCATAAGCCGGTAGTGTAGATGTTCAACGCCGACGGCTTACAAAGATAGGCCGGCGGTGTAGAGACGACCTACACTGAACAGAAGCTATGTAAAAAATTATTTTCACGTAAAAATAAACGAAGGCTGGATACTAGGATTTTACACCTGCTGTAAGCCCCGGAAAATTTCAATAAATAATTTCAAGATGAACTTCGAAAATAAACTCTAAAAATCACTCCAAATTAAAATCGAATTTCAACTAGTCTTAAATCACGAACGAATTCGAAAAATTTACGAATCTTGGGTAAAATAAGAATTCTCAAAAACAAAGTAAGAACTCAACATACTACAATTCCAAAACTACTATGTACGATAAATTCCATATTTAACTCCGACTTATAAAACGGGTAATATAAAGCCCACAAACAAATTATTAAAAAGCAAATAACGATTGACTTTCGAAAATAAAACCCAATTCAAGAATTCCGAAAACATTAAAAGATGTTAAATATTTACAAAAATGAAATGTAAAATAAATTTCTCAAATTAAATATATTGTATAAGCGTAAAATATCAGTTTCCAAATTGGCAAGAATCTAAACCGGAAAATTACCCGAAAACCCTAAGTGGAATACAATAGTTGTAAATCCCCGAAATTTTGATCCAAAGCTAAGACCTAAACCCTAATCAAAAGTCAAAAGGATTCTTAAGTCAATCAAAACCCTAGTTTACCGTAACCGTTTAACTCCGGCATTGCCGTTTTCTCAAGCCCTAGAAAACGAAGTTGGAAAAATTAGTTGTAATAGTTCGTAATAGCTATAGGATTTATAAAAATATCAGATTGAAGATTTTCGAGTGTCCTTTGAACCCGATCGGACATAATTCTTGGGAGACGTGTCCGGAAGCCCGGAATAGGAAAAATATTCCGAATATACCGTTAGACTCGTAAAAATATAAGATTTCCAAAAATATCAATTTCGTAATTTTTCGATAACTAAAAATATCAGATATCGCTTTTATACGCGTATTTTCTTACTACCGGTATTAATTGTCATGTCTACTTTTACATTACACTATTTTCTACTATTCATCTATCTCTACTTTTTCTTACAACCTATTCTTACAAACCTTACACCTATCTCTTACACTTTTTCATTTCCAATACAACTTCACATCTTTCATTTCTTACTTTTAATTAATCAAAAGACAAAAAATTTATTTTTCCTCTCTCCCATGCATCAAAATGGCGCCGGCCATCTCTCTCCCATGCCCAATTTGTTTTAATTTCCAATTATTTAATTAACACAAATAATCTCCCACACTTTTCTATAAATACCCCTTCATACCTTCACTTCTTTCACACCTCTTCTTCTCTAAAGTTATTATAGCAAAATCTCTCTCAAAATTCTCTCAAGAGTTCTTCAAGAAAGTCCTCTTAGTTTAGTTTCCTTTAGGTAAGAAATTCTCAAGAATTCTTCATGTTCATCTACTTAGTATGAGCTTAGTGTATGTTTTCTAAAACCATGAAGGTTAAGAAAGCAACATTAGATTCATACTTTGTTTTTGTTCATAATATCAATTTCTTTATGTTTCTTTATGTTCTTTATATTCCCTTTATGCTCTTTATACTTCCTTTATGTCCTTTATATTTCCTTTATGTTCTTTACTATCTAATATATCCATATAACTATATATACTATTTAGAGCATATAAGCTCATAGCCTTGCAATTATTTACCTTTCATGCAATTTATTTAAATTCAAGTTGATTTTAAGACTAGTCATTCTAGTCTTAGACTTGTCCTCATCAAGTCAAAACAATTTCTTATTCTTTTCTTTTCGGGACTAGTCTTTTCTTAGTCCTGGGGTACCTTGATAAAGCTAAGGTCCCAATACTTGATTTATTATTTAAGCTTCAAGTTATTATGTTCCTTTGTATTTCTATAGTTTTGATTCATATTCATGCATGAACATAATGTTTTTGTCTCAACAAAAACAAATGAGAAAATGTTTTCTTGAATTAAAGATTCTTTCTAAAGAAATAAATATGGGAAACGGGTTTCTAAAAAAAAACTCATAGGAATGATTTTCTTACATAAACAAAAGGGTTTATGAAAACTTATCTCTTATCAAGAAGTAGAAATTCTTTGAAGAAATAAAAATATCATTTTGCTACTTTTGAAATTCAAGTTTAGAAAACAAAACCCCACTTTGAGAAATTAAAGTTATTACAAGAGATTTCATTTAGAAATAAAAATCTTTATCTTAATGACCAAAAGATCTTTCAAAAGTAAAATGGAATCTCAAATTCAAAGACTTTTAAAACCTTACTTTTAAGTTGAGACAACTTCATTTACTTCATACATATGTTATGAGTCATTACAAATATATATATACCTTTCAAAAGTTTACAAAATAATTGAAATGTTATCCTTTCAAAATGAGCTTTGTTTACAAAAAGGAAAACAAGTGTTTACAAATTCGTGGCAAATCTGGTCGCTATCTTTTCGGAACCAAAACGACTTAGTTTTATAAAAATAAGTTTAGAAATGCGTAGATCTTTTCGAGTAGGTAGAAAACGACATATTATACGCGAAATTCCGAGTTAAAACGAGCAAGTTATGGCCATTTTAAATTGGAATTTCCCCTTATACGATTTTCTACGATTTTAAGTAAAGTTTAGAATTTTCAAGAAGAGGAATTCACGAAATACTCATTTCGGGTATTCTTCTTGATTAGATAATCCCGAGGAGGAGTGTTCGTATCCCGAGGATTACTACGATTAAGAGGAATTTCCGAACGACCCATCCAAATCAAGAAAGGTGTCACCATGGCCGAGTGAGTTACTTCCCGTTGATTTTCTCATACTCTTGCTTGTGCTTGTAAAATTAGTTGCACTAGAATCTATGCAAACTCAAAAAGAAGTGTATGATAACATGTTGAAGGAATGCTAAGAATATCGAAACTCAATTTGTTTGTAATAAAGTGGTATGTACATTATTATCTTGAATTGTTTGAAATTGGTTGATCACTTGAAAGAAGTTAAAATTAACTACTAGACTTTAATTAAAGAAATTATTCATGCACTTCATATGTTGAGTCACATTGCATTCGCTACTATACAATTGGTGGGACAAGTGTATATAGTGGTGGTAGACAGAACCGGTATATCATGTAAGTGGCGAGTAGGAGCCGGTAAGAACTACAAAAGTGATGGCTAGTAGGAGCCTGTAATAAACTACAAGTTTTTGATGGCTAGTAGGAGCCTGTAATAAACTACAAGTTTTTGATGGCATATAGGTGCCGGTAAGACCTATAAAAGTGTTTTAAAAGTTGTGGCTGTAATTGGCCTGAATCCCCAACCCCGAATGAAGGGCGTAAATTCATTCAACATATGATTCCCGGAAAGTCATATGTCTTGTATGCTCACGTGATTGTTTCATTTCATATGATTGAATAATAAACTTGATTTAAATTTCATCGAGTATGAATTTTTGGGATTTACTCACTAAGCTTATTAGCTTATACCCTATAGATATCTGTATTCTCAGGAACACCTATTTTTGAGCTTGAGGCCATCCCGTATCCGATTACGTTTTGATGTTAAAGCTTTTGGAGGAAATCTACTCGAAGACTTAGATTAGAATTCCTTTGAAATCTTTGATTTTGGTAGTTAGGAAGTTTATCCCGATCCTTGGATTCAGCGGGGGAAATGCCCTTAAGAAATTATGTATCAGACCTTTGGTTATTTATGATATGATTTTATTCCTGAATTCTTGTATGTTTATCTTTACTTGCTTAAACTATGCTTCCCAAAAGCGTCTCCTATTACCGTGTTAGACGCCTTACATATAATACTAAGGTTTTCGCATGACTAAGGTAGCCATTCTTAAGCCTTGATATTATATGTGGCGGACTGCCACGTTTAGGGTACCCTTCGGGGCGTGACAATAGTTTAAGTCCGGCAATCTAGTGCCCCTAACCCTAGAGGCCGAGATGTAGTTTAAATATGTAGAATAGCTCATAGTAATATAAGTTTTCTTAAAAATATAAGATTGGTAAATTTTTGATATATTTCGAACCCGTTCGGATACAGACTTTGAAAAGCGTGTCCAGGGGTTCGAGACATCAAAAACATACCAATAGTACCGTTAGACTCGTAATTTCATAAGATTTACAAATATATCAGTTATGAAATTTTTCGGGTTATAAAAGTTACAGTTATAACCTTTTTATCGTATTTCCATTATTACCGGCGATTGATTAGTCTTTTGCACTATTCATTTTTATTTCATTACAAAATTTTATTATTCTTATAAAGCCATATATTTTTAGATAAATATTTTATATGTTATATAAAATTTTGTTTTTCTAAAATATAGTTCGTTTCGGGTCTTTATGGAATCAAATTTTGTTTAAGACCCGATACTAAAAATAAAATAAATTAATTTAATAATTGAAAACTAGTTTAAAAATATTTTTATTTTCATAAAATAATTTTTTAGAATTTTTTGGGTTATAAAAATATTATTTATAGCCCATATTCGCGTATTTTGATCATACCGGTAACATAATTGTTAAAATACTAAAATAATTCAAATAATTATTTAATTTTAATTATGAAAAATCTGCTTCAAATATTTGAAATAAAATTTTCAATTTTATTTTATTTTAATTTATTTATTAAGAAAGTACTTTTACAACTCATACCTTCAAGTGCACCTTACACATATCACTTCCTTTTCACTTCAATCTTTCTACACATTAACCACACTTCATGGCAGATTTTGACCTTCTTTATGGCTGCCATTGTCCTTTATTTACTCCCATTTTGACTAAAAATAAATATACCAATCCTTCTTCAAAAAGTTACATTACACATTAATTATACAATTCAATTTTGAGTCAAATTTCAACAATTTCCTCTCTCCTCTCTCTTCACATCACGCAGCCCCTCCCATTTTCTGCCTTGTTTTATTTTTTTCTTCTTTTATTCAATTAAAACACTCATTTTCTCTCACTCTTCATTTACTCACTTTCCCTCTTTCATTCATTAACTTTTCTCTCTCATTTTTCCTCTCTTTCTTCTTCATTTTCTCTTGTTCTTCCATGAAAAACAAGCTGCCCCCTTCTTCTTCCATGGCTTCCACACTTCATTCTTAAAGATTTCTAAGCAAATATTCTTCCCAAAGCTCCATAGGTGATATAGGTAAAGTGTAATGAAGGTTTCATGCATCAAATGACCTTCCATAAGCTTAAAAGCTTAGGATGATGCCAAAAATGAAACACTCCTTTTCTCTACTTTTATTATCTTGTATTTCAATTATTTTCTTATTTAAAGTTGATATATATTGTAGATCTAACTTTTTGTAGCTTTGATTTTGTTTATGCCATAGATCTCGTTATTTAAGTTGTTATATTTGTTATTTCTTATGATTTATGCATAGATCTATCACCCATATCATCTTAGTGATTCATGCATTTAAAACTAGTTTAAAAGACTAGATCTAGTGTTTTGAGTTCATAAATGCATTAGACTTTGTTTATGTTCATGAACAACTTGTTGTGCATGATGATGGTAGGAATGTTTAGGAAAACTCAAGATCTATTTTATTTTCAACAAAAATAACTTTTGAAAATTCGGATGAAAATGGAACCATATTTAGAAAAGTGTTTTTCAACTTCAAAATGTGTATTTTTCATTTAAAATGAAGGGCTTAGGGTATAGATAATATAAATGAAAGATTTTGATGAGCAAAGTTTAGATCTATGAGTTTAAAGTTTATTTTCATGGGTTTCATTTAGGTGTATGTTCATATGTGTAATCTTAGATTTGAACTTAGAACAAAATTGTGAAATTCGTATTTTGGCAAGACCATATTTAAAAACCACTTTCCAAGTGTCAAAATGTAATTTTTACTTAAGAAAATGAAGGCTTAATATATGTATATCATCAAGACTTCTTTTTACAAGAATCAATGATTTTCAAAAGTTATTTTCAAAATAAAAATTCTATTTTCGGATTTTGGCAAGGCATATTTTAAAAACATGTTTTCCAACTCAAAAATGAAGTTTTTATTAAGAAATGAAAGGCTCTTAGATATGATATGTAAGGAATGGATTTTCATAAGCTTAGATAGATTTTATCAAAAGATATGACCAAAAATAAATTTTCTAAATTCGGATCCCAACCAAGACCAATTTTTAAAACCCATTTATCAACTCCAAAACTCATGTTTTATGTGAAAAATGAAGTATATAGGTAATAGATATCATTAAGCAATGATTTTTACAAGTTAAAATGAGTTTAGGCATGAGTAATGTGTAAAACAAGTAATGGAATTAAAATGGAAAATTTTGAGTTAGTGATCAAATTGTCAAATTCGTAATTTGAGATGATGCATATGTAATCACTTAGTATTTGAGCTCAAATTGCAAGTTTTATGTGTTAAATGAAGTCCTTAGACAATAGATATAGTAAAGCTTCAAATTTTGATGCATTAAACAAGTTTTCATAAGAAATATGCAAGAAAGAAATTTTCCAAAATTCGGATTTTTGTGAAAAGCTTGTTTAAAAACATATTTGCAAAATGTAAAATGCAAATTTTTGTGTAAGAATGAAGTCCTTAGTGGTTATGTATGATTGAGCCCTAATTTTCTAAATATCAAATGATTTTTACTTAAAGGAATTACTCAAAAACCAATTTTTACCAAATTCGGATTTTGGAATCAACCCTATTTGAAAACATGTTTACAAAGTGTAAAATGGAAATTTTTATGTAGAAATGAAGGTCATAAGTAATATATATAATGAAGACTCAATTTTGACAAAAATAATTATATTTTCTTAAGTAACAAATCCAAAACAAATGGAAATGATCAAAGTTAGAAAACTAGATTTTTCATAAGTAAGTTGTTATTATGGTCTTGCAAAATAAAAAGTTATAAAATTTTCTTTAGAAAAATCATCAAGATCATGCATACATTAAGCTCATCTCATGTCATTCATGTTAGGAAATCACTCATATTGCATGTATAGCTAATTTATATAGTAGGAACATTACAAACATTTACAAAACTATTTTTCGGAAATTGAAATTGTTGCTGTCCTAATCTGATCCGAACTTTTGAAGCTTCAAAGTTTTCAAAACTTGAAAATAATATTAGAAATAGATAGATCTTTCGAAGTAGATAGAAATCGATATATAATTTGCGAGATTCCGAGTTAAAATGACCAAGTTATGGCCGTTTTAAGTTGGAATTCCCGCTTAGGACGAGAATTGCGAATTTGATAGTTCGTATAAAATCGTTTGGATTAGTTTGAGTTGAAATACTTATTAGAGTATTTCTTCCTTTTTAGGAGATCCCGAAATCGATGGTTCCCTGCCACCGAATTATTATTACTAGAAGACCGGTAATCCAATGGTTGAGTGAGTTTTCTCCTTATTTTGTTACGTTGATTGTGCTTGTAGTTAGTTGTATTAGAATTATAGGAACAAGATAAAAATTGATATGAATGGGGATAGGAGATATGATGAGACTGTGATGAATGTATGCCAAAGAATACTAAAGCATATCGAAACCACGATTTGATTGGATAACTGCACCGTTCATATTATTTCTGTTATATATGTAATATTGGTTGGTCACTCTAAAGAATGTATAAATATTTTTACCTAAGCAAAAATTAAATAGGTCATGCATCGCATCGGACATATTACATTTGGTAGCATGCTACTCCTATGCAGGTCGATCGGTATGGTCCGTTGATGCCTCGTTTGGATAACAAGCTCGGTGCCAGAGCTCATTCAGGGGTACTAAGGCGCATGTGGATGCATTCTTGGATGAGCCTAGCCAAGTCGAGTGCTAAGAGCCAAGGGCTTGGGGACTAGATGCGGTCGTGTAGACTCAATACCATTCCTAACCCAAGATACAAAGGGCGTAAATCCGTTCTGTGTATGGGTTCCGGATACTCATGCATAATTGCTTGCTCACGTGTTTGTTCATGCATAGCATATGATTGATTTTAACTTACTTGTTATGGTACGGAACTAAGGGAATTCTCACTAAGCTAGTGTAGCTTATACCCCAATAGTTGTTTAAATGAACAGGTTATCTCAAGAATGCAAAGTGGGGACCGAATTGGTTGGAGCCGAGAATGACTCCGGGATTTCGGCAAAGAATACGAATGTTTGAAGTTATCAGCTAGTTTTATGATTTGTCTTGTAATAGTTTATGTAGGGAAGTCGGTGGATGAATGTAATTGAAGTTGAATGATTTGTATTTTGAAGTATAGCGATTCGTATATGAAGTATAGTGATTTCAATCTAGAGTATAGTAAATTGTATTTCCTTTACATTGTTACCCAATTGTATCAACATAAAATGTATCATTCTGATGTGTCTCCTCTATGTGTTAGACGCCTTGTACATAGTATGGAAGCCTCCGCGTGACTTGAGTGGTCATTCTTAGACTTTAATATTGTGTACGGCGGACTGCCACGTTTAGGATACCCTTCGAGGCGTGACACCGGCGGCGTAGAGTTCAACGTACGTTGGAAGCCGATTGCTTTCAAAGCCGGTGCAACCGATATGAATTTATATACAAAACAAATAAACACCGACACCTAGGCTTCAAAGCCGACGGCTTTGAGCCGGCGTACACCCATATTTTCTTCTACGAAAGCTTATTTGACAAGAACAGAATATATATATATATATATATATATACAATAAGCTTTACTAAATATATACTATATATATATATATGATAATATAGAATTTATTAAGTAGATAAGTAAATACAAATACTTAGAATATTTTGATTATTATTTGATAATTCTCAAAATCCTAGAATTAGAGAAAAATATTAAGTGTTAATAAAAATTAGAAATAATCAAATATTTGTTTTAAATAGATAAAATAGGTAAGAATGGAAATTGAAATAAGCTAAATTTACAAATAACGTGACTTCTAAAAATAACAAAATAATTATACGAAATAAATTAGGAGAAACACGACGATACTAAGTAATAATAAATAAATATGATTTTCTAGATTGAGTTCGGTATAGAATAGCATAAAATTAGTACCAGTCACTACAAAACTTGATAAATATCAAGTTTAGGACACTAGCCACATATAGGAATTTAGCTATATAATATATATTATATTGATAAATACTTTATTCATCTTAATAGGTGACTTTGATACCCTAGAAGATCTTCCAGCCGATTATTACGATTAAGTCAGTATGAGCAGGTGAGTAATTCAGTCATATTATACTGTTTGTGCTTGTAAATAGCTGGACATATAATGCAAAGATAATCAAATGAATGTTTGGTTGGAAGTATGTTTTGATCTGATTGTATGATTGCTAATCTATCATTACAAAAGTGATAATACAATGATTGATGTTGTGAAAAATAGAATGATGATTGTGTGTAATGTATGATCACCATGAAATTGGATAAGAACTATTGACTTAATAAAGTAATTTGGTCATGCATTGCACGTACGTCATTATTGCATATACAAATGGGTGACAACCTGCTACGTATTAATATTTCGGTTCTCTGTTAACGCTTGGTTTTTCTAAAGTGTTAATTCTTTCAAGGTTTTCTTTGTTCCGTTGGTTCTACAGGAACTAAGTGGTAATGAAGAACGCCGCCCGTAGTATCACTTTGAAAGGATTAATACTTAGGAAGTTTCTAAGGTGGATACAGAAAATGGTCAGTTAAATTTATTATATTTAAAGTGATAACCCTAAAATGAGAAATCGTTGATTTTCCTGTAAATTTAGTCTCTCCTGAGCAAGTGGGTCATGAGGTAATTGTTCTTCAACCCTGAAAAAGAGGGCGTAAATCTTTTTCCCTGTTTGGATTCTAGATCAACCAAGCTTGTATCTGTGCATATGATTGGGTGTTTGCATTACATATGATTTGCTAATAACTTGTGTGATGTATAATATGTCTGGTTATTCACTGAGGTGTGGTTTCGCTCATGCTCCAACAGTCTTTTCAGGTTCACTCTTCGACTTTGGTTAGTCACTTCTAGGAACATGGCTCTGGTAAGATCTTAGGAGCTGGAAGTTTATGGTTATACTTGGGAATTATGGTTATGGTTTCTTAGAATAGATTAGTCAGTGCTAATGTATCAGTTGTGAACTATAAAGACCACTTGGTTTGTAATAGTTCTGTAATAATTTATGATTAAGATAGCAGTTATTTACTAATTTATTTCTTACATGTATTTATCATTTCTTATCAAACAACTAAAAGATCCTATTGTTTTGAAAACCTGCACTCATTGAAGGTAATCTAGTGATAGTATTCAAGGGTGACTTGTTTACTTCTACTAGGGTACCCTTGGAGCGTGACAGAATTGAGTTGGTATCAGAGCATGGTTGCAAGTATAAGAAAGATAAATATGTGAAAGAATTACATTGGTGAATGTAGTAAGTTTGGATTTAATTAGCACCCTCTAGTAATAGTTGGGTAGTTATGGGTAGAGTACATTGCACAATCAGGAATAAAATATGTGTGATTATTATTAATCATGCAAATTTTATTGTGTGTAGACTAATCCTACTTCATGTCATATTAGATGGGAGATATTTAGTATGTAGGAAGAGGAGACCCTGACAGATTATAGACGCAGATTGCAAGTCTTGGTAGAGGACTTGTATTTATATGGGATTACTAAAACCCTAGAGGAGATTCTCAGCACTTGGAAGAGAGGATTACAGCCTTTATTTAAATGATGGTTATTTTTTATGGAGCGGGCTTTTCCAGATAATGGATCAGTTATAGAGACGCTTTATAGATTTAAGAGATTGGTGGTTCAGAAGGGAGGTGGTATGGAGATTGATAATATAGCATTCATAGTTTCATCCAGATCTGTGAGACCATATCCTCCAGATTTTAGAGTTTGGGTATCTATTGGGAGAGAGCAGTTTATGCTCATGATATTAGACATGATCATACACGGTAAGAGGTGATGCACTTATGATGATGATAAGATGCTTGTACAGGTTAGCAGATGCAATCATTCCAGACGCATCTTGATGAGGAAACCTCTATTATACCTGAGATAGCAGGTGAGTTCCAGCGTCCCCCTTCTATGCTAGATAGAGTGGTACAAGAGTCGATTCAAACTACAATTCATAAAAGAAGTATAACTACGGAATTGCTAGATGAAAGAGAAGGAAAGAGACGAAGGATTGAGGCAGAAAAGTATGTCTCTGATTATAATTATGCTAGATGGATCGGGACAGCACATGGAGGGTGGATTGAGAGAGATATACCACCTAGTTCTAAGAGTGAGCTGAGGCCTGCACCCTGAGGTATTCGGATGATGGATACAGACTTGACTTTGGCACCCCAGGAGATAGAGACACGAGGATCGATATTGGCGATAGCAGTTCTGAGGGAGAGGATGATTACCCTCATTCAGGTCCTCAGGAGAAGGGCAAGAGTCGTCTTTATCCTAGTCCTTGAGTATTATATAATGACGATGTATATGTTATCTATTTCTGATGACATGATAGGGTGATATTGATAGACTTTTGATGATATACATATGATATGTAGGGTGATGTACATGTATCTTTTGATGACCATGGTGGTAAAAGCTAGGTATAGTGTTAGTGCGATTTTTGATATGTACATAATGCACTAAACATGAGAACTCATGTGTATTTTGCTTATGTATGTGTGTGATACATATATATGAATGACTTTGATGTCTTTTAGTGAAGATGAATTATGATCTAATCTAAATAACATGTCTAATGTTAATAGAATGCAAAGAGGGAGAAATAGAAGTAGAAACGCCAAGATTTCTGGAAATCCACCAATAAATGCTCCTGCATCATCCCAAAACCGACTAGAGGATGTTTTACAAATTCTCCAACAACAAAATGTCTTGATTTTGCAAGCTTGTAAAATATTCAAGCAACGAATGTAGCACCACCTGCTAGGGCACTAGCAATGCCTCCACCAACTCCCAAAGGAAATAAAAGGCATACCGCATCGGTTCAATTTCAAAAAATGGACCGTGAACCCTAATGAATATGTTGCAGAGGTGCAAGGACCGCCTCGATATGAACAAGAATTGCCACCACCACCACCACCTTTACGTCCTTAGAGGAACTTATTGCCGGAATTCAATAAATGCAATAGATACTTTGAAAGATTACCAGGAAAGCCAGAAGAAGCTGAGGACTGGCTAGCACAGATTGAACAATCCCTTGATGTTTTCCAAGTATCTGAAGCTCTGAGAGTATCATATGGAACTTATCTATTAAGGTTGAGAGCAAGAATATGGTGGAATTCAAAACAAAGAAGTTTGCCACAACCGGTTACTTGGGAAGTATTCAGATGAGAATTTTTGAAGGAATATTTCCTAGGCAGTCTAAAAGCAAAATATAGCATTGATCTGATGAATTTGACACAAGGAAATAAGACCATTGATGAGTATGAACATGAGTTTAATCGGTTGTTATGGTTTGCTCCAGATGCTTATCGGGACAATGATGAGCTAAAGAGACAGACTTTCATGGCTGTATTAGAACCTCATTTTCAGAGAAGACTTACTGAATTTGAAGTCGATAACTTTGCAGTTATGATAGAAAAAGCTCGAATCATTGAACGAGCGAGGAAGTATGAAATTGAGAGGTATAAGAAGAAAGGAACCATTTTCGGGAAGAGAATGTATGATGGTTCTATGGCGAGTTCTGCGCCTAAGAAAGTTAAATTCTTCAAACCTTTCAATGTGAACAAAGGAGGAATAATTGGGAAGAGTAATGTTACATGCTGGAAATGTAAGGGTTTTCATTATCCAAGGGATTGTCTACAATTGCAACACAAATGTTATTATTGTGGGGAAAGTGGGCACATGGCAAATAATTGTCCAAAAAGAAAAATTACAACTTGTTATGTATGTAACAAAGTTGGGCACATATCAACCAACTGTCCAAAGAAAGTGAGTGCAGCAGCTGGATCTTCACAACCAAGAGGAATGATTGGAGTCTCAGGATCGAAAATTGGGAACGCTAATAAAGCTAGTACGACGGCTAGAGTTTTTGCCATGTATGGAAATCCTATTGAGAACGTGGAGATAGAGGAGGAAGATGAAGAAAATATTTGGGAAGAAGTTGACCCTGAAGAATATTGACTCATTGCAGGTATGTAGTTACATATTTGTTTATCTAAAATTATTAGATACAATCATAAGTAAATGAGCAATAAAAGTCCTTATGAATTGAAAATAACATGAATTTAATAATTGATACATAGGATCAATTCAAGTAGGGGATCAGACTGCATATGCTTTGTTTGACACGGGAGCAACGCATTCTTTCATAAATACCGGGTTAGCAAGCGTATAAGATTACCAATCGAAAGCATGAGTAAAGAATTAAGAGTTACTACGCCAACAGGAGCCTTAGTAGTAACACGAGAGATGATAAAGAGTTGTCCATTAAAGATTGGAAATCAAGAATCAATTGTTGATTTAATCATGATAGAGATGCAAAAATATGATATTATTCTAGGTATGGTTTGGTTAACTGCAGTAAAAGCAAAAGTTAATTATCATCTCAAAATGGTATCTTTTGTCAATAACCAAGGAGAAAGAAAGGAGTATAGGGGTGACATACTCAAAGGAGTCAGGAATATAATAACAGTAATTGAAGTGGAAAATGAAGAAGATATGGAGTTAAACGGGGGTATTCTTGGCACAATCGAGGGTGAATCTAAAGTATTGGACATTAATACTATCCAAACAGTATGTGAATACCCGGATGTATTCTTGATAAGATCATATTTTATACAACTTGTTGATATTCAAAGCAGCTAGAATGGATACTTGTTTTGATTAAAACTCATGTTTCAGGTTTAATTTGGACAAAGAAATCAAAACAAGAAAATTTGGAGTGAAAAATGAAAAAATTCAAAGCTACGCTGGCATTTCATACTTCAAAGCCGCCGGCGTTTAGACGGCTTACAAGATGCACTGACTCAAAGCCGTTTCTTACACTGCCAGCTTTGTAAGAATTGACTCAACCAACTATACGCCGCCTCAAAGCTTCCGGGGTAGAAGATGAATGGACCAACGCACATTGAAGGCCGGTAGCTCAGAGTTCAAAAGTCACCAGCGCAAAAGGAGTTACAACATACGCCGGATACTAAGCCACCGGTGTTGAGATAGTGTAGATCAAAGAACAGAAGCGACAAGTAGACAACACATGCTTGAAGGCATTTGAAGAGACCAAATATGCTGGAGTATCTAAGCTGGTATCAAAGCCGCCGGCATTGGGACAGCTTTCGTTATAAATTGGCCCAACTTTTCATTTCTCATCATATACGCCGGCTAGATCTATATCTAAGCCATCCATGTAGAAGCAGCCTCCCCTTGTAACCAAAGTTGAAAGCTGCCGGTGCACTGCCTGCGCAAAGAAGAAAATGACTATACGCCGTCTGTAAGCCACCGGCGTAGGATCTGTAACTGCCGGCGGACATTGTGAAACTGCAATTTTCATTCAATGCTTTGCACAAAATTTTTCCTATAAATAGGGGACTTCCCCTCCTCAAACAAAAACAACAAGCAGAAGAAAAGTAGAGTACTTCAGTATACAAATAGTCTTAGCATTTTCATAGAGATTTGTGAGAGAATTTGAGCTTTCAAGAATTGTAATTGAAGATTGCGATATTTGAATTGGTGATATCTAATCTCTTTCTTATGCAATTCATTTACCTGAATTATCTGTTCATAATGTTATCAATTACATATTCTTATTTGATTGTTGAATCATCATCCATGAGTAGCTAAACGTTTCTTTGTGGGAAGTGATGAAATCCTAATTTTGCTAAAATGATTATTGAATTTATATTATGGGATTGTTAGAATTATGGAATATTTGTATTGAATCCTAATTATCTATTTTATTTCTGATTGAAATTAAATTGATAAGAATTCTGATGATTTGGAAAAAGAATTAGGATTCATAGGAATTCATGAATTGAGATTAAACAACAATTATGGAAACAATTAAGTTTAATATTAATTTAGAAATTGGTCCATGTACTTCATGCAATATTTTATTTTAATTTCTTACTAAGGAATTAGGAGAAGTTAATTTAGGATATTAGACAATTATAGAATTGGAAAATTTATAATTATGAATTAGATTCCATTGATAATTTGTATTGTAAGCCTCAGAAAAATTTCAATAAATAATTCCAAGATGAACTTCGAGAATAAACCCTAAAAATCACTACAAATTAAAACCGAATTTGGAAATAATAAGAAAATGAAAATCCTCAAAAAATAAAATAAGAACTCAGTGGTCTTCAAATTCAAAACCACTACGTACGAAAAATTCCATATTTAACTCCGACTTATAAAAACGGGTAATATAAAGCCCAAAAACAAATTATTAAAAAGTAGATAACGATTAACTTTCGAAAATGAAACCCAATTCAAAAATTTTGAAAACGTTAAAAGATAATAAATACTTACAAAAATAAAATTTAAAATAGAATTCTCAAATTAAATATGTTGTATGAACATAAATATCAGTTTCCAAATTGGCAAAGGTCTAAACCGGAAAATCACTCGGAAACCCTAACCGGAATACAATAGTGTAAGTCCGGCGATCTGGTGCCCCTAACCCTAGAGGCCGAGATGTAGTTTAAATATATAGAATAGCTCATAGTAATATAAATTTGTTTAAAAATATCATATTGGTAAACTTTTGACCTATTTCGAACCCGTTCGGAAACAGACTTCGAAAAGTGTGTCCCGGGGCTCGAGATATTAAAAACATACCAATAGTACCTGTAAACCCCGGTTTTCTTAGTAACTGAGTAAGCTCCGTAAATCGGAAATCAAAACCCTAAATAGGATTAGTACAAGTAACCTAGAAATCCTAATTCCGGCTTTTCTTAGATTTCTATATAAAAGAACCTCTATAAGATAAATTAATGCGGATTATTGTTTTATAGTATATTTCAAACCATACAAATTTTTGATTTCGAAAAATTTTCTATTCCGAGCTTTCCCGAGCTTCATTACGGAAAAGCGAGCCCGGAACTAGAAACTCAGAAAAATATTCCGGAATACTCGTTAGAACCGGAATTTTATAAGGATTTCAAAAATATATATTTTATAATTTTTCGGGCTATAAAAATTACAGTTATAGCCTTTTTCTCGTATTTTCGTTACTACCGATAAAGTAAATGTCTTATCTACTATTTATTACTATTCACAAGTACAACCTACTACACACATACCCATGCCCTATTCTTACAACCTTTCAATCACTCAATTCATTTTGTTTTCCAAGAAATTTTGTCTCTTCACAAATCATTACAATTAATACAATTTATTACACAAATTCAAATTTCAAATGAAATCAAATATATTTCCCTTTCACTCCCTCATTGGCCGGCGCATATCCCCATACTTTTCCCCCCAATTTGTTTCATTTTAACTCCTTTTATTACACAAACAAACCCTAAATCCACCTAATATAAATACTCATTTACTTTTCTCTCTCTTCACTTTTCATTCCACTCTCCAAAAACTCTCAAACCCTCTCTTTTCCCTTTCCTTCTCTTCTTCTTTGCTTTGTTCTTCTTAAGAACAAGTTGCCCCATTTTTCTTTCTTGCTTCCACATATATTTCTTGCAAATATTTGAGGTAATCTTTCCCTTTTTGCTCTTATAAGATGTTCTAGGATGATACCATGGATGTTTCATGCATCAAAGGACATTCCAAAAGCTTAAAAGGCTATGGATGATGATGCCAAGAAGTGAAACACTCCTCTAGATGATGATCTCTTTTGTTCTTAGTATTTTTGTTACATGGAAGGCTTGTTTATTTTCTTGTTTATGTGATAACTTGTAGATCTAGAGTTTTACAAAGTTTTAGTTATATTTATGTGTAGATCTAGGAGTTCAAGGCTTACTACTAAGTTTTTCTTATGCTTTCATGGATATATATTGAGTAGATCTTAGATTCAAGTTGGAATAAAAAAATAAAATTCGTAACTTGTCAATGCCCTATTTTAAAAACCCTCTTTCAAGTCTTAAAATGGAAGCTTTTGTTAAGAAAATGAAGGTTTGATGGATGTATATCATCAAGGCTTCATCTTACAAGAATCAAAGTTGATTTTCAAAAACAAAAATTGTATTTTCGGATCAAGACAAAGATCCAAAATAAAAACATGTTTTCCAACTCACAAATGAGGATTTTATTCAAGAAATGAAGGGTTCTTGAGATATAATATGTAATGGGTTGTTTTCCATGAGTTTTGATGAATTTTCTCAAGAGATATGTTCAAAATAAATTTATGAAAATTCGGATCAAGACCAAGACCTATTTTTGGAACCCATCAATCAACTTTAAAATGAAGATTTAGACAAAAATATAAGAGGCTCTTGATATAGATATCTTAAGGAATGGATTTTCATAAGTTTGAATGGGTTTTCCTAAAAAGTATTGCATAAATCAAGTGCTTTGTAGAAGACAATATTTAGGTCTTGTTTTCATTGTAAGTTTCAAAGTGGAAATTCGTAATTATGAGGAGACCAATTTTGAAAACCTTCTTTTTGATCTCAAAACAAGTATTTTATATTGAAAATGGAATGCTTTGATGATACATAATATAGGAAAAATTATTTTCATTGAACTAAGTGAGTTTTAGTAAAGGAATTACTCAAAACAAGACAATGAGTTTCAACTTGTGAATTTCGGTTTTATGAATATGGATTCTTAGAAGTTTCTTTTGAGCATTATGTTTGTGATTAGATAAGTATGTAATCTCTTAATTTTGTTTAGAGGATCTCCTTGCAAGTTTAGGACTAATATGAGTTAACCTAAGTAGTTAAATAGAGTAGATATGGCAATTTTTCACAAAGGCTCAAATCTGGAATTTTCGCAACCCTACTGTACAGTACGTTTCCGACCCTTAAATGACCTTAAATGTTTGAATTAACTTTAGAAATGGATAGCTCTTTCGAAGTAGGTATAAATCGGTATATTATAAGCTAAATTCCGAGTTAAAATGAGTTAGATATGACCTTTTTAAGTTAAGGATTCAACCTAGACGGAAATTGACGAACTTAGTAAATAAAATTGTTAAGTTTAATAGAACTTCATAAGAGATACTCATTGAGGGTATTCTTTGTACCTAGGTGAATTGGAGGACGGGTTACCACTTCCCGAGGACTATTACGACTAGTGGATTTTCACTACATGGACAAGTGAGTTCATTTCTCAATTAATTATGCTCTTGGGTGTGCTTGTAGTAGTAGTGGCATTAGACTTAGGAAAAGATAAAATTGTGATTGAATGGTGATCTAAACTTGTATGAATGAACGATAAGTATATCGAGGCAAGCTTTGTTGCAATAACTTGTATGAGCTAGTATAGATTTGGAGTGTCTGAAATCTGTATGATCACTTTTAAAATTATCTAATTAATATGCCATGATTATATGAATAAATTGTACATGCATATCACGTAGTGAGTCACATTGCATTACGAGAATGCTTTTGGTGGGAACAAAAGTATGATCGGGAGGCAGCGGGTCTTTAATGAAGGGGACTAGGGTTGCATGACTTATGGACCACCCCATTCAAATAATGAAAACTATGGTTGCATGACTTATGGACCAACATTAAAATTGTGGTTGCATGTCTTATGGACCACCCCACTTAAGATTGGGATTATGGTTGCATGTCTTATGGACCAACATTGGAACTGTAGTTGCATGACTTATGAACTACCCCAAACCCCGAATGGAGGGCGTAAATCATTCACTTATGACTACCGGAAAGTCATATGCTGCTTGCTCATTGCTTGTGCATTCATATGGTTGCTTAATTATAACTTGCTTGTATAGATATTTTAGCTTGTCGGTATGTTACTTGGAAAATGAATCTCACTAAGCATTAGCTTATACCCCAATAGTTTTTGTTGCAGTGTCCTATTTTTGGTTGTTCGAGAGGACACTTTGTGCAGGTTTATACATTGGATTAAAGAGCTTTTGAGGAAGTCGGACCTAGTATAGGCGTGGACTTCTAGGAAAATCTCTTTAATGTAACTCAGATATATGTAATTGGAGCTAAACGATGTAGACTCCATTATTTTGGCGGGGGTATGCCCCCTTGGTTTTTGTAAATTTAACTATTTATCTTGATGTGATTTCTATTCTTAATGCTATGTATGCTTTCTTAAGACTACTCGATCAAAGTGTGATCCTAAAAGTTGTGTAAGTACACCTTACACTCGATATGCAAACTTATGGGATGACTAAGGATGTCATACTTAAGTTTAATATCGCGTGTGGTGGACTGTCGCGTTTAGGGTACCCTTTGGGGCGTGTGACAGTACCGTTAGATCATAATTTCATAAGATTTCTAAATATATCAGCTATGAAATTTTTCGGGTTATAAAAGTTACAGTTATAACCTTTTTATCGTATTTCCATTATTACCGGTAATTGATTAGTCATTTGCACTATCCATTTTTATTTCATTACAAAATTTTATTATTTTTATAAAGTCTTATATTTTTAGATAAATATTTTATATGTTATAGAAAATTTTGTTTTCCTAAAATTTAATTAGTTTCGAGTCTTTACGGGATCAGATTCTGTTTGAGACCAGATACTAAAAATAAAATAAATTAATTTAATAATTGAAAAATATTTTAATAATATTTTTATTCTCATAAAATATTTTTTTATAATTTTTCGGGTTTTAAAAATATTATTTATAGCCTATATTCACGTATTTTGACCGTACCGGTAACATATTTGTTAAAATACTAAAATAATTCAAATAATTATTTAATTTTAATTATGAAAAATCTGCTACAAATATTTGGAATAAATTTTTCAATTTTATTTTATTTTAATTTATTTTATTAAAAAAGTACATTTACAACCTATACCTTCAAGTACACCTTACACATATCACTTCCTTTTCACTTCAATCTTTCTACGCATTATCCCACAATTCATGGCAGATTTTTGACTCATTCATGGCTACCATTGTCCTTTAATTTACTCCTATTTTGACTAAAATAAATATAATCCAATCCTTCTTCAAAAAGTTACATTACACATTAATTATACAATTCAAATTTGAGTCAAATTTCAACAAAATTCACTCTCTCTCCTCCTACACATTCATGTGCAGCACACACACACATTTGGCTGCCTTGTTTTATTTTTTTTCTTCTTTTCTTACAATTAAAACACTCATTTTCTCTCACTCCTTCATTTATTCACCTTCCCTCTTTCATTCTTTAACCTTTTCTCTCTCTATTTTCTCTCTTTTCTTCTTCTTCTTGTTCTTGTTTCTTCAAGAACCAAGCTGCATCCACATCTTCCATTAGCTTCCACCCATATTTCTTGAAGATTTCTAAGTAAATCTTCATCTCAAAGCCTCCATAGGTGATATAGGTAAAGTGTAATGAAGATTTCATGCATCAAATGACCTTCCATAAGCTTAAAAGCTTAGGATGATGATGCCAAAAATGAAACACTCCTTTTCTCTACTTTTATTATCTTGTATTTCAATTATTTTCTTGTTTAAAGTTGATATATATTGTAGATCTAAATTTTTGTAGCCTTGATTTTTGTTTATGCCATAGATCTTGTTATTTAAGTTGTTATTTTTGTTATTTCTTATGATTTATGCATAGATCTATCATCCACATGTTCATCTTAGTGATTCATGCATTCAAAAACTAGTTTAGAAAACTAGATCTAGAGTTTTGAGTTCATAAAATGCATTAGACTTTGTTTTATGTTCATGGATGACTTGTAATAGCATGATGATGGTAGGAAGTTGTAGAAACTCAAGATCTATTTTATTTCAACAAAAACAACTTTTGAAAATTCGGATGAAAATGGAACCATATTTAGAAAAGTGGTTTTTTCAACTCCAAAATGTGTATTTTACATTTAAAATGAAGGGCTTAGGGTATAGATACCATCAATGATAGATTTGATAAGTAAAATTTACATCCATGATATTTATAGCCTATACCATGCATTTGTTTTATGTTTATGTTCATATTAAGTATAGTCTTAGTTATGAACTCAAACAAAATTGTGAAATTCGTATTTTGGCAAGACCCCCATTTAAAAACCACTTTCTAAGTGTCAAAATGTAATTTTACTTAAGAAAATGAAGGCTTAATATATGTATATTCATCAAGATCTTTTTTACAAGAATCAAAAGTGATTTCCAAAAGTTATTTTCAATAAAAAATTCTATTTTCGGATTTTGGCCAAGGCCTATTTTAAAACATGTTTTCCAACTCAAAAATGAAGTTTTATTTAAGAAATGTGATAAACCAAATTTATTCATTTTTGTGAATGCCAAAATAAACCTTTATTGATCATTTTATTAAGAATTTGGCACTTCAAAACATTAATGTATGCTTTCAGGTCTTTAAAGGAAATATTTTTCAAGGAAAGCAAAGACGGGTCAAAAATGCAAATTTTGGATTAAGAAGAACTCAAAATGACAAGATCAAGCTATGTTTTTCAACCATTGCAAGGAGGAAGCAAAATTAAAGAATGAAAATCAAGCTTTTGAAAGACATTTGCAAGACATGACCTGTCTCAAACTATGTCAACCTGGAAATTGAACTTTGCAAAGGACATTTGTGAGACATGACCTGTCACTCGCCCTGTCGATTTAATAAAATGTCATTCAATGAGGAAAACGACTTTTTACTACAGTAACTCCATTTTAAGACAAAAACGTTTATTTCGGTTATGGAAGGAGCGTTACTTGAAAGGGCAAAAGACTCATAACCTCCAAAACCTTTCATCTCTCCTCATCAAGAGCAATTAATTCCATTCAATTGAAGATGGTTATAAAAAGGAGATGGTGGAAGAGAAAGAAGACAGACAAGATTTTAATAAGGAAGTTTTCAAAAGAAAAAGAGTTCTGGAGATTCCAATAACATTTCAAGATCATCAAGGATTGAAGATCCAACACTTTTGAGCTATAATCTTTTCGGGTAGTATCATGAGTTCGAATTTCTATTTTGAATTTCATGTATTACTATTAATTACTATGAAGGAGTAGTTTTTCATATCTGGGTTTTGTCGAATTTCATACTTATCATGTGTTGAGACTTTGTTCTTAATGAATTATTGAAGTTCTTTTGTTCAATTGCATGTTTGTTAACCGTTCTTAAGTTTGTATGTCCGGAAATACAGATTTATGCATGAATTTCATTTAAGTTAATTGAAAGATTACTTTTATGAATTGATATATGCAATTGAAGAGATTTGTTTGTAATTCTAGACATAGAATAGCAAGAATCTTCTATTCTTAAGAGTTTCATGTTATTAATGCAATTTAGGTTGCTATGATTGAGGAGACATCCTAATCGATTAATCTAGGTTTAGATAAATTGTTAAATTCGAAAGAATTAATAATTTGCTCAAGGAATTCTATAGCTTAAGAACTAATCTAAATTATCTAATAAAGATTGTCAATGATTCACATGATAAATTGAAAATAAGACAAAACCTGGATTATTAGACCTTAATTGAATCTTGTTTGGTTATTGGATTTGTGTTAATAGTGTTTTAAGGAAAATTAGATAAGTAGTAAAATCATCAAAAAATTGTTCAGTTAGATAGTAGAATACGATTTAGTACTAGTATTTGCCTATTCCCTGAGGATCCCGATTTTTAAAAGCTATACTATATTCACGATAGGTACACTGCCTATTACCTTTATAGCAATTTAAGAACGGGCCTTTATAAATTGAAAACTACGCTTGAAGGTAATCCATCAAAATGAAAGGCTCATAAGATATGATATGTAAGGAATGGATTTTCATGAGCTTAGATAGTTTTTATCAAAAGATATAACCAAAAATGAATTTTGTAAATTCGGATCCCAACCAAGACCAATTTTAGAACCCATGTATCAACTCCAAAACTCATGTTTATGTGAAAAATGAAGTATATAGGTAATAGATATCATTAAGCAATGATTTTTACAAGTTAAAATGAGTTTAGGCATGAGTAAGGTGTTAAACAAGTAATGGAATTAAAATGAAAAATTTTGAGTTAATGATCAATTGTCAAAATTCGTAATTTGAGATGATGCATAAGTAATCACTTAGTATTTGAGCTCAAATTGTAAGTTTTATGTGTTAAATGAAGTCCTTAGGTAATTGATATAGTAAAGCCTTAAATTTTAATGCTTCAAACAAGTTTTCTCCAAATGAATCATTCAAAAAGTGAATTTTCTAAAATTCAGATTTTTGAGTAAATCATATTGGAAAACATATTTACAAAGTGTAAAATGGAAATTTTTTATGTAGAAATGAAGGTCATAAGTAATATATATAATGAAGACTCAATTTTAAAAAAATAATTATATTTTCTTAAGTAATAAATCCAAAACAAATGGAAATTATCAAAGTTAGAAAACTAGATTTTTCAAAAAGTAGTTATAGTTGAAGTCTTGCAAAATAAAGAGTTTCAAAATTTTCTTTTACCAAAAATCATCAAGACCATGCATACATGAAACTCATTTCATGCCATTCATGTTAGGAAATCACTCATGTTACATGTATGGCTAATTTATGTAATAAAAACATTACAAACATTTACAAAACTATTTTTCGGAATCGGAAACCGTTACTGATCAGATCTGATCCCTCTGGTCCGAGACCTAAATGTTTTCAAAACTTAAATATAATATTAGAAATAGATAGATCTTTCGAATTAGATAGAAATCGATATATAATTTGCGAGATTTCGAGTTAAAATGACCAAGTTATGGCAGTTTTAAGTTGGAATTCCCGCTTAGGACGAGAATTAGGAATTTGATAGTTCGTATAAAATCGTTTGGATTAGTTTGAGTTGAAATACTTATTAGAGTATTTCTTCCTTGTTAGGTGATCCCGAATTCGACGATTCCTACCACCGGATTACTATTACTAAAAGACCGGTGATCCAATGGCCGAGTGAGTTTTCTCCTTGTTTTGTTACCTTGATTGTGATTGTAGTTAGTTGCATTAGAATTATAGGAACAAGATAAAAATCGATATGAATGGGGATGGGATATATGATGAGATTGTGATGAATGTATACCAAAGAATACTAAAGCATATCGAAACCACGATTTGATTGGATAACTGCACCGTTCATATTATTTCTGTTATATGTGTGATATTGGTTGGTCACTCTAAAGAATGTATAAATATTTTTAACCTAAGCAAAAATTAAATTGGTCATGCATCGCATCGGACATATTGCATTTGGTAGCATGCTACTCCTACGTAGGTCGATCGGTATGGTACACGGATGACTCGTTTGGATAACAAACCGTTGCCAGAGCTCATTCAGGGATACTAGGGCACATGTAGATGCATTCTTAGATGAGCCTAGCCGAGTTGAGTGCTAAGAGACGAGGGCTTGGGGACTAGATGTGGTCGTGTAGACTCAATACCATTCCTAACCCAAGATACGGAGGGCGTAAATCCGTTCCGTGTGTGGGTTCCAGATACCCATGCATAATTGCTTGCTCACGTGTTTGTTCATGCATAGCATATGATTGATTAATAATTTGTTTGTTATGGTACGGAACTAAGGGAATTCTCACTAAGCTAGTGTAGCTTATACCCCAATAGTTGTTTAAATGAGCAGGTTATTTCAAGAATGCAAAGTGGGGACCGAATTAGTTGGAGCCGGGAATGGCTTCGGGATTCCGGCAAGAAATGAGAATGTTGAAGTTATCAGCTAGTTTTATGATTTGTCTTGTAATAGTTTATGTAGGGAAGTCTGTGGATGAATGTAATTGAAGTTGAATGATTTGTATTTTGGAAGTATAGTGGTTTGTATCGAAAGTATAGTGGATTTTATTTCCTTTACATTGTTACTCAATTGTATCAACATAAAATGTATCATTCCGATGTGTCTCCTTTATGTGTTAGACGCCTTGTACATAGTATGGAAGCTTTTGCGTGACCGAGGTGGTCATTCTTAGGCTTTAATATTGTGTACGGCAGACTGTCACGTTTAGGGTACCCTTCGGGGCGTGACATGTATAGCAGAAGCTAATAGATTATTTTATGGTTCACTAAAACTTGATAATTTTAGGTCTTTACAATTTCTTACAAATATCCATAATCCTAATTGTTCATATAATATAAATTCAGCATGATTAGTAAAGATTAAGATGGATTCTGTTCCTTCCCACATTCATCTTAGATAACTTCTCACAATCTCATTGCATTCATATAGATAGAATTAGTTAGTTAATTGATAAATTTTGATTGCCTAAATATTAGTATAAGCTAATATCAATCTAGTAGTTAATTTAGTCCTTGTGGGAACGATACTCAACTCACTTCTATATTACTTGATCAAGACCCAGTACACTTGCTGGTAGTATCTGAAACTATACATACACATTCCATTCAGATCAAGTTTTTGGCGCCGTTGCGGGGACCAAAATTAATATTAGATTACTTTTAGTTTTGCTAGTAGTTTAGGTGTTTTTCCAAAGAATTGATTCTTTTCTTTCCTCTTTACAGGTTATATGCAAAGAAGTAGAAGTGCTGATCTTCTACCAATAAATCCTGAAATTGAAAGAACTTTGCGTCAATAGAGGAGAGAAAACCGTAGAAGACAAGTAGAAATGGCAGAAAACGAACCAAGAAATAATGAGGGCAACAATGATCAAAACAACAATCAAATTCAGGCTGCACCTGTTAGAGCACTTCGGGATTATACAGTACCTACTGTACAAGGTCCTGCTGTAAGAAGACCTGCAGTTCAAGCCAACAATTTTGAGCTAAAACCAGCATTGATTCAGATGGTTGAATCACATCAATTTGGAAGATATCCAAATGAAACACCGGATGAACACATTGCCAAATTCCTCTAATATTGCAATACTGTTAAGCTTAATGGCGTAACAGATGAGGCCATTCAAATGCAGCTTTTTCCTTTCTCTCTTAGGGATAAAGCATTGGCATGGTTCAACTCTCAACCACCCGAATCCATTACTTCATGGGCAGACTTGACAACTAAATTTTTGAAGAGATTTTTCCCTCCTGCCAGAACTGCCAGACTAAGGAATGAGATCACCAACTTCACAAAATTTCCTGGAGAATCATTATATGAAGCTTGGGAAAGATTCAAAGAAGCAGTTAGGAAATGCCCACATCATGGACTTCCGGATAATCTTTTGATTGAAAATTTCTATCTCAGTCTAGATGAGACTTTGAGATCATTGATAGATGCTACATCCGGATGATCACTCATGGGAAAAACATATGATGAAGCAAGTGCATTAATTGAAGAATTAGCATCAAGTGCTCACAATTGGAGCTGTGAAAGGACAAGATCAAAGGTGGAATCTGTTCAAGATAGTGAATCCATGCAACAACTCACTGCTCAAGTTTCAGCTTTAACTACACAAGTGAGTAAACTTATAGCATCTAGTTCTTTAAATACTAAGCAGGTTACTACTTGTGAGTTATGCTCAGGACCACATCCAGCTTATGATTGTCCTCATCGAAATACACCATCATCAAGTGGAGAGCAACTCAACTATGTTGGAAACTTCGGAAGGGTTAATTATGGACCATATTCAAATACTTATAATCCAGAATGGCGTAATCATCCAAATCTTTCCTACAAGAATGATGCAAATGTTTTCAAGCCCCCACCTGGATTTTAAAGACAAGGTCCCATAAGAAATACTCAGCCTCTACCTCCACCTCAGCAAAATCAAATTTCAACTGATGAATTGTTGAAGAACTTCATTCAAACTACTCAAACCATACTCAACAATCAGCATGCGATTATTCAAGATTTTCAAGGGAAATTCCATCAACTTGCTCAGCAAATTGGTAATAGACCATCTGGTTCTCTACCGAGCAATACTGAAGAAAATCCTAAAACCGTGAATGCAATTGTTTTGAGAAGTGGCAAAGAAGTTGAGACCGCTGAGTCAAAAGTTCAAGAAACTGAGGAGATTCTAGTCAAAGACAAAGGAAAACAAAAGATGGAGGAACCTGTGCAAAAATCACCTGAAGTAAGATCTTATGTTCCACCCATTGCTTTTCCAGGAAGATTGAAGCAACAAAAATTGGATGAGCAATTTTCAAAATTTCTGGATGTCTTCAAGAAGTTGCAAATCAATATTCCATTCTTAGAAGTGATTCAAGAAATGCCTTCATATGCAAAATTTATCAAGGAATTGCTTACTAAGAAGAGAAGGATTGATAGAAATGAACCAGTGATGCTCACAGGAGAATGTTCCATGATTTTACAGAAAAGTCTACCTCATTTGCCTACCAAACAAAGAGATCAGGGGAGTCTTAATGTTCCTTGCACTATAGGAAAATTTCATTTTGATAAAGTACTTATTGATTCTGGTGCAAGTATTAATCTTATGCCTCTATCCATTTTCAGGAAATTAGGACTTGAAGAATGCAAGGAGACTCATGTCACCTTACAACTTGCAGATAGAAGTGTCAAATACCCAAGTGGCATAGTTGATAACGTTTTGGTGAAAGTTGACAAGTTCATATTTCCTATAGACTTTATAGTCTTGGAAATGGATGAGGATCGTGAAGTCCCAATGATTCTTGGCAGACCATTCCTTGCAACCGGTAAAGCATTAATTGATGTAGAACAAGGTAAACTCACTTTAAGGGTAGAAAATGATCAGGTAACCTTTAATGTTTACGATGCAATGAAAAGATTTGATAAAAGTTCCTGTTATACTATTGATATTATTGATGAGTTTATTTCTGAGTCTGTTGAAGAGAATACAGGTGTAGAGACTATGGAATCTATTTTAAGAAATCTTGATGAATGGAGTGATGATGAGCAAGAAGAAGAAGTTGAGAAAGTACACCAAATCAAAGGAAGATATTATGAGGAGCTAGGCACTAGTGAAAGCAAGCCAGTACCATCATTGATACAGCCACCAAATCTTGAGCTTAAACCCCTTCCTTTACATTTAAAATATGCTTTTTTAGGAACTGGAGATACTTTGCCAATAATTGTTTCATCTTATTTGACAGGTGAAAAGAGCAGCAGCTACTTAGAGTTCTCAGGAAGCATAAAGAAGCAATTGGTTGGACTATTGCTGATATCAAGGGAATTAGCCCTATAATTTGCACTCACAAAATCTTGATGGAAGCTGAGTACAAGCCAACAGTTCAACCACAGAGGAGACTTAACCCAACACTTAAGGAGGTAGTAAAAAAGGAAGTTCTGAAACTACTTGATGCAGGTATTATCTATCCTATCTTTAATAGTAAGTGGGTTAGTCCAGTTCAAGTTATACCAAAGAAAGGTGGTATGACTGTAGTGAAAAATGAAGAGAATCACTTGATTCCTACTCGTACTGTAACTGGGTGGAGAGTTTGCATTGATTACAAAAAGTTAAACGATGCTACCGAAAAAGATCACTTTCCCTTCCCTTTCATTGATCAGATGTTAGAAAAACTTGCAGGGCATGATTATTATTGCTTTTTAGATGGTTATTCTGGTTATAATCAAATTTCTATAGCTCCTGATGACCAAGAAAAAACCACTTTTACTTGTCCCTATGGCACTTTTGCTTTTAGGAGAATGCCCTTTGGTCTTTGCAATGCACTTGCTACTTTTCAAAGGTGTGTGATGGCTATTTTTTCTGACATGCTTGAGAATTTTATTGAAATTTTTATAGATGATTTTTCTGTTTTTGGAAAGTCTTTTGAAGCATGTTTAGAAAACTTAGCTTGTGTTCTTCAAAGATGCAAAGAAACAAATTTGATTTTAAACTGGGAAAAATGTCATTTCATGGTAAGAGAAGGGATTGTTTTGGGTCATAAAGTTTCAGTGAGAGGAATCGAAGTTGATAAGGTCAAAATTGAGATCATAGAGAAATTGCCACCACCCACCACTATTAAGGGAGTTAGAAGTTTTTTAGGACATGCAGGTTTTCACAGGAGATTTATTAAGGACTTCTCTAAAATTTCTAAACCCCTTTGCAATCTTCTTGAGAAAGACACAGTGTTTAATTTTGATGATGTAGATGTACAAGTTTGATTACAAAGGCCTTGAGCCTAATTCTTATTTCGATTTAACTGTTTGGGCTAATGTGACAGGGCTTAAAGAATTAAGCCCAATTCAATTGGGATGATCACGGGAGTTTTGGCATGGAAGGCTTGGAGTAGGGCCCGTTGGAATTGGCCTGCCCAATTCCAACCTTTCTCAAATTGGCTCACACACATTACTATGAAGGCCTCAATGGGCCTGGGTCCATAAGGGAGCCCACAACCATATCCATAATGAGAGGGACTCATCCTAGCCGTTGGTCGTCTGTCGCATCCGACGGACAACATCGTCAGCTGGATTCTCTATAAATACCTTAGTCCTTACCTCATTTGGAGAAGATGAAATCTTGGACAAATGCCATCGTGCTGCCGGATTTCCGTCTTGGTGAATCAAACATTTAATTTACTCAAGAACATACACGAACACATAGTACTCAGTGAGGTTGATGCTATTTAGCTCCCTCGACTGTCACACGTGTGTTAGAGCCTATTGAGATTGCCTACTGCTCCTCCCTACACAAGACTCTCTTGATCATCCTATCACGTGTTGTTTCCCTAGGTCACGCGTAGCGCGATAGTCACGCGACACGCACGTGATCGTTGCATCCGGATTCATACCCACACATTTTTGGCGACTCCACTGGGGATTTAACTCTTTGGGCTAATGTGACAGGGCTTAAAGAATTAAACCCAATTCAATTGGGATGATCACGGGAGTTTTGGCATGGAAGGCTTGGAGTAGGGCCCGTTGGAATTGGCCTGCCCAATTCCAACCTTTCTCAAATTGGCTCACACACATTACTATGAAGGCCTCAATGGGCTGGGTCCATAAGGGAGCCCACAACCATATCCATAATGAGAGGGACTCATCCTAGCCGTTGGTCGTCTGTCGCATCCGACGGACAACATCGACAGCTGGATTCTCTATAAATACCTTAGTCCTTACCTCATTTGGAGAAGGTGAAATCTTGGACAAATGCCGTCGTGCTGCCGGATTTCCGTCTTGTGAATCAAACATTTAATTTACTCAAGAACATACACGAACACATAGTCTCAGTGAGGTTGATGCTATTTAGCTCCCTCGCCTGTCGCACGTGTGTTAGAGCCTATTGAGATTGCCTACTCCTCCTCCTACACAAGACTCTCTTGATCATCCTATCACATGTTGTTTCCCTAGGTCACGCGTAGCGCGATAGTCACGCGACACGCACGTGATCGTTGCATCCGGATTCATACCCACACATTTTTGGCGACTCCAATGGGGACAGGGAAATCAACACTTGTGTGATGGCACCTCCAAGGAAGAGATCTACCGATCCCACTGAGGGTACAACTCAAGAACTTAATGTTGATCCCGAGGCTACTAAACATGACATGCCAGCACTTGAGGATGTGAACCAACCTGCTGGTGCTCAAATAGACAATGCTACGATCTTGCGTGCTGTGCAAGAAAATACCAAACAAGTCAATCAATCAATGCAAGAGTCTGCAAAACAATTCCAACAATTCATGACAATATTTGCTCAGTACCTGCCTGGAATAGCTGCTATTGCTGCTACGCAACAAGGTGCGACTTCGTCGAACCCTGTTGTTGTTGCGACATCATTTTTCTGCAAGAAGCCCTAAGTGCTCCGATACCCTACCTTATAGGAATGATATATATTGCTCTTCACTTTGATTCGATTGAGACAAGTATGAATGATGATATGGTAGAGGGCTTCATAAGACCCAACTCAAGCAAAGTCTTTATTAGAAGAGCAAGAAGATTCAAAAAATCGATACAGGCTCAATCGGGCTCAATTTATGATAGTATAAACTATTCATGCAAAGTAAGCGAGGAAGATTTATGTCACAAGCATAACATACTGTTTTGGGAATAAAGGAACAGGATCACTCACACGAACGAAAACAATGTGGTGAATAACAAGGGCGTGAAAGCCATGGCCAGATAGTCATAAGCTTCTATCAAGATTCTACTCCTATAGGGTGCAACAGAGTTCTCAAATGCAAACAATTACTGGAAAGTTGATTCGAAAATGACAAAGAGCCTTTGTTACAGGCTGTAGCTTGTCGAGTATCTCAGGCTTTGTTCCTAAAGAAGGAGATTTATTTGACAATGTTGCACCAGATTCCTACATTGCAAGCCATTAAGAAATTAAACACCAAGCAGCAGTGCAGCTAGCACACATGCGCTGGATGAGAGTTTTGTCTTTGAAAAGGGCTTGATTAATGCCCAAATCCTTTCGACATGGCTCGAAAGACTTTGGTCAGGGGGCAAAATGTAGATGTACAAGTTTGATTACAAAGGCCTTGAGCCTAATTCTTATTTGGATTTAACTCTTTGGACTAATGTGACAGGGCTTAAAGAATTAAACCCAATTCAATTGGGATGATCACGGGAGTTTTGGCATGGAAGGCTTGGAGTAGGGCCCGTTGGAATTGGCCTGCCCAATTCCAACCTTTCTCAAATTGGCTCACACACATTACTATGAAGGCCTCAATGGGCCTGGGTCCATAAGGGAGCCCACAACCATATCCATAATGAGAGGGACTCATCCTAGCTGTTGGTCGTCTGTCGCATCCGACGGACAACATCGACAGCTGGATTCTCTATAAATACCTTAGTCCTTACCTCATTTGGAGAAGGTGAAATCTTGGACAAACGCCATCGTGCTGCCGGATTTCCGTCTTGATGAATCAAACATTTAATTTACTCAAGAACATACACGAACACATAGTACTCAGTGAGGTTGATGCTATTTAGCTCCCTCGACTGTCACACGTGTGTTAGAGCCTATTGAGATTGCCTACTCCTCCTCCCTACACAAGACTCTCTTGATCATCCTATCACGTGTTGTTTCCCTAGGTCACGCGTAGCGTGATAGTCACGCGACACGCACGTGATCGTTGCATCCGGATTCATACCCACACAGATGACAATTGTTTGCAGACATTTAACTTATTAAAGGAAAAGCTCACATCTACCCTAGTGATTATTGCACCTGATTGGGAGCCGCCTTTTGAACTTATGTGTGATGCCAGCGACTTTGCTATAGGAGTAGTATTGGGTTAAAGAAGAGGTAAGTTGTTTCATGTTATATACTATGCTAGTCGGACTTTGAATGAGACTCAAAGAAACTATGCCACAACTGAGAAGGAGCTTCTTGCTGTTATATTTGCTTGTGACAAGTTTAGGCCTTATCTGATAGGATCTAAAGTCATAGTATATACTAATCATGCTGCTTTGAAATACTTGTTTGCTAAAGCTGATGCTAAGCCAAGATTGATTAGATGGATATTTTTGCTGCAAAAATTTGATCTTGAGATTAAGGATAAGAAGGGAACTGAGAATGTGATTGCTGATCATTTATCTAGACTAGAATCTGATAGTTTAGATATTCCTATCAATGAAAAGTTTCCTGATGAACAATTGCATGCAGTAGAGATCCTAAATTTGCCTTGGTATGCTGATTATGTCAATTACTTGGTTAGCAAAATCATTCCATATGGTTTGTCTTATCAACAAAAGAAAAAGTTTTTGCATGATGTGAAAAGCTATTTTTGGGACGAACCATATTTGTTCAAAAAATGTGTTGACTAAGTAATTAGACGTTGTATGCCTGAATCTGAACAGCTTAACATTATTGAGCATTGTCATTTAAAAGAAGCAGGAGGTCAGTTTGGTCTTCAAAGGACTGTAGCTAAGGTCTTATCATCTGGATTTTATTGGCCTAATTTGTTTCGTAATTACAGGAAATATTTATTGTCTGGTGCTCAATGTCAAAGAATTGGTAATATTTCCAAGAAACATGAATTACCACAAAACAATATCTTGTAATTGAGCTTTTTGATGTGTGGGGAATTGACTTCATGGGTCCTTTTCCCTCATTTTTTTTTCAAACAACTATATACTTATGGCAGTTGATTATGTTTCTAAATGGGCAGAAGCTGTTGCTTTACAAACAAATGATGCCCGAGTAGTTTTAAAATTTTCGAAAAAGAATATTTTTACCAGATTTGGGGTGCCTAAACCTATCATTATGATGGGGGATCACATTTTTGTAACAAGCAATTTGAGAAACTTTTGTGAAAATATGGTGTTACACACAAAATTGCTATTTCCTATCATCTACAAATAAGTGGACAAGTTGAGGAATCCAATAGGGAGATTAAAAGAATTTTGGAAAAAACTGTTAATGCATCTAGAAAAGATTGGTCTTTAAAACTAGATGATGCATTATGGGCTTATAGAACTGCTTTTAAAACTCCTATTGGAATGTCCCCATTTATGATTGTTTTTGGTAAATCATGTCATCTTCCTGTAGAACTTGATCACAAGGCATATTGGGCCATTAAATTCCTTAATTTTGATGAAAAAGCTACAGGTGAGAAAAGATTGCTTCAATTGAATCAATTGGATGAATGGAGGAATCAAGCTTATGAGAATTCTCGTATCTACAAGGAACGAGTGAAGAAATGGCATGACAAAAACATTATCAAGCGAGAGTTTTTGCCTGGACAAAAAGTTTTACTTTATAACTCCGTTTGAAGTTGTTTCCAGGAAAGTTGAGATCAAGATGGTCAGGAACATTTGAAATTGCCAAACTTTTTCCCTGCGGTGCAGTAGAATTAAAAACTGATGATAATCGAACTTTCAAGGTAAATGGGCATTTGCTCAAACATTTTTATGAAGGGAAAACCATGATAGTGCTTCCACTATCATGAATCTAAAGGAACCAGGAAAATAATTGGAAAAGTCGGGTTAAGTGACTCTAAACTAAGCGCTTCTTGGGAGGCAACCCATGTTTAATTTTAGAATAGTTTTATTTTTGTTTTTACTAACTTTATTTTTTAGTGTGAACAGGTTATGTATCTAAAAAAAAAAGTTGAAAAATCTGAAAGCCGGCATAAGGCTGCCAGCCTTGAGCCAGCTTTGAAAAAACAAGTGAAAGCCGGACCTAAGCTGCCACTTTTAGCCAGCGTAAAAGTCAAAAGAGAGGTAGGTGAGCACCGCACAAGAAGCCGACAAATGGAAGGTGAAAGCTGCCGGCTTAAGTGCCAGCGTTTGCAACAACAAATTCACGGCTTCATAATTTCCAAAGCCGCCGGTGTTCATGATAGCGTATGTTCGAAATTGAAAGAGTTTTGAAAAAACCCGATCAAAGCCGGCATCTGGGTTTGAAAGCCGCCAGCTTTGAAGTCGGCGTGTAGACCTGTATACCGACAGTGTAAATGGGTAAATTGCCGGCGATTTGCTGTCGGCATGAATTTAATTTTGATATACCGGCAGGTAAGCCACCGACGTACTTGACAGAAATGCCGGCGTATGTTCTGCAGAATTGCATTTAACAGGTATGAAATCTCTCTCCCTTTCTCATTTCTATCCATATTCACTCTCTCACTCTCACTCGACGCATCCCATTGTTGATTCATCTATCCATTGCGCTTGATCCAGCTTACTCAAGTAAGTTTCTAAACCTTTGCTCTTAATTTCTCAATTTTAGATCCATTAATCTGTGTTCAATCCGTCGAATAGCTTAAATGGAGATCCTTGACATTTGTAAATGTGACATTATCTTTGGATTTGATAGCTTTGATGATGTTCTGATAGTCTGTTTATGTTGCATTTCGGTCCATACATGTTTTATTCCAATTTGTGCTGAGTTGATCATGAGCTGTGTATAAATTCGAATTAGGGTTCTTGAGCTTGTATAGACTGTGTAATTTCGGAAATTGGGGTTTTGTGGAATTGATGGTGTGGCTACTAGATTTGTGAATTTTCATACTAGTTAGTACCTCCAATTCATGAATTATGCTCAATTTTGCTCCAATTGAACTTGGAATTTCGAATTTCTAAAAAATTTGGTGGAAAAATGTTTACAAGACTTTTGGTTAAAAAATTTGGAAAATCATTTCTGTTTGAAAAGTTTGAAATTCCAACGTTCAATTCTAAGCTGGCCAATCTAAGCTGCTAGCTTTGACTTTGTTTTGCAAGTGTACATCTTCAATTCAATTACATGATATTTAGCTTCACTAGTTTATATGCCTATGATCTCCAATTTGTTTGAAATCATGATGTGAAATGAATTAGGCATAAATTAGGAATGTAGTCAGCAAGAATTTCATTGATTCCCTGTTCTAATTAAGTTCAATTTAATTTAAGAATGGCTCCTAGACAAAAGAAACAAAAGACTACAGATGCCTCTACATCTGGTTTTCAGACTAGGAATCTGCTGTCCAGTCAGCAGTATGCTAAAGATAGAAAAAAGAGGCTGGTGAAGATGGATTTTTTGAATACTCAGTATTTGGACTGGAGCTTATTAGATGAGTTTGGGATTTCTGACAGGATCAGAAACACAATCCAAGACCCAGCTTGGATTAGATTGTTTGATTTTAGGGAGCCAGCTTATAAGAACTTGACCAATGAGTTCTTACCCACATTAAAGAATATCCCTGATACAAGCTGAGTCCACATTCCAGTTCCAGGTTATGGGTGAGATCAGGGAAGTTAAGTTGAAGAAGATGGGCCAACTACTGGGATTATATGATGATGAGGAGGAAAATTTCAATCTGCCTAACAATTGGCCTGAGGGAGATGATCACATGACTCAGGAGGCTTACTGGTTTCAGTTGGTTCCTCCTGACAGAGCAAATGAGCCATTTGTCCCCTCCAAATCATTGGCCACTTCATTTGGTGCTATTGAGCACAAGCTACTCCACCACATCCTTGCACACACCCTGAGCTGCAAGAAGACTAGTCACAACAAGGTGACTAGTTTTGATATGTTTTATTTGTACAGCCTTAAAAGGCTACAAGATTGATCTGGGTGTGGAGATAGCAAATTTCATTTACAGACAGGCTGATGATACTAGGACTAGAGTCTTGTGTTGTGGTGGCTACATCACCAAATTGCTGAAGGGGATGTGTATTTTTGAACCCCCACAAGAAGATGAGATATTTGAGAGTAAAAAGATCTCATCACACCATTCCGAGGCTGGGGATTGCTTAAAAACCCCAGAGGAGCTCAACCACCAGTCCTGGAGGAGATTGAGTTCCAGGATATCTTTCCTGAAGATGTTCCATTCGAGATCCCATCTACATCTGCTCCTCCTCCTCCTGCAGGTACTTCTTCTGCATACGATATGGACCAGCTTAGGCTGGATGTTCAAGAATTGAAGAAGCAAAGTCAGGAGCTCAGAGATAGACAAGAAAAGGAGAGGAAGAAAAACAAGAAATTCAGAAAGTCTATCTTTAAGGCATTGAAGACGGCTATCTGTTGCTTGAGCCCAGAGACAGGGGCTGAGATGACATATGAGACTTCCACTGAGTCTAAGCACAGTTCACATCACACAGATAGACTTAGTTCGGAGCACATACACACAGCCAGCCCAGGAGACACTCAGAGATATACTTCTGAGCATAGCAGCAGAGCTAGTCCAGGGCCAGAGAGCTAGAGATCCTGCTAGCTTTCATTTGATCTTTATTGACTTTTTAATTTTTCATATTGGCCTGTACATATATATATTGAGCACCCAAGTTCCTGTGGGTAGACTCTTTTATTTTTGCTTTTGTTTTTGTTTTGCTTTTTTTTTTTTTTGTTTTTCTTTTGTAGCGACTACAGGAAAGTAAGCAAAGAAAAAATTCTCTCTTACAATGCAATTTGATGACTATGAAACACATGAAGTCAGGGAAGTATCAAATTCTTTTTCTTATTCCTTTCCTATAATTTAATTTGTTGCAAAACAGTGAGGACAATATTTAGTTGAAGTGTGGGGAAGGATGAATTGAATGAAGCGCTGGATTAAAGTTGTGAATATGATCTGTTGTCTGAATTGTTGTTATTTATATTTGAAAACACCCACCTTGTATTTTTGGTTTGAAAGCAAATTATGGGGAAATTCTGCCAAAATTTTTTCAAAAATCTCTTAAGAATTGGAGATAGTACAAAGTAAAGACTGAAAGCAATGAAATTAACTTGTAAAAGTATCTTACTCATCTGCTGTTGTGATTGGTTTACCAAGTTAAAATAAGTTGTAAAATCCTTAAGAAACAAGTTTACTTTATTTTTAACTTTGGAATTGGAAATTTAAGTGCTGATCGAGTCCTTTTGTGAAAAATAAACAGGTTTACTTCTAGGAAATTTTAGTTTGTATATATTCTTTGAATTATAACACTTAGTGAAAGAGGTAGAAGAAACTTTTAAACTTAGTGATCCTTTATAAAAATAAGTCTTTGATTTGTTATTGCATTCAAAAAGAAAGAAACAAGCATAGCTACTACTCTTCTGACTTAAAAATTTGAGTTATGAGTATTTGAACTTGAATGTTAAAGTGAGGAAGTGTTCTTAGGGGTATTTTGAAACCTAGTCACTTAGGTGATGAGCCTGGGATGTGCCGACTCAATGAACTCACTATATCGAGAAGGGAAGAAAGGCAAAAGTTCAATTCATGAGCTTTGAAAAGCAAAAAGATGGAGGCAAAAACCTCCATAAAGAAAATAAATGCTTGAAAAAGAAAAGAAAAATGAATGCAAAAATTCAAATAAAGGAGACTTATAATAAAGAAGGAGAAAATCTAAGGAAAAAGTAGATACCACATGCTTTCATTTAGTGTTACTTAGAATATATATATAAAAGCTAAAAGTCCAATGAACTTTAAATGAGTATTTTTCCTTAGTGGATTGAGTATTTGCTTTTTGAATAGAATGTTCTTTTGTTAAAAATTGAGATTAAAACTTGTTTTGTTTGGATTAACTTCTCAATTTTGATTATAGTACTCTATTTACAAGAAATTGGTATGGTTAGAGTAATAGATATAAGAAAAGCAAGTTAAAGAAATTGTGATTAAATTAGAAAAATTGTACTATTTATAAGAGATTTCATTAATTTTGTTTTCCATTATTTTGCTTGAGGACAAGCAAAAGTTCAAGTGTGGGGGAATTGATAAGATCATATTTTATACAACTTGTTGATATTCAAAGTAGCTAGAATGGATACTTGTTTTGATTAAAACTCATGTGTCAAGTTTAATTTGGACAAAGAAATCAAAACAAGAAAATTTGAAGTGAAAAATGAAAAAATTCAAAGATACGCCGGCATTTCATACTTCAAAGCCACCAGCGTTCAGACGGTTTACAAGATGCACTGACTCAAAGCCGTTTCTTATACTGCCAGCTTTGCAAGAATTGACTCAACCAACTATACGCCGCCTCAAAGCTGCCAGCGTAGAAGATAAATGGACCAGCGTACATTGAAGGCCGGCAGCTCAGAGTTCAAAAGTCACCAGCGCAAAAGGAGTTACAACATACGCTGGATACTAAGCCGCTGGCGTTGAGACAGTGTAGATAGAGAACAGAAGCGACAAGTAGACAACACATGCTTGAAGGCATTTAAAGAGACCAAATATGCTGGAGTATCTAAGCCGGTATCAAAGCCACTGGCGTTAGGACAACTTTCGTTATAAATTGGCCTAACTTTTCATTTCTCATCATATACACCGGTTAGATCTATATCTAAGCTACCGGCGTAGAAGCGGCTTACCCTTGTAACTAAAGTTGAAAGCTGCCAGTGCACTGTCTACGCAAAAAAGAAAATGACTATACGCCGTTTGTAAGCTGCCGGCGTACATTGTGAAACTGCAATTTTCATTCAATGCTTTGCATGAAATTTTTCCTATAAATAGGGGATGTAGACCCCAGGAATTTTCCACATTAGTACACGACCTTACAATAGATTATATGAAATAGATAACAGATTTAAATTCTAATTAAAGTTTAAGAATAGATCAATATCTAGAATTTGGATTTAGAATTTGAATAAAGAATTTCTCCAAGACCCGAAACCTGATATACAAATAGATTTAAATAGAAAAATAGGAGTATAGAGATTAAATGATTGTCTTTGATCTCGATAATGATTTTAGATTAGAACAACGAGTAGTAATGAGCTTGTATTTAGACTTAAATCCTAAATTCAAGATTTCTAGTTAAAATTAAAAGCTACTAATAGGATTTCATGTTATGTATCAAAACTAAAGATACATATATAGTTTAACTTCTGTATCAAAAGCGATACTAAATAAATAAGTATATATGCTTATAAATAGAAAACGATGACCCAAAGATAAACCGATCAGATTTTAAATACATAACAAAAACGTAAATTGTTGAATAACTCAAAATCTGAACTCCAAATAAATAATCGGATCATGCTTTTGTTCTAATTTCAGTTTTCTTAAGCAATTGAAGCCTGAAACAAAAATTGACCTAACGAGCTCAAGAAATCCTAATCACGGGAGATAAAATTATACAAATAAATAACCACATATATATATAACCTAAAATTGTATTATTTGATAATCTAAGTGTTTTGTATGCTTCTATAAACACATTTTTGTAAAAAACTCCCAAATATTAGCTAATTTATACCCGTATAACTTGTTAAATGATCCTAAAACTAAATTAAAATAATAAACTAATATATATATATATATATATGAATTCAGCTACTGATTTTGGTGGATTTGCGTTGGAGAAGAAGAGCCGAATTGATCAATAATTCACCCTAGTTTGTCAACAAAAACAACTCCCATACCAATCATTTGTTGACAACTACATTAGCATTAATTGGCCTGAAAATAATAGCCAAATGAGAAGCAAACCAAAGGCAATTCGGAGGAAAAAACGAAGGAGAAATTAGCAGCAACTTCTCTTCTTTCTTCCTATATATATATGATTAAATGCCCATAATGAGGAAACAAACAATCCTCATTAATTCCCACATTTCTCAGAACAAATCTACTCATACATAGCTACCAAAACCAACCAGAAACAGGAAACAAACGAATCAACACAACCGAGTTGGATCGAGAGAAAAATAGCACTAAATGTAAACCCCCAAAAATTTTCATAATTCATAGAAAATAATTCTAAAAGTTTAGAATTTAAATCCCAAAAATCAACTCAAGTTAAAACCAAATTCTAAATCAAGACAAGCGCAGAAACGAAACCCTAAAAATCAAATCAAGTTAAAACTTAATTCCAAATAAAGATAAAAAACGAGTTTTCTCAATCTTGAGAAAACGAGAACCCTTGAAACAAAATATAAAGTCCAACTACCGATTTAATCAACGTCCGTACATCAATTAAATCACCTAACCGTTTTCTAACACGCAAATCAAGACAATATATCCAAATAACGATCAACAGCAAAATCTTAAAACCTTCGATAAAATTCAGAAATCACAAATTTCAAATTCTCACCAAAAGTCAAACTGAGTCAACTCATAACCCTAGACTCGGTTAAACGATTCCGAGAACTAAAAACTATTAAATAATCACAAATAAAATTAAATAAAATAAAACATAAATTTCGAGCTAAAATTTTAAAATGATCAAAACTAGAAAATTATACGATATTACGAATATTTCGACAAAAATCGGAAATCAAAACGGAACCCTAAAAGCCAACAAGCCTACAACGAACCCTAGTGCTTAAGATCCGGTAATCCCGCGTTTTCAAACCCTAGAAAACGAAATTAAGTTAATGGCCTAGAATAGTTCGTAATAACGTAGGGTAACATAAAAATATCAGATTCGCGAATTTCGAGACCGTCGAATCCAAACGGGACCGGTTCTTGAAAAGCGTGTCCCGGAGCTCGGAATATTAAAAATATTCCGTTTATACCAATAGACTCGTAAAAATACAAGGATTCCAAAAATATCAGTTTTAGAATTTTTTAGTAGCTAAAAATTACAGATATCGCATTATTACGCGTATTTTTATTACTACCGGTACTTTAATTGTCTAATCTACTATTCATAGTACTTTTCTACTATTCATTACTATTTCACTATCTCTACTTTTTCTTACACCTACTTCTTACATCTACATACCTATTTTATTACTTTTTATATTTCCAACATAACTTTAATCACATCAACCTTTACACATTACTTCTTTATTATACAAACAAATAAAATAAAAACAATTCCCCCCTTTGCAAGCACAAAATCGGCGCCTCCTCCTCTCACATCCATCTATTTATTTTTCTTTTTCAAATTATTTTATTACATCTAAATTCCACTCCAAAAATTCTATAAATATCACCTCTCCTCTTCTCATTTATTCACACCTTTCTCAAGTAAAGAATTTATGCAAAAATTCTTATCTAAACACTCTCTCCATACTCTTACAAGAACTCTCTTCTTGTAAGAAGAAAATCTCTCCTACCAAAACTCTCTTTATGTAATACAACTACCATCTCTCCATAACCACATAACCAATATTCACTACCATCTTCATACCTCTTACATACTTAGGTAAATATTTCTTCCATCTATTATTCATCTATGTCATGTAACTTAACATGACTATGGTGTTGTTTTGAAACTCATATGAGTAGTAAAAGCAACAACATATTCATGTTTTGTTCTTGTACATAAGTTTCCTATTTTATTATGTTGTTATTATTATTGTGATTATTTGCTTATATATATATTATTATGTATATTATGTATATATATATATCTATTTAGAGCATATAAGCTCATTTGTTATTTATTTATTTTCAAGTTATGCAACTTATTTAATTTATGTTGATATTAAGACTAGTCTTTCTAGTCTTAGACTTGTCCATATCAAGTCAAAACAATCTTTTATTTATTTTCTTTAATCTTTCGGGACTAGTCCATTCTTAGTCCCTGGACGCCTTGATAAAGCTAAGGCTCCAATACTTGACCGGGATACCTTGATGAAGCTAAGGTTCCCAATACTTGATATTTTATTTTCTTGCTCATTAATTATTTTTAGTATTTTCTTCTGTTCTTATTATTTTATATGCTTATAATACTTGCATTTACGTAATGTTAATGTCTCAACTAATCTAAAAATAGAATTTTGTTTTACTAAATGAACTCAAAGCTAAGTTTTCAACCATTTGATTTATCACAAAATCATGAAGTTATTATCAACAACATAGAAATGGAATTTTCTCAACGTTTTCATAAACAACAAAGATAGATTTCCAAGGAATTATAAGAAATAAATATTTTCTTTGTATATTATGTTAACCGAAGCTTTTAGTAATATAATTTATTAATATTAAAAGTCTTTACAAAAAGCTCAAGATTTAAACTCTTTAAAACTTCGAAATAAAACGAAGAAAACAAGCTACTTTTCAAGGTTAAGATAAATTCATAAGGTTATGAACCCACTAAGGAAAAATAATGGTTTTCAAATTTCTAAAAGAAGGAACTCATTTTCAAAGGAATATAAATGAAGTAAGATTAATAATAATGGATTTTATAAAGATGATCTTTTCAAAATAAATGAAAGAACGAGTTTTGGAAAGCAAAAGCTTATATTTTAGAAATGAATATAAGAAAACAAGATCATTTTCTAAAACCATCCTAAAATACAAAATTATAAAAAGGATTTTTCAACAACCTAATATACTTCTTGAATAAAGATTGATCTTTTATCACTAGAAATGAAATTTATGAAAGACTAGGGTTAAAGGAAAATTTGCTTGTTTTGGAAAAAGGAATGAAGGAAATAAAATAAGAATATATTCATTTATAATAAAAATATAAAGTTTCTTCTAAATACTTGAAAAGAAATTATCAAAGTTAAAAGTTTTAAGCTCAAAATGAATTGTTTTATGAAATAAATTGTTGAGACACTGCCATTAGAATTAAGCATATAAAGTGAGCTTACCTATATACTCAAAGTATTTATCAAATATATATGTTCATATTTATATATGTATATTGTTACAAAAGAGTCTTCCTTAAATAAAGTTGAGTTAGAAAACGGATTTGCAAAAGTTTGGTAATGTTCGTTTTAAATCTGTACCTGACGTTTTCGGAACCCAAATGACCTTTTATAACCAAAATAAGTTTAGAAATGGATAGAACTTTTCGAATAGGTAGAAAACGGTATATCATATGCGAAATTCTGAGTTAAAATGAGCAAGTTATGGCCATTTTAAGTTAGAATTTCTTCTTATACAATTTTACCACGATTTTAAGTAAAGTTTAGAATCTCCAAGAATAAAATTCATGGAAGACTTATCCTGGGTATTTCTTTTGTCTAGGTGACGAAGGATACGAGAATACCCTACCAGATGATTACTACGACTAAGAAGATAGTGAAATGGACGAGTGAGTTATTCCTTCTAATTTCGTTACCTTGCTTGTGCTTGTAATGTAGTAGCATTAGTATACTAAGAAAAGATAAAAACAAATATATTTGGAGATTTCGGGATTATGCGTATATATATATATGATTCTATGTTTATACGTGAATTGAGAATTAAGAATATCGCAACTTCGATCTGCTTGTTAAATAATTTTGTTTACTTACTTGTATGATTGTTTAATGTTGCTAAATTGATTGATCGCCCCTAATAAACCTTAATAAGGTTTGACCTAAGAACAATAAAACGTTCACGCATAGCATCCATCGAGTCACATCTATTTCGGAAGGCTGCTACTCCTACGCGTAGAGTTGGATTGGCTGTGATCGTGCGGTACCACGGGCCATGTTCCTTCCTGGAGAATCCAAATCGCTCGGGAAAAGCGACTCTAGGTTCGGAGCCGAGCCAACCGAACGCTGTGGGTGAGGACCTGGGGACTAGCAGTAGAAGGTCGAGGACCTTCAACCCGATTCCCTAACCTTTGATACGAAGGGGTAAATCCGTTCTATATATGGTTTCCGGATGACTATATATTCGCATAATCATGTGATTGTTGCATTGTATGCATAGCATATGTTTGATTAAATAAATAAACTTGTTTGAAATTATGGTACGACGAAAAGGAATATCTCACTAAGCTAGTTGTAGCTTATACCCCTATAGATTTTGTTGAAACAGTATATTCGTGGATTAAATTTGAGGATCATGACATTAAGGAAGTCATGGATGAATGATTAAGGATATGGAATAACACGATGAAGAAATTTGTAAGGTTCTTTATATGTGATAACCTATATGATTAGGGACGTATATTTATTTGAAGATAATAGAATAATATGCCTTAAGAATTGAATTGTGATATGCTTACGTTTTATATTAAGTATTCTCTTTGCCTTGTTACTTATTTATTATCAATGTAAATTGTAAACCCCTAGATTTTTCATTATAGTAGAAGTAGAACTAAAACGAAATAGAATAATAAAATAAAAATGAATAGCCATTTCTGAACCGACTAAGGCTTATAGAATAGCTACTAGTAATAATGGTTCCTATCTGTGGTCTAAATTCGTAAAACAAACTTTCCTATTATTTCTAAAATGTACGAATAAGACTTTTTAAGTCGATTCTAAATCTGTTATACGAAAAATTTTTAAAAATAAAACTCAAACCCGTTGAAAAGAGAATATCAGATAACGCTTATACTAAAGTTTGAGAATTAAAAGATGAACCATTAAGATTAATTATCACGTATAATATAAAATCAAAAACTTGCTATTTTGAGCCGAGACTTTTCCTAGTCGCCTTATTAAATATTCCTTCGCTAAATAATCAGATAAACGTCAAAACAAACCCGAACTACCTCTACTAATTTTGCTTTTTCTTAAAAATTTTTGAAAAACTTCGTACACATCCAAATATCATGATTTTCCAAATATTTGACCCAAATTCTCGGATGGAATTCCTCTCCACTTGGGCAGCCGATATCCTCAACTTGTGGCCATTATCCTTGACTTATGTGACCCCTAATCTACACACATGCACCACTAGGAGATTGACAACTCAAAACACATGTATAATTAGCTTTGAAAACGGTGCAAAACACCCCCCAAATTCTGCTGGACGTGAGGAATTTCCTAGTGTTTCTCCACCGCCTTTGGCTCCTCTTAGCTTCTCTATATATGTCATAATACACAAACAAACACACAATTTATTCAGACCAAATCCGCACACCCCAAGCTCAGAAAAAAACAACAAACAACACACTTAAATCATCTCAAACTAATCTCCATTTTCGGCCACCATTGGAAGGATTCCAAAGCCCAATTTTTGAATCAACAAGGTAAGTCTATAACTTTAATTCGTTTTAATCAAAAAGCATTGATGCAAACTAACTTTAAATGATCTTAGGATCACAAAACACTTAAGGACAAGCTCTAGATCGGTTCACAACAACTCAAACCAGGTAAGAACTCAAAAACCCTACTTACACCATTTTATGAATCAAAAACGTGTTTCATGTTTATGATATCATGTTCTAAGCTATATTTTGTGTATAAACATCTCATATGAACATTTAGAAATGCTTTGGTGGAAGTTTGAACGTAAAAATCTCAAGAAAATCGAAGAAAAACTTGGAGAAGACGGTGAACAGTGAAGATAAGCCGGCGGCCTAAAGCTTACGCCGCGGCGTAAGCATGCGCCGGCGGCCTAAGGATGTGCGCCGGCGGCTTATCCTGGTCTGTACGCGTCCCTGCTCCGATTTCTCCAAAAATGAAATTTATACAACTTAAAAATATGTATAAAAATAAAATAAAAATGTATATATGTATAAACTAACTTATATTAATTGTTTTGATGTTAGAACACTAATTTCATCAATTTAAAAATTATTTTGTTAGTTTTTAGTAATAATACATGTATAGTACTATTTTCAGTAAAATCAATACTGATGATTTTACTTATCTATTCTTAAAAGAATAATATTGTCATATTATAGTGACTAAATATTGTCAAATGTACTTTTATGATCCTTAAAATCATTTTTGTATCAATTTACGATTCCAAATTATATGATATGATAATGTAGGTACTAAATTTAATATTTTCCAATGTTTCTAAATTATAGTATTTGCAAGATAATTGCCATCAGTATTATTTTAAAAAAATGAATGAAATGAAATCTATATTTTCTTGAGTCTTAGATAAAATAAAACGTATTTTATCACAATAGTGTGATTAAATAATGACTTATGCTTCCACAAGGGAAAAATTTCTTAAAAACTTAATTTAACTGATAAGATGACTTCTAAAAACATTAAGATTTATACAGTTATATATTTAATGGAATACTACAGAACCAAGTTATCTGAATATTTAAAAACAATTACTGAACAGTAATAATAACAGTAATACCGGGTCATAAAATGCCTGGACAATGAAATATTTCTGATACCCTACCAGGACATATATGGACCGAAACGAGGTATTTTGCTACCTCACATGGACAATATTGAACAATGGAACATTCCGATACCCTATCAGGACACCTACGGACCCAGAACAAGGTACTTTGTTACCGTATCAGGACATAAAAATACTTAATAAGAGATCAAGAGAAACAAAACGAGAATAAAGGACAATGTTAAAACTACCCTTACATGGACAATGAAGGACCAGTATGGACACAGGTTATAACCCGGATATCAGCTTAAGGACACTCAGACACTTATAAGAGTTCTAAAATATTAAGTACACATTATTGATGAATACCTGATTCCTTAAATAGGTGACTTTGAGTCCAGCGGAGACTTCCCAGCAGACTATTACGATTAAGCAGGATGAGCAGGTGAGTAACTCAGACTTATTACATTGTTTTTGATTTGTAGCTTAGTTGAATTTTAATACAAGATAATGAATGTGAATTATCATGTGGGTTGGGAATTATGCATGTTCAGTTGATGATTTGCTAAGCTACTAAAATACAAGTGATCAGAATATTGTATGATAAAATTGCTTGTTTAGCATACTGATTGTATGTGAATCGTTTGGTCATCGTAAAATGAAATTAACAGTTTCTGGCTGCTTAATATAAATGACCATTCATTGCACGATGTGCATCTTTGCATAAATTTTGTGTGGTAGCCTGTTACGTTTTAGCCATCCGGGGCTCTGGTAAATGCTGGCATGCCTAAGCTATAGACTGCTAAGGTTATCTTTGCTCTGTTGATCCATAGGAACTAAGTGGTATGAAGGACGCCGCCTATGGTATTGCTGGGATGACAAACACTTAGGGAGTTTCCAATGCTATGTACTTGGGATGGTTAGTTAAGCTACTCTAATCAAAGAGATAATTTAACACGAGAAATCGTGAGATTCCCTTGTATGCTTGGTCTCTTCTGGATGGGCGGGCCTTTTAAGACTGGACCCTTCAACCCTTAAAAAGAGGGCGTAAATCTTTTTCCTGTTTGGATTCTAGATCATCCAAGCTTGTATTGTGCATATGCTTGATTGGTGCATTACATATGTATTGCTAACAACTTGATTGATTGTGATATGTTCTGGTTATTCACTGAGCCGTGGTATAGCTCACACTCTCTCAGACCTTTCAGGTTTACTCTACGACCTTGGTTAGTTTCTTCCCGGAGCTTGGTACCGGTAAGTGCCTAGCAATGGATTGTTTCAAGAAGTTATGGAGCTAAGATGGCAATATGTTTCTACTTTAGTATAGTTAGATTAAGAAATTTTCGTATTGTACTTTGAGAGATAGTCTTGAAAGTAGACTATGGTTTGTAATATTATTTTAAGAAAGGTTTACCCATTTTACAGGTATTTACCAATTTATGACTTTCTTATATATTTGTCATTTCTTGTCCAAGCAACTGAAAAGATCCTGTTTTATGAAATATGTCGCTCCCTGATGGTAAACTAGTATTGGTATTCAAGTACGGCTTGATCACTAATATTAGGATACCTTCGGGGCGTGACAGTTTTAAAGTGGTATCAGAGCGTTGCTGGTATAAGAAAGATAAATATGAGAAAGTATAAAATTGGTAAAATAGTAAACCTAGATCCAAATAGAAACCATTTAGGTAAGTTGATATAAATGGGTAGTATAGATGCACAACTAGGAATAAAATCTGTGTGATTTTTAATCATGCAAATTTTATTGTGTGTGCAGGGGGATCCTGTGGTTTGCCATCTTAAATGGCAAATCTTCGGCATGTTTGAGGAAGAAACGCTTACTGAGTACAGGAGGCGATTGAGAGTACTTGTGGAAGATATGACCTTGTGTGGTTTACCACAAACCCTGGAAGAAATACTTGGCACTTGGAGGAGAGGATTGACTCCCATGCTGAAAGATTGGTTATTTCTCATGGAGAGGACATTTCCTAATGCTGGAACTGCTATAGAGACAATCTACAGGTTTGAAAGACTGATCGTCTACAAAGGAGGGGGACTGGAGATAGACAATATTGCTTTTATTGTATCTGACAAATCAGAAAGACCGGGACCCCCAGATTTCAGGGTATGGATCCCGATAGGGGGAGATTGGATTTATGCACATGACATTAGGATGGATCATCCATTAGTGCGAGATGACTTGGCTATTGATGACGAATGGATGTTCACACATGTCATGCGCTGCAACTATCCACGAGATGTTTTGTCCAGAAAGCCCCCAGTTATACCTGAAGGGGGAAAAGAGCCCCAGCACTATGTCAGGAGAACTAAAAAGAGGAAAGGGTTATCTTTTCAGGTTAACAGTATTACTACTGCTTTATTGGACGAAAAGGAAGGAAAATCCAGACGACTAGAGGCAGAGACATATGTGTCTAATTTTAATTATTCTAAATGGGTTGGATCGGCCCAGGCAGGCTGGATTGAAAAGGATACAGTACCTATTAAAGAAAAATCTCAGGAATTCTCAGGCATCCACCTTAAGGCAACAGAGCTATCTTTGGCACCCCCTGGGAGTAAAGATGATATAGGAGAGAGTGACACTAGCTCTGAGGAAAAGGAAGAATATCCACAGCTAGCTCCAGGAGAAAAGGCAAGGAGCACCTGTATCCAAGCCCCTAGAGCTGATTCCATCCTAGGATAAGTTTAGAAGGAGAGATGAGATGTTTTTGTGAGACTTTTGATGACATATGTATGTATGTAAAATACTTGTGATGTATTTTGTGGAACTACTATGTTAGCAATAGTAGTAAAGTAGTGCAATTTTTGGATGTACATAAATGCACTAACCTGTAATTGTCATTATATGTTTTGGATGTATATAAATGACATATTTTGGATGTTTATTGGACTAAGTATTGACAAATTGGAAATGAAAAATTCTAATATGGTTAATCTATTCCATATTATCAGAATGCCTAGTGGAAGAAACGGAAGCAGGAATGCTAGGATTAACAATAATCAACCTGAACCTACTCCTGCACTTCCCCAGGATCAGATGCAGAATGTGTTGCAAGGATTGCAACAACAAAGTGAGCTTATCTTGCAAGCATTGCAGAACTTGCAAACCACCCGTGCAGTGCCATCTGCTGAGGCATCTGTGTTGCCTCCAGCGTCACCTAGGAGGAATGGGAGACCAACTGTACCAAGGTCTAATCAGGAAAATGGACCGGCAGATTTCCAAGAAGCCGCTGCTGAAGTGCAAGGATCACTTCACCCCGAACCGGGACTGCCACCACCACCACCATTGCGCCCCAAAGAAACTTATTACCTGAGTTCATTAAATGTAATAGGTACTTTGAGGGATTGCCAGGAAAGCCAGAGGAAGCTGAGGACTGGCTGGCACAGATAGAACGTTCTCTTGATGTGTTCCAAGTACCGGAAGTTTAAAGGTACCCTATGGAGGTTACATGCTGAGGTTAAGAGCTAGAATCTGGTGGGATTCCAAGCAGAGAGGACTACCACAACCCATCACTTGGGAAGCTTTTAGGCGGGAATTTTTGAAGGAGTATTTTCCAAGTAGCCTTAAAGCAAAATATAGCACCGATCTCATGAATTTGACTCAGGGAACTAAGACTGTGGATGAGTACGAACATGAGTTCAATAGATTGCTGCAGTTTGCCCCGGATGCATACCGGGATAGTGATGAGTTGAAAAGACAAACTTTCATGGCAGGTTTGGAACCCAATTTCCAAAGAAGGCTGGCCGAGTTTGAGATAACTGACTACGCCTCTATGATTGAGAAAGCTCGAATCATAGAACGAGCAAAGAAGTATGAGCTTGAGAGGTATAAGAAACGTGGTCAAACTTTTGGAAAAAGAACATATGAGGAGTCAGGAACGAGCTTTGTTCCTAAAAAGAAAAAGTTCTTTAGACCGGTAGGAAGTATAAAGAATGGGAATAATGGAAAACCCGGCCTGATTTGCTGGAAGTGTAAGGGCACACATTATCCGAGAAATGTCCACAACTCCAGAATAAATGCTACTTTTGTGGCGAAGGTGGGCATATGGTGAATGCATGCCCAAAGAGGCCTGGAGCCACCTGTTTTGTCTGCAACAAAGTGGGGCATATAGCAACCCAATGCCCCCAAAGGCTCAACACTGCTGCTGGATCATCTCAACCTAAGGGGATTGTTGCCACAACTGGACCCAGGTACGGGAGCAACAATGCTAGCAAAGCTGCTTCGACTGCTAGAGTTTTTGCTATGCAAGGGATCCCAGTAGAGGATGATGGTGCATTCATGGAGGGGGAATATGAGGAGAATATCTGGGGAGAAGTTGACTCAGATGACTGTGGACTCATTGCAGGTATGTAGTTACATATTTGCTGTTTATATATGTTTTGGAGCACGAACACCACTAGTTGCACAATAACCCTAGTAAGTGTAGAAATGACATGTAATTAATAACTGGTAAATAGGAACGATACAAGTAAAGGATCAGATTGCGTATGCCTTGTTTGACACGGGAGCAACGCATTCCTTCATAAGCGAGGACACCGCCAGACGAGTAGGATTACCAGTTGAGACCATGAATAAGGAACTAAGAGTTTCTACACCTACGGGAGATATGGTGAAACTAAAGTGATAAGGAAATGCCCACTGAGAATTGGAGAGCAAGATTCGAATGCTGATTTAATTATAGTGGATATGCAAGGATATGATGTCATCTTGGGAATGACTTGGTTGACTGCGGTAAAAGCCAAGATTGATTGCCGTTGTAAGACAATCTCCTTTGTTGATAGGCAAGGAGAAAGAGGGCATTATAAGGGAGAAATGCTTAAAGAAGCAGAAGGTAAGATCTTGGTGATCGAGGTAGAACAAGAAGAGAGGAAGGAATTGGACAAATGTATTCTTGCAGCACTGAGGGAATCCAAGGAATTGGATATACGAACCATTCGAACGGTATGTAATATCCGGATGTGTTCCCTGATGAGTTACCCGGATTACCCCCACATAGAGAGGTGGAATTCTCCATTGATTTGATACCTGGAACTGAACCAGTATCAAAAGCCCCATATCGTATGGCACCTATGGAATTAAAAGAGTTAAAGGTGCAATTGCAAGAGTTGTTGGATAAGGGATTTATAAGACCAAGTGTATCACCTTGGGGAGCACCGGTGTTATTTGTTAAGAAGAAGATGGTTCGATGAGACTCTGTATCGATTATAGGGAATTGAACAGAGTGACCATTAAGAATAAATATCCTTTACCAAGAATTGATGATCTTTTTGATCAATTAAAAGGAGCAAAGGTATTTTCTCGAATTGATCTAAAATCTGGATATCATCAAATACGGATCAAAGCGGAAGATGTGCCTAAGACTGCATTTCGGACAAGATATGGCCATTATGAGTTCTTGGTCATGCCATTTGGACTAACAAATGCACCTGCGGTGTTTATGGATTTAATGAACCGCATCTTTAGACCGTTGCTGGATAACTGTGTAATTGTGTTCATAGATGATATTTTGGTATATTCATCTACCAAAGAACAACATGACGAACACTTAAGGAAAGTGTTGCAAATCCTAAGGGAAAACAAGTTATATGCCAAATTGTCTAAGTGTGAGTTTTGGCTTAAGAGCATATCATTCCTTGGACACATTGTTTCCAGTGAAGGGATTTCAGTAGACCCGGCAAAGATTAAAGCTATTGTGGATTGGAAGAGACCAGAAACTGTCACAGAAGTTAGAAGTTTCTTGGGATTGGCTGGATACTATAGGAAGTTTGTAAAGGACTTTTCAAAGATTGCTCGACCTTTGACTCAGCTAACGAAGAAGAATGAGAGGTTTGAATGGAATGATCAAAGAGAGCAAAGCTTTCAGGAATTAAAGAAAAGGTTAGTATCAGCCCCAGTTTTGGTTTTGCCAAATGATAAAGACCATATGCTGTTTATAGCGACGCATCCAAAAATGGTTTGGGATGTGTATTGATGCAAAATGGAAAAGTTATAGCATATGCATCTAGGCAATTGAAGCCACATGAGATGAATTACCCCACTCATGACCTGGAATTAGCTGCAATTGTCTTGCACTCAAGATTTGGCGTCACTATTTATATGGTCAGAAGTGTGAAATATATACGGATCATAAGAGTTTAAAGTATATATTTACACAAAAAGAGCTGAACATGAGACAAAGGAGATGGTTGGAATTGATCAAGGATTATGACTTAACTATTAACTATCACCCTGGAAAAGTGAATATGGTAGCTGATGCATTAAGTCGTAAGCATTATGGCGAGATAGCTTCAATGTTAACCAACCAGAAAGAACTTGTCCAGGAATTCGAGAAATTGAGAATAGAATTCACCATGAGGGATTTGGAAGCTGAACTTGGGAGTTTGGTATTGGAACCAACTCTGCTTCAGCAAATTAAAGAAGCACAGAAAGAGGACCAAGAAATCCAAGAGATTAAACATGGAATATCCCAAGGGAGATATAAGGATTTTCACATTGATGAAGAAGGCATACTAAGGATGAATAAGAGATTGTGTATTCCACAGCATAATGACTTGAGGAAGGAATTAATGCATGAGGCTCATTACTCTGGATATTCTATACATCCAGGAGAGACGAAGACATATCAAGAGCTAAAAAATGCATACTGGTGGAACGGAATGAAAAATGATGTTGCTCAGTTCGTGGCTAAATGTGATGTATGCCAAAGGGTAAAAGCTGAACACCAAAGGCCAGGTGGATTATTGAAGCCGTTACCTATCCCTGAATGGAAATGGGATCAGATTTCCATGGATTTTGTATGTTCATTACCTAAGACGAGTACGGGATATGATGCTGTTTGGGTCATTGTGGATAGACTCACCAAGTCAGCTCATTTCCTACCAATTAGTATGACATACCCCATGGAGAAATTGGCACGGTTATACTTAAGGGAAATTGTAAGATTACATGGTATACCTGCCAGTATAGTATCAGATCGAGATCCTCGGTTTGTTTCTCAGTTTTGGCAAGGACTGCAGAAAGCTTTGGGAACCCAATTGAAGTTCAGTACAGCTTATCATCCCCAAACAGATGGACAGACTGAAAGGACGATACAGACTTTGGAAGATATGCTAAGGTCTTGTATCTTGGAATTCAAAGGGAATTGGGATCAACATCTACCATTGGTGGAATTTGCATACAACAATAGTTACCATTCGAGTATTGGTATGCCACCATATGAAGCTTTGTATGGAAGAAAGTGTCGATCACCTTTATTCTGGGATAATTTGGAGAAAGTGATGATTGGACCCGAATTGGTACAAGAAACGATCGACAAGGTCGCTGTGATTAAACAAAAGATGAAAGAGGCACAAGACCGACAGAAAAGTTGGGCCGACTTAAAAAGGAGGAATTGGAATTCTCTGAAGGAGATCATGTCTACTTGAAAGTAAGCCCGATCAAAAGCCTGCATGCTAGACAAACAAAAGGAAAGTTGAGTCCGAGATATATTGGACCATTTGAGATATTGGAGCGAGTTGGAAATCTAGCATATCGTCTTGCCCTACCACCAAATTTGTCAGGAATGCATGATGTCTTCCATGTATCAGTCTTAAGGAAATATGTTCCGATCCAGATAAAGTGGTAGAATTGAAACCAATTAAGTTAAAGGAAAACTTGACATATGAGAAACGTCCTATCAAGATATTGGACAGGAAAGTGCAGACTCTAAGAAACAAAGAGATTCGATATGTCAAAATATTATGGGATGCTCTAACCGAAGAGATGACTTGGGAGTTGAAGAGGAGATCAGGAAGAATCATCCTCACTTGTTCGAGTCATCAGGTACGCACTCAAGCTTTGGGGACAAAGCTTATTTTAAGGGGGGGAGGATGTAAACCCCTAGATTTTTCATACTAGTAGAAATAGAACTAAAAACGAATAGAATAATAAAATAGAAAATAATAGCCATTTCTGAAACCGACTAAGCTTATAGAATAAGCCTACTAGTAATACTGGTCCTATCTGTGGTCCTAAATTCGTAAAACAAACTTTCCTATTATTTCTAAAATGTACGAATAAGACTTTTTAAGTCGATTCTAGAAATCCCTTATACGAAAAATTTTAAAAATAAAACTCAAACCGTTCAAAAGAGAATATCAGATAACGCTTAAAACTAAAGTTTGAGAATTAAAAGATGAACCATTAAGATTAATTTATCACGTATAATATAAAATCAAAACTTGCTCATTTTGAGCCGAGACTTTTCCTAGTCGCCTTAATTAAATATTCCTTCGCTAAAATAATCAGATAAACGTCAAAAACAAACCCGAACCTACCTCTACTAATTTGCTTTTTCTTAAAAATTTTGAAAACTTCCGTAACACATCCAAATATCATGATTTCTCAAATATTTGACCCAAATTCTCGGATGGAATTCCTCCACTTGGGCAGCCGATATCCTCAACTTGTGGCCATTATCCTTGACTTATGTGACCCTAATCTACACACATGCACCACTAGGAGATTGACAACTCAAACACATGTATAATTAGCTTTGAAAACGTGCAAAACACCCCCCAAAATCTGCTGGACGTGAGGAATTTTCGAGTGAGTTCTCCACCGCCTTTGGCTCCTCTTAGCTTCTCTATATATATGTCATAATACACAAACAAACACACACATTTATTCAGACCAAATCCGCACACCCAAGCTCAGAAAAACAAAAACAACACACTTAAATCATCTCAAACTATCTCCATTTTCGGCCACCATTGAAAGGACTTCCAAAGCTCAATTTTTGAATCCAACAAGGTAAGTCTATAACTCTAATTCGTTTTAATCAAAAAGCATTGATGCAAACTAACTTTAAATGATCTTAGGATCACAAAACACTTAAGGACAAGCTCTAGATCGGTTCACAACAACTCAAACCGAGGTAAGAACTCAAAAACCCTACTTACACCATTTTATGAATCAAAAACGTATTTCATGTTTATGATATCATGTTCTAAGCCTATATTTGTGTATAAACATCTCATATGAACATTTAGAAATGCTTTGGTGGAAGTTTGAACGTAAAAATCTCAAGAAAATCGAAGAAAAACTTGGAGAAGACGGTGAACAGTGAAGATAAGCCGGCGGCCTAAAGCTTACGCCGGCGGCGTAAGCATGTGCGCCGGCGGCCTAAGGATGTGCGCCGGCGGCTTATCCTGGTCTGTACGCGTCCCTGCTCCGATTTCTCCAAAAATGAAATTTATACAACTTAAAAATATGTATAAAAATAAAATAAAAATGTATATATGTATAAACTAACTTATATTCATTGTTTTTGATGTTAGAACACTAATTTCATCAATTTAAAAATTATTTTGTTAGTTTTTAGTAATAATACATGTATAGTACTATTTTCAGTAAAATTCAATACTGATGATTTTACCTATCTATTCTTAAAAGAATAATATTGTCATATTATAGTGACTAAAATATTGTCAAATGTACTTTTATGATCCTTAAAATCATTTTTGTATCAATTTACGATTCCAAATTTATATGATATGATAATGTAGGTACTAAATTTAATATTTTCCAATGTTTCTAAATTATAGTATTTGCAAGATACTTGCCATCAGTATTATTTTTAAAAATGCATGATGAAATCTATATTTTCTTGAGTCTTAGATAAAATAAAACGTATTTTATCACAATAGTGTGATTAAATAATGACTTATGCTTCCACAAGGGAAAAATTTCTTAAAAACTTAATTTAACTGATAAGATGACTTCTAAAAACATTAAGATTTATACACGTTATATATTTAATGGAATACTACAGAACCAAGTTATCTGAATATTTAAAAACAATTACTGAACAGTAATAATAACAGTAATACCGGGTCATAAAATGCCTGGACAATGAAATATTTCTGATACCCTACCAGGACATATATGGACCGAAACGAGGTATTTTGCTACCTCACATGGACAATATTGAACAATGGAACATTTCCGATACCCTATCAGGACACCTACGGACCCAGAACAAGGTACTTTGTTACCTTATCAGGACATAAAAATACTTAATAAGAGATCAAGAGAAACAAAACGAGAATAAAGGACAATGTTAAAACTACCCTTACATGGACAATGAAGGACCAGTATGGACACAGGTTATAACCCGGATATCAGCTTAAGGACACTCAGACACTTATAAGAGTTCTAAAATATTAAGTACACATTATTGATGAATACCTGATTCCTTAAATAGGTGACTTTGAGTCCAGCGGAGACTTCCCAGCAGACTATTACGATTAAGCAGGATGAGCAGGTGAGTAACTCAGACTTATTACATTGTTTTTGATTTGTAGCTTAGTTGAATTTTAATACAAGATAATGAATGTGAATTATCATGTGGGTTGGGAATTATGCATGTTCAGTTGATGATTTGCTAAGCTACTAAAATACAAGTGATCAGAATATTGTATGATAAAATTGCTTGTTTAGCATACTGATTGTATGTGAATCGTTTGGTCATCGTAAAATGAAATTAACAGTTTCTGGCTGCTTAATATAAATGACCATTCATTGCACGATGTGCATCTTTGCATAAATTTTGTGTGGTAGCCTGTTACGAGTTTAGCCATCCGGGGCTCTGGTAAATGCTGGCATGCCTAAGCTATAGACTGCTAAGGTTATCTTTGCTCTGTTGATTCCATAGGAACTAAGTGGTATGAAGGACGCCGCCTATGGTATTGCTGGGATGACAAACACTTAGGGAGTTTCCAATGCTATGTACTTGGGATGGTTAGTTAAGCTACTCTAATCAAAGAGATAATTTTAACACGAGAAATCGTGAGATTCCCTTGTATGCTTGGTCTCTTCTGGATGGGCGGGCCTTTTAAGACTGGACCCTTCAACCCTTAAAAAGAGGGCGTAAATCTTTTTCCTGTTTGGATTCTAGATCATCCAAGCTTGTATTGTGCATATGCTTGATTGGTGCATTACATATGTATTGCTAACAACTTGATTGATTGTGATATGTTCTGGTTATTCACTGAGCCGTGGTATAGCTCACACTCTCTCAGACCTTTCAGGTTTACTCTACGACCTTGGTTAGTTTCTTCCCGGAGCTTGGTACCGGTAAGTGCCTAGCAATGGATTGTTTCAAGAAGTTATGGAGCTAAGATGGCAATATGTTTCTACTTTAGTATAGTTAGATTAAGAAATTTTCGTATTGTACTTTGAGAGATAGTCTTGAAAGTAGACTATGGTTTGTAATATTATTTTAAGAAAGGTTTACCCATTTTACAGGTATTTACCAATTTATGACTTTCTTAATATTTGTCATTTCTTGTCCAAGCAACTGAAAAGATCCTGTTTTATGAGAATATGTCGCTCCCTGATGGTAAACTAGTATTGGTATTCAAGTACGGCTTGATCACTAATATTAGGATACCTTTGGGGCGTGACATAAATTGTGCTACTCCGATGCGTCCCCTTGGTTGTGATGTACGCCTTGTACATAATATGGAAGCCTTCGCGTGACTAAGGTAGTCATTCCTAGGCTTTAGTATTGTGTACGACGGACTGCCACGTTTAGGGTACCCCTCGGGGTGTGACACTAAAAACCCTTGAATACGAGTTCACAGGTAAGTTGATACGATTCAAATGATTTTCTTTCAAATCTAAGGATTGTAACTGACTTATAATAATCTTAGGAACGTAATAAACACAACCACAAGCTTCGGATTACATCAAACGAGCTCCAACGAGGTAATAATTTGAAACCCTAACTATGTTTTAATATGAATCAAGATCTAAGTATATATGTGTTTAGACGTGTTAAAAGTTGTTTTATGTTCTTATACAAGATGAATAAACATTTACAAACAGTTTAGTAACGTTTTTGACGTGTAAAATTTAAAGAAAAAGAATCGGATCAGTGAGGAAGATGATGAACAGTATCAACACTGCCTCAAAGCCGGCAGTGTAACCGCTCAACGCCAACGGCTTACATGGATAGGCTGGCAGCGTAGAGACAGCCTACATTGATAAGAGGTTACGTAAAATAAATTTTCACGTAAAAGTTGAATGAAAGCCGGCTTCCTGGAGATCTACACCGACGGCGTAGGACCGGCGTACGTTGAAAACCGACAGCTTTCAACACCGGTGCAACCGATCTGATATATTTATCAAAACTAAGTTTACACCGGCACCTGGGTTTGAAGGCCGACAGCTTTGAGCCGGTGTACAGCCAAATTTCTTCAACGAAAGCTTATTCTGACCTAAACCGAATATATATATAACACACAATATACCTACGAGTATATATATGATAATATAAGAAGGTATAGATAATCAAACTAAATACAAGTATTCAAACATATTTAGATTAATATCTAATATTCATTGCAACTCTAAGAATAAGAAAAAAAAATTAGGTGTTAACCAAAGTTAGTATTAGTTAAATATTTGTTCTAAATAGATAAAATAAGTAAGAATGGAAATTGAAATAAGCTAGATTTTCGAGTAATGAGACTTCTAAAAATAACAAAATAATTACACGAGATAAAATAGGAGAAACACGACAACACTAAGTAGTAATAAATAAAGATAATTTCCTATATTGAGACCAGTCTAGAATAACATAAAACTAGTAACAGTCAGTATCAAAACTTGATAAATATCAAGTCTATGGACACTAATCACATATAGGAATTTAATTAATTTGTATTGATGAATACTTTGTCTTAAATAGGTGACTTTGATACTAGGGAATCTACCAGCTGATTACTACGACTAAGTCAACCAGGTGAGTAATTCAGTCATATTGTACTGGTTGTGATTGTAAATAGTTAAATATGTAATGCAAAGATAATCAAATGAATGTTTGCTGAAAGTATGATATCATCTGAGTGTATGATTGTTAATATATCCTTACAAAAGCGATAATGCAATGATTGATGTTGTGAAGTAGTATAATGATGATTGTGTGTAATGTATGATCACCGTGAAATTGATTAAGAATTATTGGATTAACAAAATAATCTAATCATGCATTGCATGAATTGCATTATTGCATATATAATGGTGTAACAGCCTGCTACGTATTAATATTTCGGATCTCTGTTTTTGTTTGTTTGATCTAATGTGTTAGTTCTTCCAAGGTTCTCTTTGGTCTGGCGGTCCTATGAGGAACTAAAAGGCACCAAAGAACGTCGCCCGTAGAATCGCTTTGAAATGATTAATACTTAGGGAGTTTCTAAGGGGATTGCAGGAGATGGTCAGTTTAATCAACTATATTTAAACTGATAACCTTAAAACGAGAAATCGTTGATTCTCCTGTGTACTTAGTCTCTCCTAGGCAGGTGGGTCGTTGAGTACTGGTTCTTCAATCCATTAAAAAGAGGGCGTAAATCTTTTTCCTGTTTGGATTCTAGATCATCCAAACTTGTATCTGTGCATATGGTTGAGTGCTTGCATTGCATATGATTGCTAATAACTTGTGTGATGTATGATATGTCTGGTTATTCACTGAGCTGTGGTTTCGCTCATACTCCTACAGTCTTTTCAGGTTTATTTTATGACCTTGATTAGTCACTTCTAGGAGTATGACTCCGGTGAGAGCTTAGAAGCTGGAAGTCTATAGTTATATTTTAGTTTAATGGTTATGTACTATTAGAATAGATTGTTTAGTGTGTTTCAAAAAAACTACATGGTTTGTAATGGTTTTGTAATGTTTATTCACTAAGTTATTTCTTTTATATATTTGTTATTTCTTATCAAGCAACTAAAAAGATCCTGTTGTTTTGAAAACCTGTCATTCTCTGAAGGTAATCTAGTGATAGTTTTCAAGTGTAACTTGTTTACTACTACTAGGGTACCCTCGGGGTGACAGAATTTAGTTGGTATCAGAGCTTGGTTGCTAGAATAAGAAAGATAAATATGTGAAAGAATTGCATTTAGTGAATGTAGTAAGTTAGATTTAGTTAGTACTCTGTAGAAATAGTTGGGTAATTATGGGTAGAGTTATACTGCACAATTAGGAATAAAGTATGTGTGATTATTATTAATCATGCAAATTTTATTGTGTGCAGACTAATCTTGCTACGTTTCATATTAGATAGGAGATCTTTAGTATGCAGGAAGAGGAGACTTTGACAGATTACAGGTGCAGATTACGAGTTTTGATAGAGGACTTGTACTTGTGCAGGATTACCAAGACTTTAGAGGAGATTCTCAGCACCTGGAAGAGAGGACTATTGCCTTTGTTTAAAAGGTTGGCTATTTCTGATGGAGAGGGCTTTTCCAGATAATGGATCAGCTATAGAGACGCTCTACAGATTTGAGAGGTTGATAGTGCAGAAAGGAGGTGGTTTGGAGATTGACAATATAGCATTAATAGTTTCATCCAAATCAGTGAGACCAGAGCCTCCATATTTTAGAGTCTGGGTAGATATTGGGAGAGGAGCAGTTTATGCTCATGATGTTAAACAGGATCATACCCTGGTTAGAGGTGATGCAGCCTATGATGATGACTTGATGCTTGCTCGGGTCAGCAGATGTAGTCATTCTAGACGCATTTTGATGAGGAAACCACCTATTATCCCTGAGATAGCAGGTGAGTTACAGCATCCTACTTCTGTACAGGATCGAGTAGTACATGAGTCAGTTCAGACTACTGTTTATACAAGAAGTATAACAACTGAGCTGCTAGATGAGAGAGAAGGTAAGAGAAGAAGGATTGAGGCAGAGAAGTATGTCTCAGATTTTAATTACGCCAGATAGATTGGATCAACACATGGAGGATGGATTGAGAGGGATATACCACCTAGTGCTGAGGGTGAGCTGAGACCTGCACCCAGAGGCATTAGGGTGATGGATACCGAGTTGACTTTAGCACCTCTAGGAGATAGAGACGCTATGATTGAGATCTATGATAGTAGTTTGAGGGAGAGGATGATTACCCTCATTTAGGTCCTCAGGAGAAGGGCCAGGGTCGTCTTTACCCCAATCCCTGAGACTGATCTAGTATTATATGATGATGATGTATTATCTACTTATGATGACATGACAGGACGATATTAGTAGACTTTTGATGATATGCATACATATCTTTTGATGACTATGATAGAAAACTAAGTGTAGTGTTAATGCCATTTTTTGTACATAATGCACTAACCAAAAAGCTTGATGTATTTGGTATGTATATATATATAAATGACTTTGATGACTTTTTGGTAAGATAGTTATGATATAATTAAAATACTGTTTAATGTTAATAGAATGCCAAGAGGAAGAAATAAAAGTAGAAATGCCAGGATTTTTGGAGATCTACCAATAAATGCTCCTGCAATACCCCAAAACCGAATTGAGGATGTTTTACAAAGTCTTCAACAACAAAATGTCTTAATTTTGCAAGCTTTGCAAAATATGCAAGCAACAAATGTAGCACCACCTGTTGGAGCACCAGCAATGACTCCACTAACTCCCAGAGGAAATGAAGGACATACTCCATCGGTTCAATTTCAGGAAAATGGACCAGTGAACCTAAATGAGTCTGCTGCTGAGGTACAAGGACTGCCTCGATATGAGCATGAGTTGCCACCACCACCACCTTTACGTCCTCAGAGGAATTTGTTGCCGGAATTATTCATTAAGTGCAACAGATACTTTGAAGGACTACCGGGAAAGCCAGAAGAAGCTGAAGACTGGTAGCTCAGATTGAGCGATCCCTTGATGTTTTCCAAGTACCTGAAGCTCTGAAAGTATCCTATGGAACTTATATTAAGGTTGAGAGCAAGGATATGGTGGAATTCAAAACAAAGAAGTTTGTCACAACCATTACTTGGGAAATGTTCAGACGGAATTTTTTAAGGAATATTTTTCAGGAAATCTAAAAGCAAAATATAGCACTGACTTGATGAATTTGACCCAAGGAGCTAAGACCATTGATGAGTATGAACATGAGTTTAATCGGTTGTTACAGTTTGCTCCGAATGCTTATCGGGACAGTGATGAGCTTAAGAGATAGACTTTCATGGTTGGACTTGAGCCTCATTTTCAAAGAAGACTTGCTGAATTTGAAGTTGATAACTTTGCAGCTATGTTGGAAAAAGCTCGAATTATTGAACGAGCAAGGAAATATGAACTTGAGAGGTATAAGAAGAAGGGAACTATGTTCGGGAAAAGAATGTATGATGGTCTTATGGCAAGTTCTGTGCCTAAGAAGGTTAAATTCTTCAAACCTTTCAATGTGAACAAAGGAGGAGTAATGGGGAAGAATAATGTTACTTGTTGGAAATGTAAAGGTTCTCATTACCCAAGGCATTGTCCACAATTACAGAACAAATGTTATTATTGTGGAGAAAGTGGGCATATGATAAACGATTGTCTAAAAAGAAAAACTGCAACTTGTTACGTATGTAACAAAGTTGGGCATATAGCAACCAACTATCCACAGAAAGCGAGCACAATAGCTAGATCTTCAAACCTAAAGGAATGATTGAAGTCTCGGGATCGAAAAATGGAAATGCTAATAAAGCTGGTACGACAGCCAGAGTTTTTGCCATGTACGGAAACCCTGTAGAGAATGTGGAGATGGAGGAAGAAGATGAAGAAAATATTTGGGAGGAAGGTTGATCCTGAAGAATATGGACTCATTGCAGGTATGTAATTACATATTTGTTTATTTAAAGATAATAGACACAATCACAAGTAGATGAGCAATAGAAGTTCTTATGAATTGAAAATAACATGAACTTAATAATTGATACATAGGATCAATTCAAATAGGGGATCAGACTGCGTATGCTTTATTTGATACGGGAGCAACACATTCTTTCATAAATACTGGATTAGCAAGGTGTATAAGAATACCAATTGAAAGCATGAGTAAACAGTTGAGAGTTACTACTCCAATTGGAGATTTAGTGATAACATGGGAGATGATCAAGAGTTGTCCACTAAATATTAGGAATCAAGAATAAATTTGATTTAATTCTGATAGAGATGCAAAAATATGATATTATTTTGGGTATGGTTTGGTTAACTGCTGTAAAAGCAAAAGTTAATTGCCATCTCAAAGTAGTATCTTTTGTCAATAATCAAGGAGAAAGAAAAGAGTATAGGGTGAGATACTCAAAGGAGTCGGAAAAGGATAACAGCAATTGAAGTGGAAAATGAAGAAGATATGGAGATGAACGGTTGTATTCTTGGAGCAACTGAGGTGAATCCAAAATTGGATATTCATACTATTCGAACGTGTGTGAATACTCAGATGTATTTCCAGATGAATTACCGGATTACCCCCACACAGAGAAGTGGAATTCTCAATTGATTTGATACCTGGAACGAACCAGTATCAAAAGCTCCGTATCGTATGGCACCTGTGGAATTGAAAGAATTAAAGGTGCAATTACAAGAATTGTTGGATAAAGGATTTATCAGACCTAGTGTTTCACCTTGGGGAGCACCAGTGTTGTTTGTGAAGAAGAAAGATGGTTCAATGAGACTCTGTATTGATTATAGGGAATTGAACAGAGTAACTATCAAGAATAAATATCCTTTACCTAGAATTGATGATCTCTTTGATCAGTTGAAAGGAGCAAAGGTATTCTCTCGAATTGATTTAAAGTCGGGATATCAACAAATCCGAATTAAAGCAGAGGATGTACCAAAGACTGCATTCCAAACTAGGTATGGTCATTATGAATTTTTGGTCATGCCATTTGGATTAACTAATGCACCTGCAGTTTTCATGGATCTGATGAATCGTATCTTTAGACCTTTGCTAGATATTTGTGTGATTGTCTTCATAGATGATATACTTGTATATTCGTCTAATGAAGAACAACATGATGAGAATTTGAGAAGTGTGTTACAGATATTGAGAGACAATAAGCTGTATGCCAAATTGTCTAAATGCGAATTTTGGCTTAGAAGTATATCATTCCTTGGACATATTGTTTATGGAGAAGGAATATCGGTTGATCCTGTAAAAGTTAAAGCTATTGTGGAATGGAAAAGACCTGAAACTGTAACCGAAGTTAGAAGTTTCTTGGGATTGGTAGGATATTATCGGAAATTTGTGAAGGATTTCTCAAAGATTGCAGGACCTTTGACTCAATTAACCTGGAAGAATGAGAAATTCAAGTGGAATGATCAACGTGAACAAAGTTTCCAAGAATTGAAGAAAAGGTTAATATCAGCACCAATCTTGGTTTTGCCCAATGACAAGGACTTATATACTGTCTATAGTGATGCATCTAGAAATGGATTGGGATGTGTGTTAATGCAAAATGAAAAAGTAATAGCATATGCTTCTAGACAATTGAAACCACATGAGATGAATTACCCCACTCATGATCTAGAATTAGCTGCTATTATTTTTGCACTCAAGATTTGGCGTCACTATTTGTATGGGCAGAAATGTGAAATATATACGGATCACAAGAGTTTGAAGTCTATATTTACACAAAAAGAGTTGAACATGAGACAAAGACGATGGTTGGAATTGATTAAGGATTATGATCTTACCATTAATTACCATCCGGGTAAAGTGAATGCCGTGGCTGATGCATTGAGTCGGAAAAGTTATGGAGAAGTGGCTTCAATATTGACAGAACAAAAAGAACTCATCAAAGAATTTGAGAGATTAAACTTGGGATTCTCAATGTAAGGGTTAGAAGTTGAACTGGGAAACCTAATTTTGGAACCTACTTTGCTTCAGAGAATTAAGGAAGCCCAGAAAGAAGATGTTGAAATTCAAGAGATTAAACAAGGAATATTCCAAGGAAAGTACAAAGATTTTCATGTGGATGAAGAAGAGGTGTTAAGAATGAATAAAAGATTGTGTGTGCTACATGATGAGAGCTTGAGGAAAGAATTAATGCATGAAGCACATTATTCTGGATATTCTATACACCCAGGAGAAACAAAGACATACCAAGATCTGAAAAGTGTGTATTGGTGGAATGGAATGAAGAAAGATATTGCAGAATTTGTTGCTAAATGTGACGTCTGTCAAAGGATCAAAGCTGAACATCAAAAACCAGGAGGATTGTTGAAACCATTGCCAATACCTGAATGGAAATGGGATCAGATTTCCATGGACTTTGTGTGCTCATTACCTAAGACAAATATGGGTCATGATGCTGTTTGGGTTATTGTGGATAGACTCACAAAATCAGCTCATTTCTTGCCAATTAACATGACCTATTCATTAGAGAAATTGGATCGAATATATTTGAAGGAGATTGTGAGATTACATGGTGTACCTGCTGGTATAGTATCCGATAGAGATCCGCGGTTTGTTTCCATATTTTGGCAAGGATTACAAAAAGCTTTGGAAACCCAGTTGAATTTTAGTACAGCTTATCATCCTCAAACTGATGGACAAACAGAAAGAACTACTCAGACATTGGAGGATATGTTGAGAGCATGTATTATGGAGTTCAAAGGAAGTTGGGACCAACATTTACCATTAGTGGAATTTGCATACAATAACAGCTACCATTCAAGCATAGGGATGCCACCTTATGAAGCTTTATATGGTAGGAAGTGTCGGTCACCATTGTTCTCGGATAACTTGGAGAAAATATTGGTTGGACCTGAATTGGTTCAGGAAATAATAGAGAAGGTTTCGATAATTAAGCAAAGAATGAAAACAGCACAAGACAGACAAAAGAGCTGGGCGGACTTGAAGAGAAGAGAATTGGAATTTAATGAGGGAGAACATGTATACTTAAAGATAAGTCCAATCAAAAGTCTTCATGGTAGACAAACAAAAGGCAAGTTGAGTCCTAGATATATCGGACCATTTGAGATATTGGAACGTGTTGGGAATCTGGCATACCATCTCACATTGCTACCCAATTTATCTGGTATACATAATGTTTTCCATGTATCGGTTCTAAGGAAATATGTATCGGATCCAGATAAGATAGTAGAATTGGAACCAATTGATCTGAAAAAGAATTTGACTTACGAAAAGCATCCAGTTAAATATTGGACCGCAAAGTGCAAGTTCTCAGGAACAAAGAAATCCATTATGTCAAAGTATTATGGGATCTCCAAATCGAAGAAATTACCTGGGAACTAGAGGAGGAGATCAAGAAAAATTATCCCCACTTGTTTGAAAACTCAGGTACGCATTCAAGCTTTGAGGACAAAGCTTATTTTAAGGGGGGGAGAATGTAAACCCCAGGAATTTTCCACATTAGTACACGACCTTACAATAGATTGTATGAACTAGATAATAGATTTAAATTCTAATTGAAGTTTAAGAATAGATCAATATATAGAATTTGGATTTAGAATTTGAATAAAGAATTTCTCCAAGATCCGAAACCTGATATACAAATAGATTTAAATAGAAAAATAGGAGTATAGAGATTAAATGATTGTCTTTGATCTCGATAATGATTTTAGATTAGAACAACGAGTAGTAATGAGCTTGTATTTAGACTTAAACCCTAAATTCAAGATTTCTAGTTAAAATTAAAAGCTACTAATAAATTTCATGTTATGTATCAAAACTAAAGATACATATATAGTTTAACTTCTGTATCAAAAGCGATAGTAAATAAATAAGTATTTACGCTTATAAATAAAAAACGATGACCCAAAGATAAACCGATAAGATTTTAAATACACAACAAAAATGTAAACTGTTGAATAACTCAAAATCTGAACTCCAAATAAATAATCAGATCATGCTTTTGTTCTAGTTTTAGTTTTCTTAAGCTATTGAAGCCTGAAACAAAAATTGACCTCATGAGCTCAAGAAATCCTAATCGCATGAGATAAAATTATACAAATAAATAACCACGTATACATATAACCTAAAATTGTATTATTTGATAATCTAAGTGTTTTGTATGCTTCTATAAACACATTTTTGTACAAAAACTCCCAAATATTAGCTAATTTATACCCGTATAACTTGTTAAATGATCCTAAAACTAAATTAAAATAATAAAATAATATATATATGAATTCGGCTGCTGATTTCGGTGGATTTGCCTTGGAGAAGAAGAGCCGAATTGATTAATAATTCACCCTAGTTTATCAACAAAAACAACTCCCATACCAATCATTTGTTGACAACTCACACTAGCATTAATTGGCCTGAAAATAACAGCCAAATGAGAAGCAAACCAAAGGCAATTCGGAGGAAAAAACGAAGGAGAAATCAGCCGCAACTTCTCTTCTTTCTTCCTATATATATATGATTAAATGCCCATAATGAGGAAACAAACAATCCTCATTAATTCCCACATTTCTCAGAACAAATCTACTCATACATAGCTACCAAAACCAACCAGAAATAGGAAACAAACGAATCAACACAACCGAGTTCGGATCGAGAGAAAAATAGCACTAAAAACCCTTGAATACGAGTTCACAGGTAAGTTGATACGATTCAAATGATTTTCTTTCAAATCTAAGGATTGTAACTAACTTATAATAATCTTAGGAACGTAATAAACACAACCATAAGCTTTGGATTACATCAAACGAGCTCCAACAAGGTAATAATCCGAAACCCTAACTATGTTTTAATATGAATCGAGATCTAAGTATATATGTGTTTAGACATGTTAAAAGTTGTTTTATGTTCTTATACAAGATGAATAAACATTTACAAACAGTTTAGTAATGTTTTTGACGTGTAAAATTTAAAGAAAAAGAATCGAATCAGTGAGGAAGATGATGAACAGTACCAACACTGCCTCAAAGCCGGCAGTGTAACTGCTCAATGCCGGCGGCTTACATGGATAGGTTGGCGGAGTAGAGATTGTAAGCCCCTAGATTTTTCGATAATATTAGCAAACCCTAAGAACCGGAAGTTGAAGCGAAACTCTAAAATTAACCTAGTTCTATGATTAGTCTAGTGAATCTAGATCCGGCAATCCCGTGTTCTTAAACCCTAGAAAACGAAATTGAGATAATTGTGGAAAACGGTTCGTAATAACATAGGGAAGCCTAAAAATATCAGATTTGAATTTTTCTAGTGTCATTCGGATCCGATCGGGATCAGTTTTCGAAAAACGTGCCCGAAGCACCGGATAGCAAAATATTCCGACAACACCAATAGGTCCGTAAAAATATAAGGTTTTCAAAAATATCAGTTTTAGAATTTTTCGGTCTCTAAAAATAACAGATATAGGCCTTTTACGCGTATTTTCTTTACTACCGGTATTTTAATTGTCTAGTCTACTATTCATAGTACTTTTCTACTATTTATTACTATTCATCTATCTCTACTTTCTCTTACACTCTATTCTTACACTCTACCATACCTATACCTTACAATTTACCTTCCCCATACAACTTTAATCACATCACACTTTACACATTACTTCTTTTAATACAAAACAAACAAAATAATTAATTTTTCCCCCCTCAAGGACACAAAACCGGCGCCCCTATGCCCCCTCTTCCATCTATTTTTATTTCAATTTCATTTAATTTTAAACACACAAATTTCCACTCCAAAAATCTATAAATACCCCCTTCCTCTTCCATTCTTTCACACAACAAAAATTCATACTAAAACTCTCTCAAATTCACTCCACAAAAATCCTCTCCCAACATCTCTCTCAAGTCTCCTCTTTTCTTTAGAAAACCAAGTCTCACATAATACAACAACCCACTCTTTTCTTCTTCAACAAACCCATAAGCTTTAGGTAAAAGTTTCTCATATTCTCTTCTCATGTTCATATAACTTAACATGAGTTTAGTGTATGTTTCTTAGGCTCGTTGAGTTAAAGAAGCAACAATTTATTCATGTTTTGTTTTTGTTCATGTTCTTATTTTCTTTATGTACTATTATGTTGATATTGTTATTATTTGTATTATCTATCTATATATATATGTATATGTTTATTTAGAGCATATAAGCTCACTTGTTATTTATTTACTTTCAAGTATTGCAATTTATTTAATTTCAACTTGTTCTTAAGACTAGTCTTTCTAGTCTTAGACTTGTCCATATCAAGTCAAAACAATTTTATTTCCTTGCTTTTCTTTTCTTTTAAGGACTAGTCTATTCTTAGTCCCGGGATTCCTTGATGAAGCTAAGGTTCCCAATACTTGACTTTACCTTTATGCTCTTATTTATTTTAATTATGTTGTTTTTATATTTTTCCTGGTTACATATTCTCATTCATGCATGAATATGTTGTTATTGTCTCAATCATAATAGAAATGAGCTTTCTTAAAATAAGAATAAGAACTCTTTTTAAAAAAAAAAATAAATTTTGTCACATAAGAAGTTATTTTCCTTAAAGGTTTGAAATTTATATTCTTCTAAAGATAGATAAGCTAGCTCAAGTTTTAGTAATAATATATGGTTTTCACCAAGAAATACATAAAGTAAAGTTATTATAAAAATCTCTTTTCAAAGAAATAAGAAAGTTTCTTTAGACCTAAAACAAAGGATTTCTTAAATTCAATTGTCAAAGTTTTCCAACACTAAAGTCTAAGATAAGTTTTTCCAAAATTTACTTATATGATGATTTCTTTTAAAAGTGGATATAACTACGAAATAGTTAGAAAAACTATATGTTTCCAAACTACTAGGAATAAATTTATGAAAATCTTGAAAGATTAAAATTTCTTTTGAAGATTAATAACTAAAGAATGGAGTTAAAAGGAAGAAATATACTCCTTTATAATAATTTAGGAAATTTTCAAAGTAAAACTAACTCCTTTTCAAGTCTTAAGCTTATCTCACTTTCAAGACATGTGTCTTACAAAACCATTGTTGAGACAACACCACATTCATGCATATAGTTTGAGTTTATACATATATATACATAAATTCAAGGGATTTTTCAACCATACAATATATCTATATTTTTGTGCAAAAGCCCTTGAGTGAAGTAATGTTTGAAAACTCTAGTTTTGAAGTTTATAAAATTCGTATCAAATATGTACGCTACTATTCCGAGATCCAAATAACTTCTTTTGATGGAAATAACCTTAGAAATAGATAGATCTTTTCGAGTAGGTAGAAATCGGTATATAATATGCGGAATTCCGAGTTAAAATAAGCAAGTTATGGCCATTTTAAATTGGAATTTCCATTCCATACGATTTTTACAAATTCTTTAAGATAGAAGTATAGATCTTGAATAGATCTTGGATGAAATACTCATGTTGGGTATTTCTTTTGTTTAGGTGTCGAGGATCACGATCTTGTCTTCCCCGAGGATTACTTCGACTCCTAGGACGCTATGGACGAGTGAGTTTCCTTTACGCTTACGTATTCGCGCATGTGCTTGTAGAATAGAGCACTAGATGTTAGGAAAAAGATAAAAATTGATATGCATGCGGGATATTATGGGAATTGTGTATGTGATTCGTTGTGTGCGATCAATGAACGATAAGTATATCGAAACCCGATTTGTGATTGATATAAATGTTTCCATGTATGTATTATTATGTGTGCAAGTATTGTTTGATCGCTTTAAATGATTTAATTGTCATATTGAAATCCTCATATAATAAATTGTTCATGCATATCACTTAGTATATCATTTCGAAGTTTTGCTACTACTCCTCAGCGTGGGACCCGAATAGTAAGCTACCTAGCTACATCTTGAGGGTTAGGACGTACGGGGAATACGGCCTCAAGGTGTAGCCGAGCCGGATCGATCGCTTTGGGCATGGAAGGCCCGGGGACTAGTAGTACGGTTCGTTGGAACCCCAAGACGCGCGCAAATTTGAGGAGGTTTTCGGGACCCAGTTCAAAGCATTCCCTAACCACCGATGGAGGGGTAAATCCATCAAACATACGAAACCGGATAGTCGTATGTAATGTTTGATCATATGGTTGTTGCATTCATATGCTTGATTAATAAACTTGTTTGATTGTTCTTATGAGTACTATTGCGTAAGGAATATCTCACTAAGCTAGTCATGCTTATACTCTATAGACTTTTGATATTGCAGGATTATCTTTTGCACCCGCGACCTCCTTGATTTCCCGGGTAGAATCCTTATTTTGAGAAGCTTTTGGAGGCAATCTATTTTGAAGTTATAGAGTAGATTTCTTCTAAAATCTTCTAGCTTAGTTATGATATATTTAGAACCATGTTATATGAGTTATCGGGGGAATGCCCCTTAGAAGCTGTAAGACTTTATTTCAATGAAATATATTGAGTGTTATTTTGCATGTTCTGCTGCCAATGTCTTAAAATGCATTACTCCACACCGGTCTCCCTTTGTTGTGAATGTACGCCTTGTACCGATATGGAAGCTTCGAGTGACTGAGGTAGTCATTCTTAAGTTTTAATATTGCGTACGGCGGGCTGTCACGTTTAGGGTACCCGCTGGGGCGTGACAGATGGCCTACACTGATCAGAGGTTACGTAAAATAAATTTTCACGTAAAAGTTGAATGAAAGCCGGCTTCCTAGAGATCTACGTTGACTGCGTAGGACCGGTGTACATTGAAAGCCGACAGCTTTCAACACCGGTGCAACCGATCTGATATATTTATCAAAACTAAGTTTACACCGGCACCTGGGTTTGAAGGCCGGCGGCTTTGAGCCAACGTACAACCAAATTCCTTCAACGAAAGCTTATTCTGACCTAAACCAAATATATATATATATACACATAATATACCTACCGAGTATATATATGATAATATAAGAAGCTATAGATAATCAAAATAATACAAGTATTCAAACATATTTAGATTAATATCTAATATTCATTAGAACTCTAAGAATAAGAAAAAAAAAAAATATTAGGTGTTAACCAAAGTTAGTATTAGTTAAATATTTGTTCTAAATAGATAAAATAAGTAAGAATGGAAATTGAAATAAGCTGGATTTTCGAGTAATGAGACTTCTAAAAATAACAAAATAATTGCACGAGATAAAATAGGAGAAACACGACAACACTAAGTAGTAATAAATAAAGATAATTTCCTATATTGAGACCAGTCTAGAATAACATAAAACTAGTAACAGTCAGTATCAAAACTTGATAAATATCAAGTCTAGGACACTAATCACATATAGGAATTTAATTAATTTGTATTGATTAATACTTTGTCTTAAATAGGTGATTTTGATACACTAGAGAATCTACCAGCTGATTACTACGACTAAGTCAGTATGAGCAGGTGAGTAATTCAGTCATGTTGTACTGGTTATGATTGTAAATAGTTAAATATGTAATGCAAAGATAATCAAATGAATGTTTGCTGAAAGTATGATATGATCTGAGTGTATGATTGTTAAAATATCCTTATAAAAGCGATAATGCAATGATTGATATTGTGAAGTAGTATAATGATGATTGTGTGTAATATATGATCATCGTGAAATTGATTAAGAATTATTGAATTAACAAAATAATCTGATCATGCATTGCACGAATTGCATTATTGCATATATAATGGTGTGACCGCCTGCTAGGTATTAATATTTCAGATCTCTGTTTTCGCTTGGTTGATCTAATGTGTTAGTTCTTCCAAGGTTCTCTTTGGTCTGGCAGTCCTATGAGGACTTAAAGGCATCGAAGAACGTCGCCCCTGGAATTGCTTTGAAATGATTAATACTTAGGGAGTTTCTAAGGGGATTGCAGGAGATGGTTAGTTTAATCAACTATATTCAAAGTGATAACCTTAAAATGAGAAATCGTTGATTCTCCTGTGTACTTAGTCTCTCCTGGGCAGGTGGGTCATTGAGTACTGGTTCTTCGATCCATTAAAAAGAGGGCATAAATCTTTTTCCTGTTTGGATTCTAGATCATCCAAACTTGTATCTGTGCATATGGTTGAGTGCTTGCATTGCATATGATTGCTAATAACTTGTGTGATGTATGATATGTCTGGTTATTCACTGAGTTGTGGTTTCGCTTATACTCCTATAGTCTTTTCAGGTTTACTTTACGACTTTGGTTAGTCACTTCCAGGAGTATGACTCCGGTGAGAGCTTAGAAACTAGAAGTCTACGGTTATATTTTAGTTTAATGGTTATGTACTATTAGAATAGATTGTTTAGTGTGTTTCAGAAAAACTACATGGTTTGTAATGGTTTTGTAATATTTATTCACTAAGTTATTTCTTTCATATATTTGTTATTTCTTATTAAGCAACTAAAAAGATCCTATTGTTTTTAGAACCTGTCATTCTCTGAAGGTAATCTAGTGATAGTATTCAAGTGTAACTTGTTTACTACTACTAGGGTACCCTCGGGGCGTGACAGGGGACTTCCCCTCCTCCAACAAAAAAAACAAGTAGAAGAAAAGTAGAGTACTTCAGTATACAAATAGTCTTAGCATTTTCATAGAGATTTGTGAGAGAATTTGAGCTTTCAAGAATTTTAATTGAAAATTGCGATATTTGAATTGGTGATATCTAATCTCTTTCTTATGAAATTCATTTATCTGAATTATCTGTTCATAATGTTATCAATTACATATTCTTATTTGATTGTTGAATAATCATCCATGAGTAGCTAAACGTTTCTTTGTGGGAAGTGATGAAATCCTAATTTTGCTAAAATGATTATTGAATTTATATTATAGGATTGTTAGAATTATGGAATGTCACGCCCCAAAATGTGCCCTACACGTGACAGTCCGCCACACTCAACATTTAAACTCCAGTAAGACAACCTTAGTCTTTCCATGAGTTTGAACATCGGGTGTAAGGCTCGCTCCCAATATTTGTAGACCATACTTTGCTTCGTAGTAGCTTAAGGAGACATACATAGCAACAAGAACGTAAATCATGAATGACTTACAGAGAATTATTCTATTACATGAACTAGGGTGTAAACCCCGGTATTCTCAGTAGTCAAGAAACCCCGGGAGTTGGAAGCAAAACCCTAATCCGGTCCAGTGTGAGTCTAGTGAGTGAAGCCTAGGAACCCTAAATCCGGCTTTCCTTTGGTTTCATAATAAAAGAAATTTATAAAGTAAATGAAGTTGAATTATTGTTTTAAAGTCCATTTTAAACCTTTGAAAGTTTTAAATTCGGGAATTTTTCAATTCCGGGCCTTCCCGAGCTCAACTACGAAAAGCGTGCCCCGGACCACGGATTCAAAAAAATGTTTCGAAATATTCTTTAGAACCGTAATTTTATAAGGATTCCAAAAATATCAATTTCATAATTTTCGAGCTATAAAATTTACAGTTATAGCTTTTCCCTGTTTTCGGTACAACCGGTAAAGTAGATGTCTTGTCTACTATTCACAAGTACAACCTACACTATACACTACCCATACCCTATTCTTACATCCTTACATCTAATCATTTCAATTTTCTTTTCAAGAAATTTTGTCTCTAATAATTATCACATTTATTACATTTTAATTTACTAAATTACAAAATATCAATTTTTCAAACAACACACACACACCACTACCTAAGTGGCCGACGCCCGCCCGCCCCCCCCCCCCCCCCCCCCCCCCCCCCCCCCCCCCCCCCCCCACCCCCCCCCCCCCCCCCCCCCCCCCCCCCCCCCCCCCCCCTTTGTTTTCCCTCTCCATTGATTTATTTTAACTCAATTTTATTAACTAAAACCCTAATTCACTTCATATATAAGCATATTTTTCTCTCTCTCTTCATTTCTTCTTGTTTCAATTTTTACAAAGAGTAAAAACTCTCTCCTTTTTCCCCTTGTGCTGTAAGCCCCTCTCCCCCTTCCTCTCACATTTCCAACTTGTTTCCTCTTCTTTTCTCCTTCAAGTCTCCATTGGCATGTGTATTTAAGTCTTGTTCATCCCAAATCTTGTAATGGCAAGATCATTCTTGTGTGTTTTCTCATTTAAATCCCAATGAGCATGAGCAAGGGACATGAAAACACTACTACAAAATCTCAAGCCATCACAAGAAGTGGATCTAGTATTTGGAAGAGTTTTGGTTGAAATATCATATTGTTCATGCATGTAAAGTAGAGATCTTGCATATATATTATTGTTCATGCCATGAGATCTATGATTCATGCATTATATTTAGTAGATCTAAAGTTTAGACATCCACAACTTCATGTACATGTATGATCATATAGTTATTTTTTATTTTCATGCATTGATGATCATAAAAAAGTGGTCTTGTATATGTATAGAGATGTTAGATAGTAGATATTCATATATAGAAGGCAAGAACATTGAAAAAGGAAAGGTTTTGTCAAATATGAAATGTTGGAAATTCGGATGAAATTGAAACCCTACTTTAAAAACCACCAAAATCACTTTTGAACTCATGTTTCACAAGAAAATGAAGGGTATGTATAATAGGTATATTGAAGGAATGATTTTCATAAGCATGGATGAGTTAGGCATGATAAGAATGTAAAACAAGGAGTAAAGTTAGAATGAAAAATATTGATATGTTGATCAATAGTTAAATTCGTAACTTAGGTTCATGCCTACAAGAACACTTAGTATCTAAGTCTAAATTGGATGTTTTATAAGCTAAATGAAGTCCTTAGATAATATATATTGGAGCTTCACTTTTTAATTCATTAGACAAGTTTTCCATAAAAAAATGCAAGAAAATGAAATTTCAAATTCGGATTTCCACAAGAAGCTTGTTTAAAGACATGATTACCAAATGAAAAATGGGAATTTTTATGCATGAATGAAGGCCATGATTAATATAGACTTTAGGAACTCATTTTTATTTAGATAACAAGTGAATCACAAGATTAAAATCAAAGAAACCCTAAGGAGTGTAAAGTGGAAGAATGGTTTCTTAGAAATAACCTTTATGGGATTTTCTAACACTTAGGAGTTTATAAGAGTTTATTATCACAAAATCATCATGACCATGCATAAATTGAGTTCATTACATGGCATTCATGCTAGGGATTCATTTCCGTACCAATCATCTATGAATCATTAACTAGGAACATTTTTTTTTTTTTATCAAAAGCGAGACAATTTTTCGGAATTGAGAAAGTGACCGAACAGAACTGATCCCACTGTTCCGTGACCTTACTATTTTCAAAACAAGAATTTAATATTAGAAATAGATAGATCTTTCGAAGTAGATAGAGATCGATATAAAATTTGCGAAATTCCAAGTTAAAATGACCAAGTTATGGCCGTTTTAAGTCGGAACTTCCGCAAATAGCGAGAATTCCGAATTCATCTAGTTTAGATGTATAGCTTGATCTAGTTACATAATGAGAATCTCATTAGGATTATTCTTGCTTGGTAGGTGATCCCGAGCAGGACGACACCCTACCTCCCGACTACTACTACTAGAAAGACCGGCGTCCAATGGTCGAGTGAGTTTTACTTCCACTCTCAATTAATGTTGTGATTGTAATGTAGTGGCACTAGTGGTGTAGGCAAAGATAAAATGGATATGCATGATGGGGTATATGGGAATTGTATAGTTATCTGCTGTTGATGTGTGAATGGAACTTAAGAAATATCGAAACCGAGTATTAAGCTATTGACTGATTAGCTAGTACTCTTTATTGAATGTTTGAGAATACTTGTTTGTCACCTAAAAGAATTGAACTAATGTATATCCGACTTCAATTGTAATTGGATTCATTCATATCACGATGGGGAAGGAGCATTCGCATTGGTTGGTTTTTCGTGATCCATAAAATAAATATGTTGGTTAATCGTGATCCATAAAATGAATTTGTTGGTTAATCGTGATCCATAAAACGAAATATTGTTAGTTGACCGTGAGCTTAAACGGCGTCGTACCGTAGGATTCGTTAATCTGCTAACCCGGGATGGAGGGCGCAAGTCCATCCACATATGATTTCCGGTTGGTCATATGTTTGTTGAACTCATTTGCTTGATGCATACACTTACTTGAATAATCACTTGTTTGAATGAATTGTACATAATTGTGTTATGGAAGTTATTACTCACTAAGCTAGTTAGCTTACGCCCCCATAGTTTTTATCTATTGTAGCACGAGTTTATATGGCTTAGACCGAGGCAAGCCACAGCACAGGTATCAAAGATAGGAGTTTTCCATAGAAGTTTACTTCATTTCTTTTGTATAGACTTCCGTGGAAACTAAGGACTCTGGATGACTGTAATGGACTTGTTATTATTTTGCGGGGAATGCCCCTTAGATTTTGTAAACTATAATTATGCGTTTTGATTTATTATCCATGGCTAATGAATGCCACATTAAACTGTTTAACTCCATTTGTTGAAGTATTCTATTGTCATAAAGGAATGCTTTACATCTACTAAGACTCCCGAAGGGCTCGGATAGGAACTCGAGAGTCTTATTTAGTATGTGGCGGGCTATTACGTTTAGGATACCCTACGGGGCGTGACATAGGGGGTATACCCCCGATGCAATACTAAGAATTCTCAAGCTCACAAAATTCCTTGTATTATCCTTCGGACACTGGTTCCTAGAAACAGGATTAGAAGTTCATTTCTACTTTTAAGATCCGGCCTTAACGAAAGCTCCTCAACCTCTAAGAGCTGTACTTGATGTCCACGGGTCCTCGAAGATAACCAAAGGTATTCATACTGCAACAGGAAACTATTGGGGTATAAGCTACACTAGCTTAGTGAGTGAAAACTTCCGAATCACAATTAATACAAACATTCAAGCAAGTAATTAATCAACCAAGTGAAATGCATCAAACGAGTGAGTTCAACAAACATATGACCAGCCGGAAATCATATGTGGATGGACTTGCGCCCTCCATCCCGGGTTAGCAGATTTACGAATCCTGCGGTACGACCGTTTAAGCTCACGGTCAACTGAACAACATTTTGTTTTATGGATCACGATTAACCAACATATTTTATGGATCACGATTAACCAACATATATTCGTTTTATGGATCACGAAAAACCAGCAAATGCTAATGCTCCATCCCCATCGTGATATGAATGAGTTCAATTATAATTGAGGCCTAATAATAGATTAATCCAATTCTTTTAGGTGGCCGAGCAATGCTCGCAGACAATCAATTCTAACTCATTTCTACACATCCAATAACTTATCACCCGGTTTCGATATTCCTTAAGTTCAATTTCGCATATCAACAACAGACAATCATAATTCCCAACTAACCCCATCATACATAATCATTCTTTTTATCTTTACCTAGGAACTAGTGCGGCTATCGTTACAATCATAAGCAATAATTGAAACCGGAAGAGAAACTCACTCGGCATGGTACGCCGGTCTCTTAATAACGGTGGTCGGGTGATACGGTATCGTCGTGCTCGGGATCACCTACCAAATAAGAATAGCCTAATAAGAATCTCATCACTAAACTAATTCAAGCTAGGTATCTAAACTACACAAAATCGGAATTCTCGCTATTTGCGGAAGTTCCAACTTAAAACGGCCATAACTTGGTCATTTTAACTCGGAATTTCGCAAATTTTATATCGATCTCTATCTACTTCGAAAGATCTATCTATTTTTAATATTATTTTCAAGTTTTGAAAACATTAAGGTCACTGAACAGTGGGATCAGTTCTGTTCTGCCACTTTTTCAATTCCGAAAAAAAAATCGTTTCGCATTTGATAAAAACGTTCCTAGTTGATGATTCATGTATAGATGGTATATGAATGAATTCCTAACATGAATGTCATGTAATGAGCTCAATATATGCATGGTTTTGATGATCTTTGATGATGAGCTCTTATAAACTTCTATTTAGTAAGAATTCTATGATAATCACCTATGAAAAGACATTCTTCCCAACTTTACATTTCCTGGTGTTTCTATGATTTTATCCTTAGAATTTACTTACCATCTAAATAAAAATGAGTTCTCATCATCCATATTAATTATGACCTTCATTGATGCATAAAAATCCACATTTTTCATTGAGTAAATATGTTTTTGAATAAGCTATTTATAAAAATCCGAATTTTATAAATTCCATTTCCTTGCATTTACTTTATGAGAAAACTTGTTTAATGCATCAAAAATTGAAGCTTCATTATATCCATTGTCTAAGGACTCCATTTGACTCATAAAACATGCCATCTAAACTTAGATACTAGGTGTTATGTAGGCACTATCCAAAAATACGAATTTAACTATAACTCACTATCTCAATATTTTTCATTTTAACTCCACTACTTGTTTTACATTTTACTCACGCCTAAACTCATTTAGACTTGTGAAAATCATTCTTCAAGACACCTATTACACATACCCTTCATTTTTCATGAAAAATATAAGTTTTGAAGTGGTTTTGGTGGCTTTTAAATAGGGTTTCAAAGTCATCCGAATTTTCAACTAAGCTTTTCTAACAAAATAATTTCTTTTTCAAGTTTCTAGTCTTCTATACATGTAGATCTATCATTTAACATATCTATACATAGGTAAGGCTACACTTTCATGATCATCAATGCATGAAAATCAAAATAAACACATGAACATGAGTGTAGATGAAGATGTGAATATCTAAACATTAGATTTACTAAATATCATGCATGATTCATGGATTTCATGGCATGAACATGAATATCTATGCATGATCCCTACTTTACATGCATGAACACAACACTTTCTTCAACAAAAACTCATTTAAACTTTAGATCCACTTCTTGTGATGGCTTGAGATTCTTGTATTAGTGTTTTCTCATCCCTAGCATTTGCTCATGGGGTTTAAGGTGGAAAACACACAAGAAAAGTCTTGCCATTACAAGATTTAGGAGTAATAAACTTAAAAATCATCACCTAAGGAAGGCTTTGATGAAGAAATGAAGAAGAAAAGAGCTTATTGTGTGTGTGTGGTGTCACGCCCTGAGGTACCCTAGTAGTAATAAACAAGTTACACTTGAATATTATCACTAGATTACCTTCAGAGACTGACAGGTTTTCAAAATAACAGGATCTTTTAAGTTGCTTGATAAGAAATAACAAATATATGAGAGAAATGATTTAGTGAATGACCATTACAAACTATTACAAACCATATATCTCTGTTGAAGTATACAACTAAATATTCTACTCTAATAGTACATAACCATCAAACTAAAATAGATCTGTAGACTTCTAGCTTCAAAGCCCTTACTGGAGTCATATTCCTGGATGTAACTAACCAGGGACGTAAAGTGAACCTGAAAAGACTGTAGGAGTATGAGCGAAACCACAGCTCAGTGAATAATCAGACATACATACATCACACAAGTCATTAACCAATCATATGCAATGCAATCACTCAGCCATATGCACAGATACAAGTTTGGATGATCTAGAATCCAAATAGGAAAAAGATTTACGCCCTCTTTTTAATGGGTTGAAGAACAAAACTCAATGACCCACCTGCCCAGGAGAGACTAAGTACACAGGAGAATCAACGATTTCTCGTTTTAATGTTATCACTTTGAATATAGTGGCTTCCACAAACCATCTCCTGCAATCCCTTAGAAACTCCCTAAGTATTAATCATTTCAAAGCGATTCTACGGGCGACGTTCTTCGGTGCCTTTTAGTTCTCATAGGACGCCAGACCAAAGAGAACCTTGGAAGACTCACACATTGGATCAACCAAGCAAAAACAGAGATCCGAAATATTAATACGTAGCAGGCTGTCACAACCATATATGCAATAATGCAATTCGTGCAATGCATGTTCATATTATTTTGTTAAGTCAAAAAGTCATAATCAATTTCGAGGTGACCATACATTACACACAATCATTATTATACTATTGCATATCATCAACCATTGTGTTATCGCTTGTATAAAGATATTTTAGCAATCATACAATCATATCATATCAAACTTTCAACAAACACTCGTTTGTTTATCTTGCATTACATGTTTGACTATTTACAATCACAACCCGTACAATATGACTGAATTACTCACCTGCTCATACCGACTCAGTCGTAGTGGTCCACTGGTAGATCTTCTAATGAGTCATATTCACCTATTTAAAACAAAATATTCATCAATATCATCTAGCTAAATTTCTACATGTGCCTTGTGTCCTAGACTCGATATTAATACTTAGTATTGTCGGGTTTTTCCTATTTTTATCTCACATAATTGTTTGGTTATTTTTAGAAGTCACCTTGCTCAAGAAAGTAACTTATTTCAATTTCCATTCTTATATATATTATCTTGTTAAATCAAATATTAGACTAATAATACTCTAAATATCGTCTTAGTTCTAGGGTTTCAAAAGTTATTAGATATAAATTTTAAATAGACTTAAACACTTGTATTGAAGTCATTATCTAATACATATTTATATAACAAACATATATACATACTTAGTAGATATTATATATATATATTCGGTTTAGGTCAGAAAAGCTTTCGTTGCAAAATTTTAGCTATAAGCCGGCTCAAGGCCGCCGGCCTAAATCCCCAGATGCCGGTGTAGAATTATTTTTAAAGAAAATTTCATATCGAGTACACCGGTGTTGAACGCTGCCAGCTTACAACGTACGCCGGCCCTACGCCACCGGCGTAGATCTCCAGGTAACCGGCTTACGTCGAATTTTGCGTGAAAATTATTTTATGTAGCCTCTGTTTAAGCGTAAGCCGCCGGCCTATCCATGTAAGCCGCCGGCGTACATCGTTTACACTGCCGGCCTTGAGGCAGCGTTGCACTGTTCATCATCTTCCTCCTCTGTTCGATTCTTTTTCTTTGGTTTTTACACGTTAGAAACTTACTTAAACTACTTCTAAGAGTTTGTACACCCTATATAAGGATATACAACAACTTTTAACACGTTTAAACACATAAATATATAGATTTCGATTTTGTGAAAGTAAAACTAGGGTTTTGAAGTTTTACCTTGTTGGAGCTCTTTGAGTGTAATCCGAAGCTTGTGTTTGTGTTTAATATGTTCCTAAGATGATTTTAAGTCAGATGCAATTCATATAATCGAACGAAAATCCTTTGAATTATGTCAACTTACCTTTGAGCTCGTTTTTGAGGGTTTTAAGTTTTGTTCTTCCTTTGATTCGAACTCAATAGTTTTGGTCGATTTGTTTTCTGTTTTGGGTTGGCTTTGATTGCTCTTTGGGAGTGGATTCGTGCTAAGGAGTTTGAGTAGTAATGATATTTGTTTGTTTACTCTTTAATGCATTTGTTTACATATATATAGAAGGAGAGAAGGAAGGATGTCATGGCTGCTTCTCCCCCGATTTTTCTTCCGGTTTGATCTCATTTTGGCTGTTATTTTCACTTCATTAATTGCCAATTTGAGCTGTCAAATGATGATTGGTCCTTGGGTCACTTTGTTTGACAAATATGGGTGAATTATTGTAGAATTTCGGCTCCTTCTCTTCTCCAAATTCCTCCCATCGAAATCAACCGCATGATATATATATTAGTTTATTTATTTAGTTAAATTTTGAGTTAATTATACGAGTTATACGGGCACATATTAGCTAGTATTTGGAAGTTTTTGTACAAAAATATGCTTATAAATTTATACAAAACACTTAGATTTTCAAACAACACAAATTTAGGGTATATATATACGTAGTTAATTATTCGTATAATTTTATTTCCCGCGATTTGGATTTCTTAAGCTCATTGGGTCAATTTTTGTTTCAGGCTCCGATAGCTCAAGAAAACTCGGTTTAGAACAATAGTGTGATCCGATTATTTATTTGAAGTTTAGATTTTGAGTTATTTGTCAGTTTATATTTCCGTTGTGTATTTAAAATCTTGACAGTTCATTTTTGGATCATCGTTTTCTAGTTATAAGCGTATATGGTCATTTATACAGTATTGGGCTTCATACAGAAATTAAACTATATTTATATCTTTAGTTTTGATACTAAACATAAATTATTATTATTAGCTTTTAAATTTAACTAAGAATCTCAAAATTAGGGTTTAAGTATATATATAAACTCGTTATTGATCATTATTCTAGTCTTGAATCATTATGGGATCAAAACAATCATTTAGTCTTTATATTCACATTTTCTATTTAAATCTATTAGTATACTAGGTTTCGGGTCTAGATATTATATCATATCTTGAATTAGTTATTCAAGACACAAGATTTCGTTTTCGGTATTAACTAGGGTTAAAGAATCTCTTTATTTGATTCCTAAGTCTTTCATTCATCCAAAAATCTAAATATTAGCCTATTATTAGACTTCATTCAGAATCTAAATCTATTATCTAGTTTATATAATCTATTATGAAGTCGGATACTAATGTGAAAAATTCCCGGGGTTTACATGTGGAATGGGGAGGGGCTCACGGCAACATGGGGGAGAGAGGAGGGAGTGTTTTGTGACTTTTTGGAAAATGAAGAATGAAAATGAAGGAGAGAGAAAGTTAAGGAATATTTATATTAGTGAATTTAGGGTTTATTTGAAGTAATAAAAAAAGATAAATTAAATCAAATTGGGCATGTATGGAATTGCGCGGGGGGGGGGGGGGGGGATGCGGTGGGGTGTGTGTGTGTGTTGAAATTTGACAAATTTGAATTTTGTGTAATAAAATGTAATAAAAGTGATAATTTAATAGGAGACAAAAATTTCTTGGAAAAGAAAATATAATTGAGTAGTTGTAAGGATGTAAGAATAGAGTATGGGTAGTGTGTAGTGTATAGTGTAGGTTGTACTTGTGAATAGTAGACAAGATATCTACTTTACTGGTTGTAACGAAAACACGGGAAAAGGCTATAACTGTAATATTTATAGCCCGGAAAATTATAAAATTGATATTTTTGGAATCCTTATAAAATTACGGTTCTAATGAATATTCCGGAACATTTTTCTGAGTTCATGGTCCCGGGGCACGCTTTTCCGTTATTGAGCTCGGGGAAGGCCCGGAATTGAAAAATTCCCGAATTTGAAACTTTCAAAGGTTTAAAATATGCTTTAGAAAAATAATTCATATTCATTTACTTTATAAAAATTCTTTTATTATGAACTCGAAGGAAAGCCGGATCTAGGGTTTCTAAGCTCCTCTCACTAAGCTGAACTAGACTGATATAGGGTTTCGTTCTCCGGTTTCCAAAGTTTGTCCCATTACCGGGAGAATTAGGGTATACCTTATAATAATAATAATAATATTGGGTAATGAATGATAGTAAATCGTACTGGAAAACTCACTAAATTCCGGTAGTAATGAAATACAATTAAATTTGCAAAATCGTATACTTCTAGCCATTTGAAAATTTGAAGAACTAATAATTTAAAGATCGTCATAGAAATATGAATCTAACGGCATTAATAATATATTCACTAACATTCCCAACTCCCAGGGCACACTTTTCGAAGTCGGCACCTGGCCGGATTAGAATAGGTCGAAACCCCGTTGGTCTCACCCTTTCGAGCATCCTAGGCCTAGTACGAACCAATTACACCTTTTTCTCATATTCTGACTCCTTGGTTTAGGAACACGGAATTGTTGGACCCACACTACAGAGTTTCTTGGGAGATTCAGGGACTTAGGTTTTTCGGTTGACCTTCCGGCTCACACCTTCGCAAGATTGGAAACGGATATTCTATACCTTCATGACGTATTTGATTGGTGAGATTTACTTTAAGGTCGATTTTTATAAGAATTTAATATCTCACAATGTTCTTGGAATTCTTTAGGTTGAGTTTTATTCCTTGTGGTTAATCACTATTTACTTCTTAAAAATCTATCTGAGGGCTCTATTTTATCCGAATCTATAAGTTAGAGTTAAATATAGAATTTGTCGTATGGAGAGGTTCTCAGAATGGAAGTATATTAAGTTGCCATTTTATTTCTGAGGCTTCTTATTTTTCTCATAATTTAGAAGTTTTCGGATTCGTTCGAAATTTGGATTTATAGAAGTTCAGTTTTAATTCGGAGTGACTTTTAGGGTTTTATTTCTAAGGTTCATCTTTAGAATTATTTATTGAAATTTTAGGGCTTACATGGAATATTTGTATTGAATCCTAATTATCTATTTTATTTCTGATTGAAATTAAATTGATAAGAATTCTGATGATTTGGAAAAAGAATTAGGATTCATAGGAATTCATGAATTGAGATTAAACAATAATTGTGGAAATAATTAAGTTTAATATTAATTTAGAAATTGTTCCATGTACTTCATGCAATATTTTATTTTAATTTCTTACTAAGCAATTAGGAGAAGTTAATTTAGGATATTAGACAATTATAGAATTGGAAAATTTATAATTGTGAATTAGATTCCATTGATAATTTGTATAGTGGAAGCTAATAGATTATTTTATGGTTCATTAAAACTTGATAGTTTTAGGTCTTTACAATTTCTTACAAATATCCATAATCCTAATTGTTTATATAATATAAATTCAGCATGATTAGTAAAGATTAGGATGGATTCTGTTCCTTCCCACATTTATCTTAGATAACTTCTCACAATCTCATTGCATTCATATAAATAGAATTAGTTAGTTAATTGATAAATTTTGATTGCCTAAATATTAGTATAAGCTAATATCAATCTAGTAGTTAATTTAGTCCTTGTGGGAACGATACTCAACTCACTTCTATATTACTTGATCAAGACCTAATACACTTGCTGGTAGTATCTGAAACTATACATACACATTCCATTCATATCAATTCCTAGACGAACTACCGGGATTACCCCCACATCTTTTCAATTGATTTAATACCTAGAATAGAACCATTATCAAAAGCTCCGTATCGCATGACACCTGTAGAATTAAAAGAATTAAAGGTGCAATTACAAGAATTTTGGATAAATCAGACCTAGTGTTTCACCTTGGGGAATACCAGTATTGTTTGTGAAGAAGAAAGATGGTTCAATGTGACTTTGTATTGACTATAGAGAATTAAACAGAGTGACTATCAAGAACAAGTATCCTTTACCCAGAATTGATGATCTCTTTGATCAGTTGAGAGGAGCAAAGGTATTTTCTCGAATTGATTTGAAGTCAGGATATCATCAAATCCGAATTAAAGCAGAGGATGTACCAAAGACTGCATTCCGAACTAGGTATGGTCATTATGAATTTTTGGTCATGCCATTTGGACTAACCAATGCACCTGCAGTTTTTATGGATCTGATGAATCGTATCTTTAGACCTTTGTTGGGCATCTGTGTAATTGTTTACATAGATGATATACTTGTATATTCGTCTACTGAAGAACAACATGATGAGAATTTGAGAAGTGTGTTACAAATACTGAGGGACAATAAGCTGTATGCCAAATTGTCTAAGTGGGAATTTTAGCTTAGAAGTATATCATTCCTTGGACATATTATTTCTGGAGAAGGAATATCGGTTGATCCCACAAAGGTTAAAGCTATTGTAGAATGGAAAAGACTTGAAACTGTTACGGATGTTAGGAGTTTCTTGGGATTGGCAGGATATTATCGAAAATTTGTGAAAGATTTCTCAAAAATTGCACGACCCCTGACACAATTAACCAGGAAGAATGAGAAATTTGAGCGGAATGATAAACGTGAACAAAGTTTCCAGGAACTAAAGAAGAGGTTAATATCAGCACCAATCTTGGTTCTGCCCAATGACAAGGATTTATATATTGTCTACAATGATGCATCCAGAAATGGTTTAGGATGTGTGTTAATCAAAATGGAAAAGTAATAGCATATGCTTCTAGACAATTAAAACCGCATGAGATGAATTACCCCACTCATGATCTGGAACTAGCTGCTATTGTTTTTGCACTCAGATTTGGCGTCACTACTTATATGGACAGAAATGTGAAATATATACGGAGTTTGAAGTATATATTTACACAAAAGAGTTGAACATGAGATAAAGACGATGGTTAGAATTGATTAAAGATTATGATCTTACCATTAATTACCATCCTGGTAAAGTGAATGCCGTAGCTGATGCATTGAGTCAAAAGAGTTATGGAGAAGTAGCCTCAATATTGACGGAACAGAAAGAACTCATCAAGGAATTTGAGAGATTAAACTTGGAATTTTCAATGCAAGGTGTCACACCCTATAGAGTACCCTATACGTAACAGTCCGCCACATGCCATATAAGATTCCCAAATTATCGCCTTAGTCCTTCGAGGTTCTCATATAGATGTAAGGCGTACCTTTACGACAATAGAATACAAGTCCAAATGGAGATAAAAGCTTAACTTGGCATACATTAGTAGTAGAATATAACTCATGATGCATAAATAAACATTACATTTACTAAGGGGCATTCCCCCGCAAATGAATAATTAGTGGCCTTATACAGTCATCCAAAGTCTTAAAAGTTTCCTATGGAAGTCTAAACAAAAATTTCAACTTTTAGGGGAAACTCCTAGCTCCTGTATCTGCATCCGGTCATGCTGTCTAAGCCATAAGTTTGGTAGCTGCAAAAGGAAGAAACTGTAGGGATGTAAGCTAACTAGCTTAGTGAGTGAAATCTTCCACAATAACGTTCGTGTCACAATAGTTCAAACAAGTGATTTATACAGACAAGTGAATGCACCAAACACATGAGAACAAAATACATATGACTAGCCGAAAATCATATGTGGATGGACTTGCGCCCTCCATCCCGAGTTAGCAGATTAATGGATACTGCAATACTAACTTTATGCCGTTTATGGTTCACGGGTAACCAACAATTATTTCGTTTCTGGATCACGATTAACCAACCAATTAATCTCGTTTATGGATCACAATTAACCAACCAATGCTAATGCTCCTTCCCATTATGATATGCATATGTCTGAATTCGGCATTAGTCCAAATAGTCGATTAAGTCATTTTATTTAGGCGATCAAACAATTTCTCAAACAATACATCATAACCAACTACATAACCAGGAATTATCACCCGGTTTCGATATTCTTATTTTGAGTTCTCATATCATCATTAAAATACAATTTCCCACTATTCCCCATCATACAAATTCATTTCACTTGGCCTACACTCTAGTGCACTAATTTATCAAGCACAGACAATAAATGAATTGGGAAGAGAAACTCACTCTGCCACCGGTTCACCGGTCTTTTAGTAATAATAATCCGAGGGTAAAGACTCGACGTCATCGGGTTCGCCTAAACACAAAAGAAACACCCTAATAAGTATTCTACCATCTAAGAATGCCAAAACTCTAAGACAACTTAATGAAATCGAAATTCGCGTCATTTTCGAAGTTCCGATTTAAAATGGCCTTGTTTTAACTCAGAATTTCGTAAATTTTATATCGATTTCTATCTACTTCAAAAGAGCTTTCTAAATCTAAAGTTTAGATCAAGTTTTGAAAATATCTAAAACTTGGAAATGAAGGATCAGTTCTGTCTAGCGGTTATGTTGATTCCGAAAATGTGATTTTCATGAATGCTCTTGAGGTTCCTAAGTGTAAAATGAAAATAAATGGCATGGTAATGAATTTCCCTATCATGAATGTCATGATATGAACTCTTATGTGCCTAAGTTCTTATAAATTTTTAGATTAAAAGAATTTAAATAATCTTTATCTTAAGGGACCATTTCATGCCATTGGTTAACTAGTAATTTTGCTATACTTGGTCACACTTACTTGTTCTAAGGATTTTCCTTAGGAAAATTCTATTTATTCTAAAGAAAAGTTGACCCTTACATTAACTATATCTTAAGGCCTTTATTTCTTTAATTAAATCTTCATTTGTAAATTTTTAAGTGAGTCTTATGCTGGGGGGGTCCAAAAATCCAAATTTTTGCAAAACTCATTCTTAAGTGGATTCTTTTAGGAAAAATGTATTTTATACTTAGAACTTTAATTATTTATTTTACTTATACCCTAAGAACTTTATTTATTTAAGAAAATACCATTTTTGAGGTTGGAAAACTAGTATTTTCTAACCATCTATTCATTATTACGAATTTTGCTTACAAGACTTTCAACTCAAAACTTCTATTAGACTTCATCTCTTGTTTTAAATATTTTCTTTGGTAAAAACTCTTTAAACTCATGAAAAATATTATCAAACATCATCTATCACCTATAGGCTTCATTTTTCTTGTAAAATACATGTTTTGAAGTTGATAAAAGGGTTTTTAGACTAGGTTTTCCATGTCATCCGAATTTACCCTATTCCATTCCTTGAAAAGAGTTTTCCTTTTTGGTCTCATTAACTCATCTACCTATAGATCTATATACTAGTAAGATTATTTACTTAAGACAAAAGTATTGATGACCATTAATGCAGAAAAACTCAAAATAGAGATGAGATCTTAAATGCCTACATGAATATGAATGGCAAATGATAGATCTACTATCTTAAATGCTTAAATAGGTTTTGAAACCATAAAATCTAATTTTTATGAAAGATCTTTTGTTCAAAACACTTTTAGATGGATGATCATGAAGTTCATGCATAAAAGCTTGTTTAAATGCAAGATCTACTTTGTGATGGTTTGGTATTCTTGTTTTAGTGTTTCCTTGTCCCTAGCAAGAGCACATGGGGAGCTTTAAGTGGAAATACTCAAGAATATCCTAGCCATTACAAGGATCTAAGGGTAAAAGAAGCAAAGTTCTTTTACTTAAGGTAAAAATAGGAGACAAATGGAAAGAAAAAGAAAGTTGTGTGTGTGTGTGTGCCAATATGGCTCATGGCAACATGGAGTGGAGAGGAGAGAAAAGAGAGCTTTTTCACCTTTTGGAAGTTTTGAAATGAGAAGAATGAAGAGAGAGAGAGAAAAAGTAGTTTATATATAAAGTGAAATTAGGTTAAATGAGATAAATAAATTAAAAAAAAATTGCACAATTGGATTCAAATTGGGAGGATCACGCCGGCATGCATATGAAGAGAGGGGATTTGATTTTTGTTTGATTTGTTTTGATAGATTTGCACATCAAATGTCATAATTTGAAATAATTATTTAGAGACAAATACGTCTTGGAAAAGAAAATGCAATTGAGTGGTTGTAAGGATGTAAGCGTAGGGTGTGCTTGTGAGTGTAGTAGGTTGTACTTGTGAATAGTAATGAATAGTAATCAAGACAACTTAATTACCGGTAGTAAGAAAATACGAATAAAAAGGCTATAACTGTATTTTTCATAAACTGAAAAATTATGAAATTCATATTTTTGAAATCCTTATTTAATTTCGATTCAATTGAGTATTCATGAGTAAATTTTTGAAATTTAAGTTTCGGAGCACGTTTTTCTGTAACGAGTCTCGGGAAGGCCCGGAATTAAAATTTTCTCAAAATCTAATCTTTTCTTGGTTTGAATTATATTCAAGAAATATATTCAAGATTAAATTTTCTTATAAATGTTTCTTAATTAGAAACCGAGGAAAAGCCGAATTTAGGGTTCCTAGTTCTCACTCCAAACTTAAGCTATTCCGGTTTAGGGTTTTGGTTTCCGGTTCTCGAGTTATCTTGATTACTAGAAAAACCGGGGTTTACACAAGGTTTGGAAGCTGAATTGGGAAACCTAATTTTGGAACCTACTTTGCTTCAACGAATTAAGGAGGCTCAGAAATAGGATATTGAAATCTAAGATATTAAACAAGGAATATCCCAAGAAAAGTACAAAGATTTTCATGTAGATGATGAAGAGGTGTTGTCACGCCCTATAGGGTACTTAAACGCAATAGTCCGCCACATGCCATACAGACTCTCGAATTACCACCTTAGTCCTTCGAGGGCCTCGTATAGATGTAAGGCTTACCTTTACGACAATAGAATACAAGTCTAAATAAAGGTAAAAGCTTAACTTGGCATACATTAGCAGTAGGATATAACTCATGAGTCAAAATAAATATTACATTTACTAAGGGGCATTTCCCCGCAAAAGAATATTTAGTGGCCTTATACAGTCATCCAAAATCTTAAAAGTTTCCTATGGAAGTCTAAACAGTAATTCCAACTTCTAGGGAAACTCCCAGCTCTTGTACCTGTGTGGTCGGGTGACGCTGTCTAAGCCATATATTCGGTAGCTGTAAAAGGAAGGAACTGTAGGGACGTAAGCTAACTAGCTTAGTGAGTGAAATCTCCCACAACAACATTCATGTCGCAACAATTCAAGCAAGTGATTAAACAAGCAAGTGAATGCACCAAACACATGAGAACAACATACATATGACTAGCCGAAAATCATATGTGGATGGACTTGCGCCCTCTATCCTGGGTTAACAGATTAACAAATACTGCGATACTAACTTTATGCCATTTACGGTTCACGGATAACCAACAATTATTTCGTTTCTGATCATGATTAACCAATAATTAATTTTGTTTATGGATCACGATTAACCAACAATTAATTTCGTTTATGGATCACGATTAACCAACCAATGGTAATGCTCCTTTCCATTATGATATGCATATGTTGAATTTGAAATTAGTCCGAATAGTTGATTAAGTCATTTTATTTAGGCGATCAAACAATTTCTCAAACAATACATCGTAACCAACTACACAACCAGAATTTATCACCCGGTTTCAATATTCTTATTTTTAGTTCTCATATCATTCATCAACATACAATTTCCCATTATTCCCCGTCATACATATTCATTTCTCTTGACCTACACTCTAGTGCACTAATTTACCAAGCACACACAATAAATGAATTTGGGAAGAGAAAACTCACTTTGCCAATGGGTCGCCGGTGCCTTAGTAGTAGTAATCCGGTGGTAAAGACTCGATGTCCTCGGGTTCACCTAATCGCAAAAGAAATACCCTATAAGTATTCTACCATCTAAGTATACCAAAACTCTAAGATAACTTAGTGAAATCAAAATTCGCGTCATTTCCGAAGTCCTGATTTAAAATGACTATAACTTGGTCGTTTTAACTTGGAATTTCGCAAATTTTATATTGATTTCTATCTACTTCGAAAGATTTTTCTAAATCTAATGTTTAAATCAAGTTTTGAAAATATTTAAGTATCAGAAATGAAGGATCAGTTCTGATTAGTAGGTATGTTGATTCCAAAAATGTGATTTTCGTGAATGTTCTTGAGGTTTCCAAGTGTAGGATTAAAATAAATGCCATGGTAATGAATTTCCCTATCATAAATGTCATGATATGAATTCTTATGTGCCTAAGTTCTTATAAATTTTTAGATTAAAAGAATTTAAATAACCTTTTTCTTAGGAAGCCAATTCATGCCATTGTTAACTAGTAGATTTGATACACTTGGTCACTCTTACTTGTTCTAAGGATTTTCCTTAGGAAAATTCTATTTACTCTAAATAAAAATTGACCCTTACATTAACTATATCCTAAGGCCTTTATTTCTCTAATTAAATCTTCATTTATAAACTTATAAGTGAGTCTTATAATAGGGTTGATCCAAAAATCCAAATTTTTGCAAAACTCATTCTTACATTGATTCTCTTAAGAAAAATGCATTTTATACTTAGAACTTTAGGTATTTACTTTATCTATACCCTAAGGACTTTATTTATTTAAGAAAATACCATTTTTGAGATTGGAAAACTAGTGTTTTCTAACCACCTATTGAGTATTACGAATTTTCCTTACAAGAACTTTCAACTTAAAATTTCTATTTAACTTCATCTCTTGTTTTAAATATTTTCCTTGGTAAAAAATCATTTAAACTCATGAAAATTATCATCAAACATCATCTATCACCTATAGGCTCCATTTTTCTTGTAAAATACATGTTTTGAAGTTGATAAAAGGGTTTTTAAGCTAGGTTTTCCATATCTTGAAAAGAGTTTTCCTTTTCGGTTTCCTTGACTCATCTACCTAGAGATCTATATACTAGCAAGCTTATTTACTCAAGACAAAGGTCTTGATGACTATTAATGCACAAAAACTCAAAATAGAGACGAGATCTTAAATGTCTACATGAATATGGATGGTAAAATACCATCTTAGATGCTTAAATAGGTTTTGAAAACATAAAAACTAAATTTTTAGGAAAGGTCTTTGGTTCAAAACAACTTTTAGATGGATGATCATGAAGCTCATGGCATGAAAGCTTGTTTCAATGCTAGATCTACTCTTGTGATGGTTTGGTATTCTTGTATTAGTATTTTCTTGTCCCTAGCAAGAGCTCATGGGGATCTTTAAATGAAAATACACAAGAATATCCTTGCCATTACAAGGATCTAAAGGTAAAGAAGCAAAGTTCTTTTACTAAGGTTAAAATAGAAGACAAATGAAAAAAAAAAGAAAAGAAAAGTTGTGTGTGTGTGAAATGAGCCAATGAGGCTCACGGCAAGAGGAGTGGGGGAGGGAGAGAAAGAGAGCTTTTTTCACCTTTAGAAAATTTTAAAATGAGAAGAATGAAGAGAGAGAGAGAGAGAAAAGTGATTTACATATTAGGTGAAATTAGGTTAAATGAGATAAAAATAATAAAAAAAATTGCACAAATGGAGCTAAATTGGGAGGATCACATCGGCTTGCTTTTGAGGGAGAGGTTTGATTTTTTTATTTAATTTGTTTTGATAGTTTTGTGTATTAAAAGTCATAAATGGTAATAATTATTTAGAGACAAATAATTCTTGGAAAAGAAAATGCAATGGAGTGTTCGTAAGGATGTAAGAGTAGGGTATGGTTTGTGAGTATAGTAGGTTGTACTTGTGAATAGTAATGAATAGTAATCAAGACAACTTAATTACCGATAGTAAGAAAAATACGAATAATAAGGCTATAACTGTATTTTTCATAAATCGAAAAATTATGAAATTCATATTTTTGAAATCCTTATTTAATTTCGATTCAAATGAGTATTCAAAAGTAATTTTTCGAAATTCAAGTTCTGGGGCATGCTTTTCTATAATGGGTCTCGGGAAGGCCCGAAATTGAAAATTTCTCAAAATCTGATCTTTTCTTGGTTTGAAATATATTCAAGAACTATATTCAAGATTAAATTTTTTATAAAAGTTTCTCAATTGGAAACCGAGGAAAAGCCGGATTCAGGGTTCCTAGGTCTCACTCCCATCTTAAGCTATTCCGGTTTAGGGTTTTGGTTTTCGGTTCTCGAGTCTTCTGGGTTACTAGAAAAACCGGGGTTTACAGATGTTAAGAATGAATAAAAGATTGTGTGTGCCACATGATGAAAACTTAAGGAAGGAATTAATGCATGAAGCACATTTTTATGGATATTCTATACACCTAGAGAAACAAAGACATACCAAGAGCTGAAAAGTGCACATTGATGGAATGGAATGAAAAAGGATATTGCAGAACTTGTTGCTAAATGTGATGTGTGTCAAAGGATAAAAGCTGAACACCAAAAACCAGGTGGATTGTTGAAACCATTGCAAATTCTCGAATGGAAATGGGATCAAATTTCCATGGATTTTGTGTGCTCATTACCTAAGACAAATGTGGGTCATGATGCTGTTTGGGTTATTGTGGATAGACTCACGAAATCAGCTCATTTCTTGCCAATTAACATGACATATCCATAATAAAAATTGGCACGAATATATTTAAAAGAGATTGTGAGATTGCATGGTGTACTATTAGTATAGTATCAGATCGAGATCCACTATTTGTTTCCATATTTTGGCAAGGATTACAAAAAGCTTTGGGAACCCAATTGAAATTTAGCACAACTTATCATCCTAAACTGATGGACAAACAGAAAGGACCACTCAGACACTGGAGGATATGTTAAGAGCATGTATTATGGAGTTAAAAGGAAATTGGGACCAACATTTAGCACTAGTGGAATTCGCATACAATAACAGTTACCATTCAAGCATAGGAATGCCACCTTATGAAGCTTTATATGATAGAAAGTGTCGATCACCATTATTCTAGGATAACTTGGAGAAAGTATTGGTTGGACCTGAATTGGTTCAGGAAACAATTGAGAAGGTTTCAATAATAAAGCAAAGATGAAAGCAGCGCAAGACAGGCAAAAGAGTTTGGCGGACTTGAAGAGAAGAGAATTGGAATTTAATGAAGAGAACATGTATACTTAAAGATAAGTCCAATCAAAAGTCTTCATGGTAGACAAACAAAAGGCAAGTTAAGTCCTAGATATATTGGACCATTTGAGATATTGGAACGAGTTGGGAATCTGGCATACCATCTTGAATTGCCACCCAATTTGTCTGGTATACATAATGTTTTTCATGTATCGGTTCTAAGAAAATATGTACCGGACCTAGATAAGATAGTTGAATTGGAATCAATTGATTTGAAGGAGAATTTGACTTACGAAAAACATCCAGTTAGAATATTGGACTAGAAAGTGCAAGTTCTCAAGAATAAAGAATTCACTATGTCAAAGTATTGTGGGATCTCTAAACAGAAGAGATTACATGAGAACTGGAAGAGGAGATCAAGAAAAACTATCCGCATTTATTTGAGAATTCAGGTACGTGCTCAAGCTTTGAGGACAAAGCTTATTTTAGGGGGGGGGGGGGGGGGGGGGGGGGGGGGGGGGGGGCGGAAATCTTCCACATTAGTACACGACTCTAAAGTAGCATGCATGAACTAGTTAGTAAACTTTGATTCCAATAAAAGCCTAAGAATAGATCAATGCATGGAATTTGGTTAGATAAGGATTTAGAAATCGAATAAAGAACTTCTTTAACCCTAATTGATACCAAAACGAGATTTCGTATCTTGAACGGATAATTCAAGATATGATTAAAAGAAACTTTAAAATTCAAACCCGAAACTTGTAATACAAATATATTTAAATAGAAAAATACAAATATAGGGATTAAATGATTGTTTTTGAACTCAACAATGATTTGAGATTAGAACAATGAGTAGTAATGAGCCTAGGCTTGGGTTTAAATCCTAAATTTAAGATTCCTAAATAGTATTAAACGATATTAATAAGATTTCATGATAAGTATCAAAAACTAAAAAAATATATATAGATTAGCCTCTATATCAATTGCGATATTAAGTAATTAGTTAACTACACCTATAGATAGAAAACGATAACCTAAAGATAAATCGTTAGGATTATAAATACAAAACGAAAATATAAACTGATGTATAACTCAAGATCTAAACTTCAAATAAATAATTGAATCACACTATTGTTTTAATTAGGGTTTTCTTAAGTTATGAGAGCCTAAACAAAAATTGACCTAATGAGTTTAGGAAACCTTAATCGCGGGAGATAAAATTCTACAAGTAATTAATCACATATATATAAAACTTAAAATTGTACTATTTGATAATCTAAGTATTTTGTAAAATCCTATAAACATATTTTTGTATAAAAACTCTCAAATATAGCTAAATTATACCCGTATAACTTGGTAAAATATCCTGAAACTAAGTTAAATAATTAACTAATATTTATATATATATATATATATATATATATGTTTTCGTTGGAGATTTCGGCTGCAAGATTGTTTTGGAAGGCTTGGAATCCAACGGAAGAAGAAGAGCCGAAATTTGATCAATAATGCACCAAAATTGTCAACAAAATCAACTCCTACTCCAATCAATGATTGCCAACTCAACCTCTCATTAATGATCATGAAAACAACTGATCAAACAGAGATAAAATAAAGGAGAAATTCGGAGGAGAAACGTAGCCGCAAGCCTCTCTCTTCCTTCTTCTATATATAAAGTCCATTAATGAACAAACAAACAACTTCAACCTTCTCTCAAACTTTCCAGAACGAAATTAATCTTAAGTAGCAGCCAAAATGACCTACAAACAGAGATCAACTAGTCCAACACAAACCAATTCGAATAAGAAGAAAAACAATACGAAAAACATTTGAAACGAGTTCAAAGGTAAGTTGATGTAATTCGAATGGTTTTCTTTTAAATATAAGGATTAGAACTGACTTCTGATAATCATAGGAGCATAACCAACACAAACGCAAGCTTCGAATTCCATCGGATCGGCTCAACTAAGGTAAAAATCCAACCTAGTTGTACTCTATTAAGATCGAAATCTAAGAATATATGTTTGTAGAAGTGTTAAGAGTTGTTTTATGTCTATATATAAGATATAGAAACGCTTAGGAATGATTTACGAATGTTTTTAACGTGAAAAATTTAAGAAATATGAATTGGATCATCGAAGAAGATGATGAACAATACTAACACTATCCATAAGCCGGCAGTGTAGATGTTCAACCCTGGCGACTTACAAAGATAGGCCAGCGGTGTAGAGACGGCTTACACTTAACAGAAGCTATGTAAAAAATTATGTTCACGTAAAAATAAACGAAGGCCGGATACCTAGGATTTTACGCCGGTAGCGTAGAGCTCGGCATACGTTGGAAGTCGACAACTTTCAAAGCCGGTGCAACCGATATGAATTTATATACAAAACAAATAAACACCGGCACTTGGGCTTCAAAGCCGGCGACTTTGAGTCGGCGTACACCCATATTTTCTTCTACGAAAGCTTATTTGATAAGAACAGAATATATATATATATATATACATATATATATACAATAAGCTTTACTAAATATATACTACATATATATGATAATATAGAATTTATTAAGTAGATAAGTAAATACAAATACTTAGAATATTTTGATTACTATTTGATAATTCTCAAAACCCTAGAATTAGAGAAAAATATTAAGTGTTAATAAAAATTAGAAATAATCAAATATTTGTTTTAAAGAGATAAAATAGGTAAGAATGGAAATTGAAATAAGCTAAATTTACAAATAACGTGACTTCTAAAAATAACAAAATAATTATACAAAATAAATTAGGAGAAACACGATGATACTAAGTAATAATAAATAAATATGATTTCTAGATTGAGTTCGGTATAGAATAACATAAAATTAGTACAGTCACTACAAAACTTGATAAATATCAAGTTTAGGACACTAGCCACATATAGGAATTTAGCTATATAATATATATTATATTGATAAATACTTTATTCATCTTAATAGGTGACTTTGATACCCTAGAAGATCTTCCAGCCGATTATTACGATTAAGTCAGTATGAGCAGGTGAGTAATTCAGTCATATTATACTATTTATGCTTGTAGATAGCTGGACATATAATACAAAGATAATCAAATGAATGTTTGGTTGGAAGTATGTTGTGATATGATTGTATGATTACTAATCTATCATTACAAAAGTGATAATACAATGATTGATGTTGTGAAATAATAGAATGATGATTGTGTGTAATGTATGATCACCATGAAATTAGATAAGAACTATTAACTTAATAAAGTAATCTGGTCATGCATTGCACGTACGACATTATTGCATATACAAATGGGTGACAGCTTGCTACGTATTAATATTTCGGTTCTCTGTTAACGCTTGGTTTTTCTAAAGTTTTAGTTCTTCCAAGGTTTTCTTTGTTCCGTTGGTTCTACGGAAACTAAGTGGTAATGAAGAACGTCGCCCGTAGTATCACTTTGAAAGGATTAATACTTAGGGTGTTTCTAAGGTGGATACCGGAAATGATCAGTTAAATTTATTATATTTAAAGTGATAACCCTAAAACGAGAAATCGTTGATTTTCCTGTAAACTTAGTCTCTCTTGGGCAGGTGGGTCATGAGGTAATTGTTCTTCAACCCTAAAAAAGAGGGCGTAAATCTTTTTTCCTGTTTGGATTCTAGATCATCCAAGCTTGTATTTGTGTATATGATTGGGTGTTTGCATTACATATGATTTGCTAATAACTTGTGTGATGTATAATATGTCTGGTTATTCACTGCGCTGTGGTTTTGCTCATACTCCAATAGTCTTTTCAGGTTCACTCTTCAACCCTGGTTAGTCACTTCTAGGAACATGGCTCTCGTAAGAGCTTAGGAGCTGGAAGTTTATGGTTATACTTTGGAATTATGGTTATGCTTTCTTAGAATAGATTAGTTAGTGCTAATGTATCAGTTGTGAACTATAAGAAGACCACTTGGTTTATAATAGTTCTGTAATACTTTATGATTAAGATAGCAGTTATTTACTAATTTATTTCTTACATGTATTTATCATTTCTTATCAAGCAACTAAAAGATCCTGTTGTTTTGAAAACCTGCTACTCTCTGAAGGTAATCTAGTGATAGTATTCAAGGGTGACTTGTTTACTTCTACTAGGGTACCCTCGGGTGTGACACCAAGACTTTCCTATAGTTGGCGTGAAAATGAAGAGCAGAGAAGGAGGGAATTTAGTTAATTTTTGACTTGGAATTGTAATTCGTAATTGATGGTATGTGTGGCTTCTTAAAGAAGGATTAAAATATCTTCACTTTAATCAATTTTTGGAGTATTTCAAAGGACAAGGTAGCCAAAGAGGTAAAAAATGTAAGCCTTTGGTTTTTAGAAGTAATCCTAAGACTTAACCCTGAGCCGGGAAGTCAACTGGAAACCTTAAGTCAACGGATCACAAGTGTAAACCCCGGTTTTTCAAGTAACCAAGATAACTCAAGAACCGGAAACCAAAACCCTAAACCGGAATAGCTTAAGTCTGGAGTGAGAACTGGGAACCCTAATTCTGGCTTTTCCTCGGTTTCCAATTAAGAAATTTCTATAAGAAAATTTAATTTTGAATATAGTTCTTGATTATATTTCAAACCAAGAAAAGATCAGATTTTTAAGAAAATTTCAATTCAGGGTCATCCCGAAACCCATTATAGAAAAGTGTGCCCTGGAACTAGAATTTCAAAAATTTACTTATGAATACTCATTTGAACCGAAATAAAATAAGGATTTCAAAAATATAGATTTCATAATTTTCCGGCTTATGAAAATACAGTTATAGCCTTTTTATTCGTATTTTCTTATACGGTAATCAAATTGTCTTGACTACTATTCCTTACTATTCACAAGTACAACCTATTACTACCTATTTGTACACCCTATATTTGCAACACTGACCATCACTCAATCACTTCCCTTTTCAAAGGCTTTTTGTCTCTTAAAAATCAATACAAATTATGACAAATGGTACTTAAATCAAATCAAAGATAAATCAATCAAAACAAAAAGGAAAATCAAACTTTTCCCCCTTTCCATGAATAGTGGCCTTTTTATTCGTATTTTCTTACTACCGGTAATTAAATTGTCTTGACTACTATTCTTTACTATTCACAAGTACAACCTATTACTACCTATTTGTACACCCTATATTTGCAACACTGACCATTACTCAATCACTTCCCTTTTCAAAGGCTTTTTGTCTCTTAAAAATCAATACAAATTATGACAAATGGTACTTAAATCAAATCAAAGATAAATCAATCAAAACGAAAAGGAAAATAAAACTTTTCCCCCTTCTCCATGAATAATGGCCGGCGTGGTGACCCCCCTCCCCGCTGTCACGCCCCGTAGGGTATCCTAAACGTAACAGCCCGCCACATACTAAATAAGATTCTCGAGTTCTCTACCCGAGCCCTTCGGGAGTCTTAAGTAGATGTAAAGCGTTCCTTTACGACAATAGAATACTTCGACAAATGGAGTTAAACAGTTTAACGTGGCATTCATTAGCCATAGATAATAAATCAAAACGAATAATTATAGTTTACAAAATCTAAGGGGCATTCCCCGCAAAATAATAACAAGTCCATTACAGTCATCCAGAGTCCTTAGTTTCCAACGGAAGTCTATACAAAAGAATGGATTAAACTTCTATGGGAAACTCCTATCTCCGGTACCTGTGCTGTGGCTTGCCTCGGCCTAAGCCATATAAACTCGTGCTGCAATAGATAAAAACTATGGGGGCGTAAGCTAACTAGCTTAGTGAGTAATAACTTCCATAACACAATTAAATACAATCATTCAAGCAAGTGATTATTCAAGCAAGTGTATGCATCAAACAAATGTGATCAACAAACATATGACCAACCGGAAATCATATGTGGATGGACTTGCATGCCCTCCATGGGTTAGCAGATTAACGAATCCTGCGGTACGACGCCGTTTAAGCTCACGGTCAACTAACAATATTTCGTTTTATGGATCACGATTAACCAACAAATTCGTTTTATGGATCACGATTAACCAACATATTCGTTTTATGGATCACGAAAAACCAACCAATGCGAATGCTCCAACCCCATCGTGATATGAATGAATCCAATTTACATTGAAGTCGAATATTCATTAATTCAATTCTTTTAGGTGACCAACAAGTATTCGCAGACATTCATCATAAGATACTAGCTAATCAGTCAATAGCTTAACACCGGTTTCGATATTCCTTAAGTTCCATTTCACATATCAACAGTAGACAACATATATAATTCCCATATACCCCATCATGCATATACAATTTCTTTTTATCTTTGCCTATACCACTAGTGCCACTACATTACAATCACATTCATTAATTGAGAGTGGAAGTAAAACTCACTCGGCCATTGGACGCCGGTCTTTCTAGTAGTAGTAGTCGGGAGGTAGGGTGTCGTCCTGCTCGGGATCACCTACCAAGCAAGAATAATCCTAATGAGACTCTCATTATGTAACTAAATCAAGCTACACATCTAAACTAATGAATTCGGATTTCTCGCTATTTGCGGAAGTTCCGACTTAAAACGGCCATAACTTGGTCATTTAACTCGGAATTTCGCAAATTTTATATCGATCTCTATCTACTTCGAAAGATCTATCTATTTCTAATATTAAATTCAAGTTTTGAAAATAGTAAAGTCACGGAACAGTAGGATCAGATCTGTTCCACACTTTCTCCAATTCGAAATTTGTTTTGCTTTTGATAAGAAATGTTCCTAGTTGATGATTCATGCATGAATGGTATAGGAATGAATTACTAACATGAATGCCATGTAATGGACTCAATATATGCATGGTCATGATGATTTTGTGATAATAAACTCTTATGAACTCCTAAGTGTTAGAAAATTCCATAAAGGTTATTTCTAAGAAGCTATTCTTCCACTTTACACTCCTTAGGGTTTCTTTGACTTTTAATCTTGTAATCCACTTGTTATCTAACTAAAAATAAGTTCTCAAAGTCTATATTAATCATGGCCTTCATTCATGCATAAAAATTCCCATTTTTCATTTGGTAAACATGTCTTTAAACAAGCTTTTTGTAAAAATCCGAATTTTCCAAATTTCATTTTCTTGCATTTTTCTTAGGAAAAACTTGTCTAATGCATTAAAATTGAAGCTCCAATATATATATATCTAAGGACTTCATTTAGCTTATAAAACATCAATTTAGACTTAGATACAAGTGTTCTTGTAGGCATGAACCTAAATTACGAATTTAACCATTGATCAACATATCAAATTTTTCATTCTAACTCCACACTTGTTTTACATTCCTATCATGCCTAAACTCATCCAAGCTTATGAAAATCATTCTTTCAAGATATCTATCACATATACCCTTCATTTTTCTTGTGAAATATGAGAAAAAATGATTTTGGTGGCTTTTAAGGTAGGGTTTCCATTTCATCCGAATTTCAACATTGCATATTCAACAAACCTTTCCTTTTTCAATGTTCTTGCTTCCTATATGTAAAGATCTACTATCTAACCTCTATACATATACAAGACTACATTTTTATGATCATCAATGCATGGAAAAAAAATAACTCTATGATCATACATGTACATGAAGTTGTGGATGTCTAAACTTTAGATCTACTATATATAATGCATGAATCATGGATCTCATGGCATGAACAACAATATATGCAAGATCTCTACTTTACATGCATGAACAAGTTGATATTTCAAACAAAACTCATTCAAAGACTAGATCCACTTCTTGTGATGGCTTGAGATTCTTGTAGTAGTGTTTTCATGTCCCTTGCTCATGCTCATTGGGATTAAATGAGAAAACACACAAGAATGATCTTGCCATTACAAGATTTGGGATGAACAAGCCTAAAATCAACATACCAAAGGAGTCTTGAAGTGAAAAGAGAAGAAAACAAGTTGAAGTTGTGAGAGGGAGGGGGGGGAAGCTCACGGCACAAAGGGGAAAAGAGAGAGTTTTTCTCTTTGTAAAATTTGAAACAAGAAGAAATGAAGAGAGAGAGAGAAATATGTTTATATATGAAGTGAATTAGGGTTTAGTAATAAAATGAGTAAAAAATTAAATTGAGAGGGAAAAAAGGGGGGGGGGGGGGGGGGGGGCGGCCACATCCATGTGTGTGTGTGTTTTAAAATTTGATATTTGTAATTTAGTAAATTAAAATGTAATAAATGTGATAATTATTTAAGAGACAAAATTTCTTGGAAAAGAAAATTGAAATGAGTAGTTGTAAGGATGTAAGAATAGGGTATGGGTAGTGTGTAGTGTAGGTTGTACTTGTGAATAGTAGACAAGACATCTACTTTACCGGTTGTACCGAAAACACGGGAAAAGCTATAACTGTAATTTTTATAGCTCGGAAAATTACGAAATTGATATTTTTGGAATCCTTATAAAATTACGGTTCTAATGAATATTCCGGAACATTTTTCTGAATCCGTGGTCCGGGGCACGCTTTTCCGTAATTGAGCTCGGGAAGGCTCGGAATTGAAAAATTCCCGAATTTAAAACTTTCAAAGGTTTAAAATGTACTTTAAAACAATAATTCAACTTCATTTACTTTATAAAATTTCTTATTATGAAACCGAAGGAAAGCCGGATTTAGGGTTCCTAGGCTTCTTCACTGACTCAACTGGACCGGATTAGGGTTTCGCTTCCAACTCCCGGGGTTTCTAGCTACTGAGAATACCGGGGTTTACCTCCCCACCTTAAATAAAGTTTTGTCCTCAAAACGGAACTGACGTACCTTGTCCTTCAAATATCTCGGGGTACTTCCTCCGGATTTCATCTTCAGCTTCCCAGGTTGCTTCCTCAAAGGCATGATTCCTCCATAACACTTTAACGTAGTGAATGTCTTTGTTTCGTAGCCTTTGAGTTTTCTTATCCAATATCTTCACTGGGTGTTCCTCATATGTCAGGTTTTCCTTCAACTGAATTGGTTCCAATTCCAGAATCCTTTCTGGGTCGGCAACGTATCTCTCAAAACTGACACATGGAATACATTGTGGATCCCGGACAAATTTGGTGGCAGGGCTAGCCGATATGCTAGATCCGACCTTTCCAATATTTCAAAAGGTCCAATGTATCTCGGGCTTAACTTCCCTTGTGTACGCATCCTCTTAATACTTTTAATCGGGTTTATCTTTAGGTACACATGATCACCCACCTTGAACTCAAGTTCTCTTCTTTTCAAATCTGCCCAGCTCTTTTGCCGGTCCTGAGCTTCTTTCATTTTCCGCTGAATCAACCTCACTTTATCCGCGGCTTCTTGTACCAATTCCGGCCCAATTGCTACCTTTTCCACTTCATCCCAAAACAAAGGGGATCTACAACGCCGTCCATACAAAGCTTCATACGGTGGCATCTGGATGGTGGAGTGATAGCTGTTATTGTAGGCAAACTCGATTAGGTGTACATGACTATCCCAATTCCCTTTGAATTCCAAGGCACACGCTCTACATGTCTTCTAGGGTTTGGATCGTCCGCTCAGACTGTCCATCGGTCTGAGGGTGATAAGCCGTGCTAAAATGCAATTTGGTGCCCAAGTTCTTTTGCAAGCTTGTCCAAAACTTGGACACGAATCTCGGGTCTCTATCGGAGATAATCCCTGCAGGTATGCCATGTAATCTTACGATCTCTCTGATATAGATCTTGGCTAATCTTTCCATTGAGTAGGTCATATTTATGGGTAAGAAATGCGCCGACTTCGTCAATCGGTCCACTATCACCCATATTGCATCACAACCAGATGGAGTCTTGGGAAAACCACACACAAAATCCATGGATATCTGATCCCACTTCCATTCGGGAATGGGTAAGGGCTTTAGCAATCCGCCCGGTCTCTGGTGCTCTACTTTCACCTGTTGGCATATTGGACACTTCATTACATAATCTGCCACATCTCGCTTCATGCCATTCCACCAATAGCAGCTTTTCAAATCTTGATACATTTTGGTGCCTCCCGGATGCATGGTATATCCGGAGTTATGTGCTTCACTCATTATTTCCTTCCTCAACTCCTCGTCCTCTGGTACACACAGCCTTCCTTTCATTCGGATCACATCTTCATCATCTACGGCAAAGTCAAGGTACTTTCCTGCTTGGGTTTCCCTTTTTATCTTTTGTATCACCTCGTCATACCTTTGGGCTTCCTTGATTCTCTCTATGAGGGTCGGTTCTAGTGCCAAGTTGGATATCTCAAGCTCAGCGCTTTGATCTATGAACTCGATCCTTAGCTTCTCAAACTCCTTAATCAAATCTCTTTGACTTGTGATCAAGGCGGCTACTTCTCCGTGATTCTTCCGACTTAGGGCATCCGCGACCGCATTACTTTCCCTGGACAGTAATTTATTCCCAGATCATAATCCTTTATTAATTCTAGCCACCTCCTTTGTCTCATGTTTAGTTCTTTCTGAGTGAACAGGTATTTAAGACTCTTATGATCTGTGTATATCTCACACCTTAGCCCATATAGATAATGTCTCCATAACTTCAAAGCGAAGACAACGGCAGCTAACTCCAAATCATGCGTAGGGTAATTCTGCTCATGTGGTCTCAATTGCCGAGAAGCATATGCAATAACCTTCCCCTCTTGCATCAGGACGCATCCAAGGCCATTCCTTGAGGCGTCACTATGTACCGTGTAAGGCTTTTCTGGGTCTGGTAAAACTAGAATCGGTGCCGATACCAATCGTCGCTTCAATTCCTGAAAGCTCTGTTCCCTCTTGTCCGTCCAAACGAATTTCTCATTCTTTTGAGTTAATTGAGTCAGTGGCTTGGCTATCTTAGAGAAATCCTTCACAAACTTGCGATAGTAGCCAGCTAATCCCAAGAAACTCCTTACTTCGGTAACCGTTTGCGGTGGTTTCCAATCCACTACAGCCTTAATCTTTTCGGGGTCAACTGATATCCCATTACCGGTCACTACATGTCCAAGAAATGATATCCTGTCCAACCAAAAGTCACACTTGGACAGCTTGGCGTACAACTTATTATCCCGTAAGGTTTGCAATGCCAAACGAAGATGTTCCTCGTGTTGTTCCCTGGTCTTCGAATATATGAGTATGTCGTCTATGAAGACTATCACACACTTATCCAAAAGTGGCTTATAGACTCTGTTCATCAGATCCATAAATGCAGCTGGTGCATTGGTCAGTCCAAATGACATTACCAGGAACTCGTAGTGTCCATAACGGGTACGAAAAGCCGTCTTGGGTACATCCTCAGGCTTAATCCTCAATTGATGATACCCCGAACGTAAATCAATGCGTGAGAACACACAAGCCCCTTGCAGTTGATCAAACAAATCATCGATTCTTGGCAAGGGATACCGATTCTTGACAGTCACTTTATTCAACTCCGATAGTCAATACACAATCTCATCGATCCATCCTTCTTCTTTACAAACAAAATGGGTGCGCCCCATGGCGATACACTCTGTAAACCCCGGTTTTCTTAGTAACCGAGTAAACTCAATAAATCGAAAATCAAAAACCCTAAAGTAGGATTAGTACAAGCAACCTAGGAACCTAATTCCGGCTTTTCTTCGATTTCTATATAAAAGAATCTCTATAAGATAAATTAATGTGGATTATCGTTTTATAGTATATTTTAAACCAAACAAAATTTTGATTTCGAAAAATTTTCTATTCCGGGCTTTCCCGAGCTTCATTACGGAAAAGCGAGCCCCGAAACTAGAAACTCAGAAAAATATGCCGGAATACTCGTTAGAACCGAAATTTTATAAGGATTTCAAAAATATATATTTTATAATTTTTTGGGCTATAAAAATTACAGTTATAGCCTTTTTCTCGTATTTTCGTTACTACCGATAAAATAGATGTCTTATCTACTATTCCTTACTATTCACAAGTACAACCTACTACACACATACCCATACCCTATTCTTACAACCTTTCAATCACTCAATTCATTTCCTTTTCCAAGAAATTTTGTCTCTTAACAAATTATTACAATTAATACAATTTATTACACAAATTCAAATTTCAAATGAAATCAAATGTATCCCTCTCTCACTCCTTACATTGGAAGGCGTGAAACCCTCCCATTTTGGCTCCAAAATGCTTTGTTTTATATATATATATTTTTTAACACTCACAAACCCTAATTCCTCTAATATTAATAACCCTTTACTTTTCTCTCTCTTCACTTTTCATTTCATTTGTTCCATTGTTCTAAAAAGCTCTCAAACCCTCTCTTCTTTTCTCTCAATGCCGTGACCTCCCTTACACCACACACACACACAAGCTTCAATTTTCTTCTCCATTCCTCATCTATTTCAAGCCTTAGGTGATGATTCCTAAGCCTTAACACTACTTAATCTTGTAATGGCAAGATTATTCATGAGTATTTTCACTCAAAGTCCCCATGAGCTCTTGCTAGGGACAAAGAAAATGCTACTATATGAATATCAAGCCATCACAAGAGTAGATCTTGTGTTTGATCAAGTTTTTGTTGAAGATATTTCATGTTCATGCATGTAGGAATGGAGTAGAATAGAGATCTAGCATAAAATTTCATGTCCATGCTTTTAAACTTCATATCATGCATCATAAGTAGTAGATCTATCATTTTTACCACTCACATTCATGTACATACTAGATCTCATCTTTATGTTGAGTTTATGTGCATTTATGGTCATAAATGCTTTTGTCTTGAGTAAATAACTTGCTAGTATATAGATCTATAGGTAGATGAGTTAATGAAACCAAAAAGGAAAAGTTTTTGTTTGAAATACTCAAAGTCAAATTCGTATGGTTTTAAAGGCCTATTTTAAAAACCCTTTTATCAACTTCAAAACTTGTATTTTATAAGAAAAATGAAGCCTTTAGGTGATAGATGGTGTTTGATGATATTTTCCATAAGTTTAAATGGGTTTCTACCAAAGGAAATGGTTAAAACAAGAGGTGAAGTCCAATAGAAGTTTGAGTTGAAAATCTTGTAGGCCAAATTCGTAATAATGGATAGATGGTGAAAACACTAGTTTTCCAACTTTAAAAATGGTATTTTCTTAAATAAATGGAGTCTTTAGGGTATAGGTAAAATAAATACACAAAGTTCTAAGTATAAAATGCTTTTTCCTCAAAAGAATCAACTTGAAAATGAATGTTTCTAAATTCGGATTTTTGGACAAATCCTATTTGAAAACCTATTTACAAAGTGTAGAATGCAAGTTTTTATGCAGAAATGAAGGCTTGGGTAATAGGTTTAATAAATACTTAATTTAGATAAAGATAAATTGATTTTTTTTCTTAAAGAAATAACTTCAAAACAAATGAGATAGTCAAGTTAGTAAACTAGTTTTCTTGAAAGTGTATAATCATGGAGTTACACAAGTAAGAAGTTTCTAATTTTTCCTTTTAGTAAATAATTTCAAAAGCATGCATGCATCAAGTTCATATCATATCATTCATGATAGGAAATCATCTATATTGCATGAGTAGTTGAACTATATGCTAGAAACATCACAAACATCCACAAAAAGTATTTTTGGGAATTGGAGTCTTTGGACGACCAGAACTGTTTCCTCTGTTTGGTGACTTAAATATTTTTGAAACTTGAAAATAATATTAGGAATAGATAGATCTTTCGAAGTAGATAGAAATCGATATATTATATGCTCAATTTCGAGTCAAAATGAGTTAGATATGGTCATTTAAAGTTAGGACTTTATCTTATACGGAAATTGACGAACTTAGTAGTTAGAATAGTTAAGTTATTAGAACCTTATGAGAAATACTCATTTTGGTTATTCCTTGTACTTAGGTGAATTGGAGGACGGATTTCCACTCCCCGAGGACTACTACGACTAGTGGATTTCTCTTCATGGCTGAGTGAGTTCATTTCTTAAATAGTTGTGCTCATGTATGTGCTTGTAATCGTAGTGGCATTAGAATTAGGAAAAGATAAAATTAAGTTGAGTGTGACATAATCTTGGTTGAATGAATGATAAGCATATCGAGACGAGACTTGTTGATAAATCATTGTATGAGCTAGTATAAAGTTGGGATTGTCTGAAATTCTCTATGATCGCACTTAATCTGTCTAATTAATATGCCACGATATGAATAAATTGTACATGCATATCATTTAGTGAGTCACATTGCATTACGAGAATGCTTTTGGTGGGAACAAAAGCATGATCGGGAGGCAGCGGGTCTTCGTTAACATTAAGGATCTGCAGGGTCGCTTAAGTTAATGGGAAGTGGAGTAGACACTATAAACCAATACATATAAACAGGTGGAGGACCACCTTCGTTAACATTAAGGGCCTATGAGGTCGCTTATGTTAATGGGAAGTGGAGTAGACACTATAAACCACAAGAGAAAATATTGGAATTGTGGTCGCATGTTTATGGACCACCCCAAACCCCGAATGGAGGGCGTAAATCCATTCACATATGGCTACCGGAAAGTCATATGCTTGTATGATCATTTGCTTGTGCATCTCATATGGCTGCTAATAACTTGTCTGTTATATACTATTGTTGAGCATTATTTATTTGTGAATGAATCTCACTAAGCCTGTAGCTTATCGATAGTTTTGTTGTGGTGTTCCTATTTTTGGTTGTTCCGAGAGGACACATTTCACAGGGTTATCTTTTGGATGAAGGAGCTTTTGAAGAAGTCGGGACCTAGCTAGAGGCATGGACTTCTAGGAAAATCTCCTCGATATAGACCTTAGTATTTGTAAATGTGAATTTAGGATGGACGGACTTTCATTACTATTTTGGAGGGGGAATGCCCCCCCTTGACTTTTGTAAAGACTTAATCTATTTATATCGTTGTGATTTCTATTCTTAATGCTAATGTATACCTTCTTTAGACTATTCGATTCAAAGTGTGATCCTAAAAGTGGTGCAAGTACACCTTACACCCGATATGTAAACTTATGGGATGACTAAGGTTGTCATACTTAAGTTTAAATATCGAGTGTGGTGGACTGTCGCGTTTAGGGTACCCTTTGGGGCGTGACACACTCGGTCTTATAAACTTTTGATCCAGAAGTTCTTGCAACTGTGTAGTTAACTCTTTCAACTCAGCCGATGACATCCGGTATGGTGCTTTGGACATCAGTTTGGTGTTTGGAGCCAAAACGATCTCAAAATCAATTTCTCTTTTTGGTGGTAATCCTGGTAGGATCTCGGGAAATACATCCGAGTACTCAATCACCACCGGTATATCCTTTTCCTCACGGGTTCCCTCTTCATCTAAGATACCTTCAATCAGTATTATCTCTTCATCCTCCATCATTAGTTCAAACGAGTTTACACCAAACCTTTTCGGAACTAGGGTTTCTCCCACGAATTCTACTTTTTCTCACAATTGATCATAGAAACTCACTGTTTTCTTTTGGCAATCCATTATCGCTTTTACCTTGCTTAGCCAACTCATTCCAAGGATAACTTCGTATTTATTCATCTCCAACATTATCAAATCACTTTTGGAGCTGTGTCCATGAACTTCCAACGGACAATCCTTCACCAATTCTCGGGTTGACACAACACTTCTTGTGGGAGTCTTAATCCGTAGACTAACCGCAGCCGTGGCTATAGGTACTCCCAATTGGTTAGCCAAACTATTGGTGATGAATGAATGAGTCGCTCCCGTGTCAAATAAAGCATAAGCTTCCACGCCATTAACCCGTATGTGCCCTGAGGTCAACAAATATCCATCACAATTGAACCCTACAACAGTCTTAAGGCTATCTACATAGGGTTCCTACTTCCAGCTTTCCCATATCATATTCAATCTCATACAAGCAACAATTTAGATTTATAACTTAAATTTCAGCTAAAGAGGGTTTCTGTTACTAACCTGTCACCAGGCCGCTATCAGCGCCTTTGCTTTGATCCAAAGCTGCCAATTCTACATCTTCCTCGACCATCCACTGGCCTTCGAAGTTATATAACCTCATCCCATGCATTGCTGAAGCTGCTCAGCTCCCACTTTTGTTACCCGACCTCATAGGGTTGGTATTACTTGGAGTTCCATAGGGTCGAGCGGCCACGCTTTTCCGCTGGGAACATTCGGAGGCTAGATGTCCCTTCTCCTTGCAAATAAAGTAAGTCACAGCCAGCTTCTTTGGGCACGTGTAGACCATATGGCTAGCGTCGCCACAGAAATAGCATTTGTTTTTCAACAACTGGCACTGCCTAGGAGCGTGTGCTCCCTTACACTTCCAACAAGTGACGTTGGCCTTGAATTGGGTCGATTTGCTGCTGGACTCATCCTTGAATCCTTGGTACGGTCTGTACCTCTTTCCTTTGAATCCTGAACTTGAGGCGTCGAATGGTCTCTTTCCAAATACCCTCTTTTCAGGCTCCTGGTACTTCCTTTTTCTAGCCCCTTCAATTACCCAGGCCTTCTCTACCATTTCAGGATATGTCCTGACTCCAAACTCTTCCAACTTGATCCGCAGTTCCTCATCTAAGCCTCCTAGAAATACCTGCTTCTTTAATTCTTCACTATCCCTGAAAGACTCAGGTGCATACTGTAGCAAGTGAACAAACTCAGTTTCATACTGTTCCACTGTCCCCCTTCTGCTTTACATGGAGGAAATCAACACTATATTTCACCCTCAAGCTGGAGGGAAAATAATTGTTCAGAAATTCCCGGCGAAAGGTTTCCCAAGTGGCCGGAGAAGTCAAGTTCCTTCTCTTGGAGTCCCACCAGACCCGTGCATTATACCTCAGCATATATGTTCCATATTGCAACTGCAGATAAGGTGGAATCTCATATGCAGCAAAAGAACGCTCAACCTGAGCCAAGCAATCCTCGGCTTCATCCGGTTTACCGAATGCTCCATCAAAATACCGGTTGCTCTTAATAAAGTCCGGCAAGGAGCTTCGGTGGGGTCTCCTGTATGGCTGGGGTGGTGGCAATGGCACATTATAGGAATGCTCCTCTTGTGGAGTTGGTGCCTCTGCAGTCATTTCCCGATGATCTGCGGGTGGGGGATGCGGGGCCGAATCCCAAGCACTTTGCCCAGGGTGTGGGTTCTGATTTTGAATGAAGGTGTTCAGAAGATTGACCAATTATCCAATCGCATTTAGCACATCACCCTGTTGATTTTGGGGTGCAGCCCCTTGGGGGTTAGGTGGTGGCGTAGCCGGCTGATCGGCTTCGTTCGAGTTAAACCCTTGTTCCCGATTTCGAATTCGTCGGTTTCGTTTGTTTATACATTAGTTAATGAATTTTTAGTATTCTTAGGAGGTTTCAGATTCGAAAAGGGCTAAATTTGTTAACAAGGTTTTGAAAATTGCAAAATTCAGAAATCGTTTTAGAAGGAAACAGAATTTCATAAATTCATATAATCATAAGGAGAATATAAGAATTCACACATAGAGTAACAAGTTGACATTTCATAACAATAATGTGAATGAATGAATGCTTAGCAATCTATATGCGGTTAATGTTCTTTATGTATCGTGACTATCATGCATGCTTTTCTCAACTCCTTTCCCTTGAAATAAACACGATCTTTTCATTACTTCAGCGAGCCATACAAGTACTACATCAAGATTTTTGTTCTCAAAATTTGGCTAGCTAAGTTCCAATTCCGATTTTAACAATTTCCCTATTTCCGAAAACATGACAAAATACAGGGAAAAGAAACAAATAAAATACTACCTATCCTGAAATCCTAAGGCAAATTGGCATCCGCATTGCCTACTACAAAATAAGAAAATCAGGACTCCTCTTGGACTTCATGGGTTAGCTATCATCCGGTCTCTATTCATCACTAGAGTCATCGGGGGTCGAGCTAGGAGGTCGTCTCCTGCTGGAAGAACCATCGTCGTCCCGTCGGATAAACAAACTAAGGTATTCCCTCGTAGTCATCCTCCGCTTCCTAGCTGGTCGGACTAAGGGTTCCGGGTCTTCACTTTCCTCCTCTTCCTCAGTACTTTGCCCTTCCCTCGGGCTCACATCATTCTCCTCGCCTCTAACTTCCGGCTCACTCACCTGAGTCTCTACTACCTCATTCTCTCTTACCGGCTCTCCACCCAGGCCTTCTACCTCCATAGGCTCAGGGGCTACAGGTTCAGCTACTACTATATCAAGTACAGGGGGATTTTCTCCTTCCACATACACATCTCTCCACATCAAGGGGTCAAACTCGGGTTCCACCCTACCACTATCAGGTATCTCCAGCTCTCTATCAAAATCCCATACAATTGGGTTGGGTTCCGGATTCACTTCAGCTTCCGGCTCGACAGGTGGGGTAGGGGTTCTAGGAACTACATTTTCTTCCCAGTTAGGATCCTCTTTAGGGTCTTCTTCTTCTTCCTCATCCTCTCCAATCACAGGCGCCCCATTCAATTGCATGCCTATATCAATAGCTGGAGGTGGAGCTATCACTCGGGGTGGGAGAATATCTAAGTAAATCGCATGCCAAGTGATATGATTCCATGCGTCTGCTAAATTCCAGTCAGGGTGATCATACAAATTATCATGGGCATATACATATAAAGGCCCTATGGGGATCCATACTCTAAAATCTGGAGGGGTTCAGTTTCCTCCACCCTTCAAAATGAAAGTAGCTTCTCTAGTCATGGGCTCATGCCCATAATCAACCATAATCCTCTCTAGAGTATAAATTGTCTCCAATTTTGTCCAACTTCTCCTTCCCATGGGATCATACCTCAATCGATCCACTACCGCAGCCCATCTGGTATATCTCAATCCATCCTTCCATAATTTGTACATTTCCCCTATGGTCCGGGGATGTCTGGCTAAGGCAAAATCTTCACACAACTCTCTTAACCTCAACCTATATTCCACCATCGTCTCATCGTTTCTCTTTGTGAAGTTCCTGGCCCACTCCCTGGTCTCACCCAAGGAGACCTACAACAATACAATACTCCTAATTAGACTTAGCAAGAAAACGTTTCTAATTCCATTTAACCTATTAGTTCGGTTTCTAAGTCCGGTTTCTTTTAATTCTATTGTCTTACTTTATAACCTAGTGCTCTAATACCAACTTAAACTGTCACGCCCCATAGGGTATGTAAGCCCCTAGATTTTTCGATAATATTAGCAAACCCTAAGAACCGAAAGTTGAAACGAAACCCTAAAGTTAACCTAGTTATACGATTAGTCTAGTGAATCTAGATCCGGCAATCCCGTGTTCTTAAACCCTAGAAAACGAAATTGAGATAATTGTGGAAACGGTTCGTAATAACATAGGGAAGCCTAAAAATATCAGATTCGAATTTTTCTAGTGTCTTTCGGATCCGATCGGGATCAGTTTTCGAAAACCGTGCCCCGGAGCACCGGATAGCAAAAATATTCCGACAACACTAACAGATTCGTAAAAATATAAAGTTTTCAAAAATATCAGTTTTAGAATTTTTCGGTAACTAAAAATAACAGATATAGGCCTTGTACGCGTATTTTCTTTACTACCGGTATTTTAATTGTCTAGTCTACTATTCATAGTACTTTTCTACTATTCTTACTATTCACCTATCTCTACTTTTTCTTACACTCTACCATACCTATATCTTACAATTTACCTTCCCCATACAACTTTAATCACATCACACTTTACACATTACTTCTTTTTATTACAAAACAACAAAATTAATCAATTTTCCTCTCTTCCCCATGCCCTTGTCGTCCACTCTCTCTCTCCTCTTCCTCTCAATTTGTTTTTTTTCCAATTTATTTTATTACATCTAATTTCCACTCCAAAAATCATAAATACCCCCTTCCCCTTCCATTCTTTCACACAACAAAAATTCATACTAAAACTCTCCCAAAATCACTCCACAAAATTCCTCTCCCAAAATATCTCTCAAGTCTTTTCTTTTCTTTAGAAAACCAAGTCCCACATAATACAACAACCCATTCTTTTCTTCTTCAACCACCACATAAACTTTAGGTAAAGGTTTTTCATATACTCTCATCATGTTCATATAACTTAACATGAGTTTAGTGTATGTTTCTTAGACTCATTGAGTTAAAGAAGCAACAATTTATTCATGTTTTGTTTTTGTTCATGTTCTTGTTTTCTTTATGTTACTATTATGTTGATATTGTTATTATTGTTTCTAACCTAACTTATCTAAGTATTATGTATATATATTTATTTAGAGCATATAAGCTCACTTGTTATTCATTTATTTTCAAGTCTTGCAAATTTATTTATTTACTTGTTTTATGCAAATATTAAGACTAGTCTTTCTAGTCTTAGACTTGTCCATATCAAGTCAAAACAATTTTATTTCTTTGCTTTTCTTTTCTTGAGGACTAGTCCATCTTAGTCCCGGGATACCTTGATGAAGCTAAGGTTCCCAATACTTGACTTTACTTTTATGCTCTTATTTTATTTATGTAGCTTTTATGTTATATATATTCTCATTCATGCATGAATATGTTGTTATTGTCTCAATCATAATAGAAATGAGTTTTCTTAAAATAAGAATAAGAACTCTTTTTAAATATAAATTTTGTCACATAAGAAGGTATTTACCTTAAAGGTTTGAAATTTATCTTAAACAAATATTCTTCTAAAGTTAGATAAGCTAGCTCAAGTTTTAGTAATAATATGTGGTTTTCACCAAGAAATACATAAAGTAAAGTTATTATAAATTCTCTTTTCAAGAGAATAAGAAAGTTTCTTTAGACTAAACAAAGGATTTCTTAAATTCAATTGTCGAAGTTTTCCACCCACACTAAAGTCTAAGATAAGTTTTCCAAAATTTACTTATAAGATGATTTCTTTTAAAAGTGGATATAACCATGAAGTATTTAGAAAGATTATGTTTTCCAAAACATTAGAAATAAAGTAGCAGAAATTTGAAAGAGATTAAAACTACTTTTATTTAAGAAATGGAGTTAAAAGAAAGAGATGCTCACCTTTAGTAAAATAAGAAATTTTCTTAACAAACTAATTTCTTTACAAAAATTAAGCTTATCTCACTTTCAAAACATATCGTACTACAAGAACATTGTTGAGACAATACCACTAAATTCATGCTTATGGTTTGAGTACATATGAGTATTCAAGGGATTTTTCAACCATACAATATCTATATTTTTGTACAAAAGCCCTTGAGTGAAGAAAAGATTGAAAACTCTAGTTTTAAAGTTTGAAAAATTCGTATCAAATCTGTACGCTACTATTCTGAGACCCAAATAACTTCTTTTGATGAAAATAACCTTAGAAATAGATAGATCTTTTCGAGTAGGTAGAGATCGGTATATAATATGCGGAATTCCGAGTTAAAATGAGCAAGTTATGGCCATTTTAAGTTGGAATTTCCATTCCATACGATTTTTACGAATTCTTTAAGATAGAAGTATAGAACTTGAATAGATCTTGGATGAAATACTTATGTTAGGTATTTCTTTTGTTTAGGTGTCGAGGATTACGATTTTGTCTTCCCTGAGGATTACTTCGACTCCTAGAGCGCTATGGACCAGTGAGTTTCCTTTACGCTTATGTATTCGCGCATGTGCTTGTAGAATAGAGCACTAGACGTAGGAAAAGATAAAATTGATTTGCATGTGGGATATTATGGGAATTATGTATGTGATTCATTGTGTGCGACCAATGAACGATAAGTATATCGGAACCCGATTTGTGGTTGATATAAATGTTTCCATGTATGCATTATTATGTATGCAAATATTGTTTGATCGCTTTAAATGATTTAATGTCATATTGAAATCCCCATATAATAAATTGCTCATGCATATCACTTAGAATATCATTTCGAAGCTTTGCTACTACTCCTCAGCATGGGACCGGAAAGGTGAGCTGCCTAGCTACATCTTGAGGGTTAGGGCGTACGGGGAATACGGCCTCAAGGTATAGCCGAGCCGGATCGATCGCTTTGGGCATGGAAGGCCCGGGGCTAGTAGTACGGTTCGTTGGAACCCCAAGACGCGCGCAAACTTAAAGGAGGTTGTTCGGGACCCAGTTCAAAGCATTCCCTAACCACCAATGGAGGGGTAAATCCATCAAACATACGAAACCGGATAGTCGTATGTAATGTTTGATCATATGGTTGTTGCATTCATAAGCTTGATTAATAAACTTGTTTGATTATTGTTATGAGTACTATTGCATAAGGAATATCTCACTAAGCTAGTCATGCTTATACTCCTATAGACTTTTGATATTGCAGGATTATCTTTTGCACCTGTCACGCCCCGAAGGGTACCCTAAACGTGGCAGTCCGCCGTACACAATATTAAAGCCTAAGAATGACCACCTCAGTCACGCGAAGGCTTCCATACTATGTACAAGGCGTCTAACACATAAAGGAGACAAATCGGAATGATACATTTTATGTTGATACAATTGAGTAACAATGTAAAGGAAATACAATCCACTATACTCCAAATACAAAACACTATACTTCAAAATATAAATCATCAAGCTTCAATTACATTCATCCCAAGACTCACTACATAAAACTATTACAAGGCAATCGTAAGCTTAGCCAAAAACTCAAGCATTCTTATATCTTGCCGGAATCCCGAAGTCATTCTCGACTTCAACCATCTTGGTCCCCACTTAGCATTCTTGGAATAACCTGCTCATTTAAACAACTATTGGGGTATAAGCTACACTAGCTTAGTGAGAATTCCCTTAATTCCGTACCATAACAAACAAGTTATTAATCAATCATATGCTATGCATGAACAAACACGTGAGCAAGCAATTATGCATGGGTAACCGGAACCCACACACAGAACGGATTTACGCCCTCCGTATCTTGGGTTAGGAATGGTATTGAGTCTACACGACCGCTGCTAGTCCCCAAGCCCTGGCTCTTAGCACTCGACTCGGCTAGGCTCATCAAGGATGCATCCACATGCGCCTTAGTACCCGAGAATGAGCTCTGACCGGGCTCGTATTAAACGAGTCCTCGGACCATACCGATCGACCTGCGTAGGAGTAGCACGCTACCAAATGCAATATGTCCGATGCGATGCATGATCAATTTACTTTTTGCTTAGGTCAAAATATTTATACATTCTTTAGAGTGACCAGGCAATATCATACACATAAATAATATGAATCATGCAGTTATCCAATCAAATCGTGGTTTCGATATGCTTTAGTATTCCTTGGCATACATTCATCACAGTCTCATCATATATCCCATCCCCATTCATATCGATTTTTATCTTGTTCCTAAAATTCTAATGCGACTAATTACAAGCACAATCAAGGTAACAAAACAAGGAGAAAACTCACTCAGCCATTGGATCACCGGTCTTCTAGTAATAATAATCCGGTGGTAGGGAATCGTCGAACTCGGGATAACCTAAAAAGGAAGAAATACTCTAATCAGTATTTCAACTCAAACTAATCCAACGACTTCATACGAACTTATCAAATTCGTAATTCGCGTCCTAAGCGGGAATTCCAACTTAAAACGGCCATAACTTGGTCATTTTAACTCGGAATCTCGCAAATTTTATATCGATTTCTATCTACTTCGGAAGAGCTTTCTAAATACGAAGTTTAAATCAAGTTTTGAAAATATCTAAGCCTCGGAAACGAGGATCAGATCTGTACAGCGGTAACATAAATTCCGAAAATGCGGTTTTCATGAATGCACTTGAGATTCCTAAGTGTAAAATGAAACTAAATGCAATGGTAATGATTTTCCCTATCATGAATGTCATGATATGAACTCTAATGAGCTAAGTTCTTATAACTTTAGGTTTAAAGAATTTGAAAATAAACTTTTCTTAGAAACCATTTCATACCAAAGTTTAGTAAGTGAATTTACTACACTTGACCACATCTACATTTTACAAGGATTTTCTTTAGAAAAACTCCACTTTGTTTAAAGAATTTTGACCCTTATATTAGTTATATCCTAAGGCCTTTATTTCTTTAATAAAATCTTCATTTATAAACTTTTAAGTGGGTCTTTTCTATGGGGTTTCCAAAAATCCGAATTTACAAAATCCATTTCAAGTTGATTCCTTTGAAAAAATATTTTATACTCAAAACTTTAAGTATTTATTATACCTACCTAAGGACTTCATTTATTTAAGAAAATACCATTTTTGAAGTTGGAAAAATAGTGTTTTCTAACCCTACATCCATTATTACGAATTTCATCTATATGACTTTTAGTTCAAAACTTCTATTGGACTTCATTTCTTGTTTCCAACATTTTCTTTAGAAAAATCTCATTTAGACTCATGAAAAATACTACCAAACATTATCTATTACCCATAGGCTTCATTTCTCTTGTAAAATACATGTTTAGAAGTTGATAAAAGTGTTTTTACCTAGGTTTCAAAGTGATCCGAATTTACACAAGTTCATATTTTGAAAAGTGTTTTCCTTTTTGACTTTATTAACTTATCTAACCATAGATCTACATACTAGGAAGGTGATTTACTAAAGACAAAAGCATTAAAACTATTAATGCACATAAACTCAAAATGAAGATGAATCTTAAATGCCTACATGAATATGAGTAGTAAAATGATAGATCTACTTATCAAGCTTAAATGAGTTTTGAAAACATAAAAACCATATTTTTATAAAAGATCCTTTGTTTAAAAGACTTTTTGATGGATAAAAGTAAAGCTTTTGGTATGAAACTCCTTTAAAAGATAGATCTACTTTGTAATGGTTCGGGATTTTTGTTTTGTTATCTCATTGTTCCTACTACAAGATCATGGGAACATGGAGTTGAGTACACCAAAAATCACTTAGCCATAACAAAGTTTCATGAGTTGGAAGTAGGATCTTTACTTACTTGAAGGATGGAAGATAGAAGAGAAAAATGAAGTTGAGTGTGTGTGTGGGGGCTTAAGTTTCGGCCAAAGGGAAATGGAGGAGAGAGCTTTTTTTTCACTTTAAAATTTGGAAAGTGAAAGAATGAGGAGAGAGAGAAAAATAGCTTATATATGGAGTGGATTTAGGTTAAAGAAGTAAAAGAAAATTTAAATGGAGCATGAAGGGGGGCAATTTCGTCCATCACTATTCATGAGGGGGGAAGAAAAAGTTTGATTTGACTTTGTTTTGATTGATTTAACTTGATGTGAAATTGTTAAGAGTGTAAGAGAAGTTAAGGGACAAAAGTTATGGAAAGAAGGAGTTGATTTGAGTGATGGTAAGGGTTAGGCTTGTAGAGTAGCTAATAGGTAGTCATAGGTTGTACTTTTTGAATAGTGAGGAATAGTTGACAAGACAATTTAATTTCCGGTAGTAAGGAAATACGAATAAAAAGGCTATAACTGTATTTTTCATAAGCCGGAAAATTATGAAAAATATATTTTTGAAATCCTTATTTTATTTCGATTCAAATGAGTATTCATAAAGAAATTTTTGAAATTCTAGTTCCGGGGCACGCTTTTCTATAATGGGTCTCGGGATGACCCGGAATTGAAATTTTCTTAAAATCTGATCTTTTCTTGGTTTGAAATATAATCAAGAACTATATTCAAAATTAGTTTTGCTTATAAAAGTTTCTTATTTGGAAACCGAGGAAAAGCCGGAATTAGGGTATCTCGGTCTTTCTCACAAAGCTTGAGCTAAACTGATTTAGGGTTTCATTTTCCGGTTTTCGAAGTTTACTTGATTACTAGGAAACCCAGGGTATAAAAAATAATAATAATAATAAAATTGTGTAATGAAATAAAATGAATAGTGCAAAAGAATAATCAATTACCGGTAGAATGAAAATACGATAAAAAGGTTATAACTGTAACTTTTATAACCCGAAAAATTATATAACTGATATATTTAGAAATCTCGCGGAATTACGAGTCTAACGGTACTAATGGTATATTTTTGATATCTCGAGTCCCGGGACACGCTTTTCGAAGTCTGTATCCGAACGGGTTCGAGATAGGTCAAAAATTTACCAATCTGATATTTGTGAACAAACTTATATTACTACGAGCTATTCTACTATTTAAACTACCTCGGCCTCTAGGTTAAGGGCGCTAGATTGCCGGACTTAAGCTATTGTATTCCGGTTAGGGTTTCCGGATGATTTTCCGGTTTAGACCTTGCCAATTGGAAACTGAGATTTTCGTTTATACAACTGTAGTTTGAGAAATTTATTTTAAATTTTATTTTTATAAGCATTTAATATCTCTTACTTGCTTTCGGAAATCTTGAATTGAATTATTATATCCGGAGTAATATCGGTAATGGTTACCGATATGATTTTCTTGAGTTTGAGTCAAATATCGATTTTTGGAATGATTTTGGGGAAATCTTGATTTTATAATTTGCTTTGAAAAAGGATCTTCATAGTGTTTTGTTTTCGAATTTATTTTTGCTTCGATTTAAGGTTTTATGAACAATTGGTTAACTTTAAGGATTATTTAATTTGTTATTTTGTTTCTTGAATTCTTCCTTCTTAAGATTACGAGATTTCAATTTCTAACTCGTTCTATGATTCTTGGGGTTTGATTTGATCGTTAGGGCTTTATTGTGATTTCCGTCTCTTAGGATTATTAGTCTGGTCGTTTGGGGAATTTCCAAAGTCTATATTTTATTATTGGCAGATAAGTTTTCTTAATCGTGCCAAAGCCTAATTATGGAATTGGCCTTTGGTGATTTCCTGATCCTTCAAATTGTCATGTTATGGATTAACTTGCTTTTTAGCAAATTATCACTGTGTTTTATTTTTATCCCGATTTTTATGAATTATAGATTAGGTAAGCAATTTATCTTACGTAATGGTTTTTGGACTTAAGGACTTTTAGTCCTTATTTTATTTTAGATTTTCTCAAGAGAAGAATTTTTGGATTCGTTTATATTTAGGATTTAAATTCGGTTTTAATTTGGAGTGATTTTTAAGGTTTATTTTCGAAGTTCATTTTGGAATTATTTACTGAAATTTTCCGGGGCTTACAGCACCCGAGACCACCTTGATTTCCCGGGTAGAATCCTTATTTTGAGAAGCTTTTGGAGGCAATCTATTTTGAAATTATAGAGTAGATTTCTTCTAAAATCTTCTAGCTTTAGTTATGTTGTATTTAGAACCATGTTATTAAGAATTATCAGGGGAATGCCCCTTAGAAGCTGTAAGACTTTTATTTCAATAAAATATATTGAGTGTTATTTTGCATGTTCCGCTGCCAATGTCTTAAAATGCATTACTCCACTGGTCTCCCTTTGTTGTGAATGTACGCCTTGTACCAATATGGAAGCTTTCAAGTGACTGAGGTAATCATTCTTGAGTTTTAATATTGCGTACGGCGGGCTGTCACGTTTAGGGTACCCGCTGGGGCGTGACAGGGTATCCTAAACGTAACAGCTTACCACATACTAAATAAGACTCTCGAGTTCTCTACCCGAGCCCTTCGGGAGTCTTAAGTAGATGTAAAGCGTTCCTTTACGACAATAGAATACTTCGACAAATGGAGTTAAACAGTTTAACGTGGCATTCATTAGCCATAGATAATAAATCAAAACGAATAATTATAGTTTACAAAATCTAAGGGGCATTCCCCCGCAAAATAATAACAAGTCCATTACAGTCATCCAGAGTCCTTAGTTTCCAACAGAAGTCTATACAAAAAGAATGGATTAAACTTCTATGGGAAACTCCTATCTCCGGTACCTGGGCTGTGGCTTGCCTCGGCCTAAGCCATATAAACTCATGCTGCAATAGATAAAGCTATGGGGGCGTAAGCTAACTAGCTTAGTGAGTAATAACTTCCATAACACAATTAAATACAAATCATTCAAGCAAGTGGTTATTTAAGCAAGTGTATGCATCAAACAAATGTGATCAACAAACATATGACCAACCGGAAATCATATGTGGATGGACTTATGCCCTCCATCCCGGGTTAGCAGATTAACGAGTCCTATAGTACGACGCCATTTAAGCTCACGGTCAACTAACAATATTTCGTTTTATGGATCACGATTAACCAACAAATTCGTTTTATGGATCACGATTAACCAACATATTCGTTTATGGATCACGAAAAACCAACCAATGCGAGTGCTCCAACCCCATCGTGATATGAATGAATCCAATTTGCCATTGAAGTCAAATATTCATTAATTCAGTTCTTTTAGGTGACCAACAAGTATTCGCAGACATTCATCATAAGATACTAGCTAATCAGTCAATAGCTTAACACCCGGTTTCGATATTCCTTAAGTTCCATTTCACATATCAACAGTAGACAACAAATATAATTCCCATATACCCCATCATGCATATACAATTTCTTTTTATCTTTGCCTATACCACTAGTGCCACTATATTACAATCACATTCATTAATTGAGAGTGGAAGTAAAACTCACTCGGCCATTGGACGCCGGTCTTTCTAGTAGTAGTAGTCGGGAGGTAGGGTGTCGTCCTGCTCGGGATCACCTACCAAGCAAGAATAATCCTAATGAGACTCTCATTATGTAACTAAATCAAGCTACACATCTAAACTAAATGAATTCGGATTTCTCGCTATTTGCGGAAGTTCCGACTTAAAACGGCCATAACTTGGTCATTTCAACTCGGAATTTCACAAATTTTATATCGATCTCTATCTACTTCGAAAGATCTATCTATTTCTAATATTAAATTCAAGTTTTGAAAATAGTAAAGTCACGGAACAGTAGGATCAGATCTGTTCCACACTTTCTCCAATTCCGACAATTTGTTTTGCTTTTGATAAGAAATGTTCCTAGTTGATGATTCATGCATGAATGGTATAGGAATGAATTACTAACATGAATGCCATGTAATGGACTCAATATATGCATGGTTATGATGATTTTGTGATAATAAACTCTTATGAACTCCTAAGTGTTAGAAAATTCCGTAAAGGTTATTTCTAAAAAGCTATTCTTCCACTTTACACTCCTTAGGGTTTCTTTGACTTTTAATCTTGTAATCCACTTGTTATCTAACTAAAAATAAGTTCTCAAAGTCTATATTAGTCATGGCCTTCATTCATGCATAAAAATTCCCATTTTTCATTTGGTAAACATGTCTTTAAACAAGCTTTTTGTAAAAATCCGAATTTTCCAAATTTCATTTTCTCGCATTTTTCTTAAGGAAAAACTTGTCTAATGCATTAAAAATTGAAGCTCCAATATATATATCATCTAAGGACTTCATTTAGCTTATAAAACATCAAATTTAGACTTAGATACCAAGTGTTCTTGTAGGCATGAACCTAAATTACGAATTTAACCATTGATCAACATATCAACATTTTTCATTCTAACTCCACTACTTGTTTTACATTCCTATCATGCCTAAACTCATCCAAGCTTATGAAAATCATTCTTTCAAGATATCTATCACATATACCCTTCATTTTTCTTGTGAAATATGAGAAAAAAAAATAATTTTGGTGGCTTTTAAGGTAGGGTTTCCATTTCATCCGAATTTTCAACATTGCATATTCAACAAAACCATTCCTTTTTCAATGTTCTTGCTTCCTACATGTAAAGATCTACTATCTAACACCTCTATACATATACAAGACTACATTTTTATGATCATCAATGCATGGAAACAAAAATAACTCTATGATCATACATGTACATGGAGTTGTGGATGTCTAAACTTTAGATCTACTATATGTAATGCATGAATCATGGATCTCATGGCATGAACAACAATATATATGCAAGATCTCTACTTTACATGCATGAAAAAGTTGATATTTCAAACAAAACTCATTCAAAGACTAGATCCACTTCTTGTGATGGCTTGAGATTCTTGTAGTAGTGTTTTCATGTCCCTTGCTCATGCTCATTGGGATCTAAATGAGAAAACACACAAGAATGATCTTGCCATTACAAGATTTGGGATGAACAAGGCCTAAAATCAACATACCAAAGGAGTCTTGAAGTGGAAAAGAGAAGAAAAACAAGTTGAAGTTGTGAGAGGGGAGGGGCCAAGGCTCACGGCACAAAGGGGTAAAAGAGAGAGTTTTTACTCTTTGTAAAATTTGAAACAAGAAGAAATGAAAGAGAGAGAGAGAAATATGTTTATATATGAAGTGAATTTAGGGTTTAGCTAAATAAAATGTAGTAAAATAATTAAATTGAGAGGGAACAAAAGGGGGGGACGCCGGCCACATCCATGAGTGTGTGTGTTCTAAAATTTGATATTTGTAATTTAGTAAAAAAAAATGTAATAAATGTGTTAATTATTTAAGAGACAAAATTTCTTGGAAAAGAAAATTGAAATGAGTGGTTGTAAGGATGTAAGAATAGGGTATGGGTAGTGTGTAGTGTAGGTTGTACTTGTGAATAGTAGACAAGACGTCTACTTTACCGGTTGTACCGAAAACACGGGAAAAGCTATAACTGTAATTTTTATAGCTCGGAAAATTACGAAATTGATATTTTTGGAATCCTTATAAAATTACGGTTCTAATGAATATTCCGGAATATTTTTCTGAATCCGTGGTCCAGGGCACACTTTTCCGTAATTGAGCTCGGGAAGGCCCGGAATTGAAAAATTCTCGAATTTAAAACTTTCAAAGGTTTGAAATGTACTTTAAAACAATAATTCAACTTCTTTTACTTTATAAAATTTCTTTTATTATGAAACCAAAGAAAAGCCGGATTTAGGGTTCCTAGGCTTCTCTCACTGGACTTAACCTAGATCGGATTAGGGTTTCGCTTCCAACTCCCGAGGTTTCATAGCTACTAAGAATACCAGGGTTTGCGCCCGACCCAACCCCTCCCTCCCCCCCAACACAACCTCCATTTTGCAATTTTTTTTTTTATATCTCTCCTTCTTTCCCCTCCTTGCCGTGAGCTTTAGAGCCCACACACACACATACACAACTTTCCATTTTTTTCCATTCATCTCCTATTTTACTCTAAGTAAATGAACTTTTACTCCTTCTTCTCATAGATCTTTGTAATGGCTAGGTTATTCTTGGATATTCCAACTAAATGTCCCCATGATCTCTTGGTAGAGACAAGGAATATTAAAAACAAGAATACCAAACCATCACTAGTAGATCTTGTATTTCAAGGAGCTTTCAAGGCATAAGCTTTATGATTTTTCATCAAAAAGTATTTGAACAAAAGATCTTTTATAAAATGTAGTTTTTATGTTTTCAAAACCTATTTAAGCACTTGATATAGTAGATCTACCATTTTACTATTCATATTCATGTAGGCATTTAAGATCTCATCATTATTTTGAGTTTATGTGCATTAATGGTCTTTAATGCTTATCCTTTGTAAATAACCTTCCTAGTATATAGATCTATAGGTAGATGAGTTTAATAATACCAAAAAGGAAAACACTTTTTAAGAAATGAACTTGTGTAAGTTCAGATGACTTGAGAAATCTAGGTTAAAAACCCTTTTCCAACTTCTAAACATGTATTTTACAAGAAAAATGAAGCCTATAGATGATAGATAATGTTTGGTAATATTTTTCATGAGTTTAAATGAGTTTTACTAAAGAAAATATTTGAAACAAGAGATGAAGTCCAATAGAAGTTTTGAGTTAAAGTCTTGAAAACCAAATTCGTAATAATGGATAGATGGTTAGAAAACATTATTTTTCCAACTTCAAAAATGATATTTTCTTAAATAAATGAAGTCCTTAGGGTATAGGTAAAATAAATACTTAAAGTTCTAAGTATAAAATGCATTTTTCCTAAAAGAATCAACTTGAAAATGAAGTTTTCTAAATTCGGATTTTTGGAACCACCCTAGTATAAGACCCACTTAAAAGTTTACAAATAAAGATTTTATTAAAGAAATAAAGGCCTTAGGATATAACTAATATAAGGGCCAAAATTTCTTTAAACAAAGTGGAGTTTTCCTAAAGAAAATCCTTATAATAAGTAAGTATGATCAAGTGTAGTAAACTACTTGTCAAACAATAGCATGAAATGATTTTCTAGGAAAAAGTTTATTTAAATTCTTCAAGTCTAAAAAGTTATGTGAACTTAGGCTCATTAAGTTCATATCATGACATTCATGATAAGGAAAATCATTACCATGGCATTTGTTTCTTTGAACTTAGGAATCTCAAGTGCATTCATGAAAACCGCATTTTCGGAATCAACATAACCGATGTACAGATCTGATCCCTCATTTCCGAGGCTTAGATATTTCAAAACTTGATTTAAACTTCATATTTAGAAAGCTCTTCCGAAGTAGATAGAAATCGATATAAAATTGCGAAATTCCAACTTAAAAGACCAAGTTATGGCCATTTGAAATCGGGACTTCGAAAATGATGCGAATTTCGATTTCACTAAGTTTTCTTAGAAGTTTTAGTATCCTAAGTTGGTAGAATACTCATTAGGGTATTTCTTGTATGAATAGGTGAACCCGAGGACGTTGAATCTTTACCTCCGGATTATTATTACTAGAAGAAAGGCAACCTATGGCGGAGTGAGTTTTTCTTCCCGATTCATTTATTATATGTGCTTGTTAATTGTGCACTAGAATGTAGGCTAAATGAATGGAATATGAATGATGGGGAATAATGGGAAATTATATGTTGATGATGATGAGAACTCAAAATAAGAATATTGAAACCGGGTGATAAATTTTGGTTGTGTACTTAGCTATGATGGATTGTTTGAGAAATTGTTGATCGCCTAAGTAAAATGACTTAATTAACTACTCGGACTAATGCCAAACTTGACATGTGCATATCATAAGGGGAAGGAGCATTAGCATTTGTATGTTAATCGTGATCCACAAACGATATCAAATCTGTAGGTTAATCGTGATCCATAAACGATATCGAATAATCGTAGGTTAACCGTAACCATAAACTACATAAAGATAGTACCGCAGTATTCGTTAATCTGCTAACCCGGGATGGAGGGTGCAAGTCCATCCACATATGATTTTCGGCTGGTCATATGTGTAAACCCCGTATTCTCAGTAGCTAGGAAACCGGGAGTTGGAAGCGAAACCCTAATCCGTGTCAGGTTGAGTTCAGTGAGAGGAGCCTAGGAACCCTAAATCCGGCTTTCCTTCGGTTTCATAATAAAAGAAATTTTATTAAGTAAATGAAGTTGAATTATTGTTTTAAAGTACATTTCAAACCTTTGAAAGTTTTAAATTCGGGAATTTTTCAATTCCAAGCCTTCCCGAGCTCAATTACGGAAAAGCGTGCCCCGGACCACGGATTTAGAAAAATATTCCGGAAGGTTCATTAGAACCGTAATTTTATAAGGATTCCAAAATATCAATTTCATAATTTTCCGAGCTATAAAAATTACAGTTATAGCTTTTCCGTGTTTTCGGAACAACCAGTAAAGTAGATGTCTTGTCTACTATTCACAAGTACAACCTACACTACACACTACCCATACCCTATTCTTACATCCTTACAACTACACTCATTTCAATTTTTTTTTCCAAGAAATTTTGTCTCTTAAATAATTATCACATTTATTACACTTAATTTACTAAATTATAAATATCAAATTTTTAAAAGCACACACACACACACACAAGAAGTGCGGCCGGCGGCCCCCCCCCCCCCCCCCCCCCCCCCCGCGTTTCCCTCTCAATTCAATTATTTTTACTTCAATTTAATTAGTTAAACCCTAATTCACTTCATATATATACATATTTTTCTCTCTTCTCTCTCCTCATTTCTTCTTATTTCAAAATTTGTAAAAGAGTAAAAACTCTCTCTTTTCCCCTTAAGTGCCGTGAGCTCCCCTCCCTCTCCCTCTCACAACTTCAACTTATTTTCTTCTCTTTTTCACTTCAAGACTCCATTGGTAGGTTGATTTTAGGCTTTGTTCATCTCAAATCTTGTTATGGCAAGATCATTCTTGTGTGTTTTCTCATTTAGATCCCAATGAGCATGAGCAAGGGACATGAAAACACTACTACAAGAATCTCAAGCCATCACAAGAAGTGGATCTAGTCTTTGAATGAGTTTAGTTTGAAATATCAACTTGTTCATGCATGAAAAGTATAGATCTTGCATATATATTGTTGTTCATGCCATGAGATCCATGATTCATGCATTATATATAGTAGATCTAAAGTTTAGACATCCACATCTTCATGTACATGCATGATCATAGGGTTATCTTGTTTTCTATGCTTTGATGACCATAAAAATGTAGTCTTGTTCATGTATAGAGAAGTTGGATGGTAGATCTTCACATGTGGGAAGCAAGAATATTGAAAAAGGAAAGGTTTTGTTAAATATGAAATGTTGGAAATTCGGATGAAAGTGAAACCCTACTTTAAAAACCCCCAAAATCAATTTTTAACTCATGTTTCATAAGAAAAATGAAGGGTATGTGTAATAGGTATATTGAAGGAATAATTTTATAAATTTAGGAGAGTTTAGGCATGATAGAAATGTAAAAATAAGGAATAAAGTTAGAATGGAAAATAGTGAGATATGGATGTGTAGTCAAATTCGTAATTTAGGTTCATGCCTACAAGAACACTTGATATTTAAGTCTAAATTGGATGTTTTATAAGCTAAATGAAGTCCTTAGATAATATATATAGTGGAGCTTCAAATTTTAATGCACTAGACAAGTTTTTCCATAAGAAAAATGCAAGGAAATAAGATTTACAAAATTCGGATTTCTACAAGTAGCTAGTTTAAAAAGATGGTTATCAAATGAAAAATGGGGATTTTTATGCATGAATGAAGGCCATGACTACTATAGACCTTGAGGACTTATTTTTAGATAGATAACAAGTGGATTACAAGATTAAAAGTCAAAGAAACCCTAAGGAGCATTAAGTGGAAGAATAGCTTCTTAGAAATAACCTTTATGGATTTTCCAACACTTAAGAGTTCATAAGAGTCTATTATCACAAAATCATTATGACCATGCATATATTAAGTCCATCACATGGCATTCATATTAGTAATTCATTCCTATACCATTCATGCATGAATCATCAACTAGGAACATTTCTTATCAAAAGCAAAACAAATTTTTGAGATTTGAACATTTGCGGAACAGATCTGACCCCACTGTTCCGTGACCTTACTATTTTCAAAACTTGAATTTAATATTAGAAATAGATAGATCTTTCGAAGTAGATAGAGATCGATATAAAATTTGCGAAATTCCAATTTGAAATGACCAAGTTATGGCCGTTTTAAGTCGGAACTTCCGCAAATAGCGAGAAATCCGAATTCATCTAGTTTAGATGTATAGTTTGATTTGGTTACATAATGAGAATCTCATTAGGATTATTCTTGCTTGGTAGGTGATCCCGAGCAGGACAACCCTACCTCTTGACTACTACTATTAGAAAGACCAACGTCCAATGGCCGAGTGAGTTTTACTTCCACTCTCAATTAATGAATGTGATTGTAAGGTGGTGGCACTAGCGGTATAGGCAAAGATAAAACGAAATTGTATATGCATGATGGGGTATATGGGAAATTATATATGTTGTATACTGTTGATATGTGAAATGGAACTTAAGGAATATCGAAACCGGGTGTTAAGCTATGGATTGATTAGCTAGTATCCTATGATGAATGTCTGCGAATACTTGTTGATCACCTAAAAGAATTGAACTAATGTATATTCGACTTCAATTGTAAATTGGATTCATTCATATCACGATGGGGTTGGAGCATTCGCATTGGTTGGTTTTTCGTGACCCATAAAACGAATTTGTTGGTTAATCGTGATCCATAAAACGAAATATTGTTAGTTGACTGTGAGCTTAAACGGCGTCGTACCGCAGGATTCGTTAATCTGCTAACCCGAGATGGAGGGCGCAAGTCCATCCGCATATGATTTCCGGTTGGTCATATGTTTGTTGATCACATTTGTTTGATGCATACACTTGCTTGAATAATCACTTGTCTGAATGATTTGTATTTAATTGTGTTATGAAAGTTATTACTCACTAAGCTAGTTAGCTTACGCCCCCATAGTTTATATCTATTGCAGCACGAGTTTATATGGCTTAGGCCGAGGCAAGCCACAGCGCAGGTACCGAAGATAGGAGTTTCCCGTAGAAGTTTAAATCCATTTCTTTTTGTATAGACTTCCATTGGAAACTAAGGACTCTGGATGACTGTAATGGACTTGTTATTATTTTGCAGGGGAATGCTCCTTAGATTTTGTAAACTATAATTATACGTTTTGATTTATTATCTATGGCTAATGAATGCCACATTAAACTGTTTACTCCATTTGTTGAAGTATTCTATTGTCATAAAGGAACGCTTTACATCTACTTAAGACTCCGAAGGGCTCAGGTAGGGAACTCGAGAGTCTTATTTAGTATGTGGCGAGTGTTACGTTTAGGATACCCTACGGGGCGTGACAATATGTATGTTGAACTCATGTGTTTGGTGCATTCACTTGCTTGCTTAATCACTTGGTTGAATTGTTGTGACATGAATGTTATTGTGGAAGATTACACTCACTAAGTTAGTTAGCTTACGTCCCTACAGTCCCTTCCTTTTCAGCTACCCATTTGTGGCTTAGGTGGCGTGACCCGGCTGTATAGGTACAGAAGCTAGGAATATCCCTAGAAGTTGAAATTGTTTGTTTAGACTCCCATAGAAAACTTTTAAGACTTTGGATGACTGTATAAGGCCATTGATTATTCTTTTGCGAGGGAATGCCCTTTAGATTATGTAATATTTATTTATGTTTCATGAGTTATATCCTATGCTAATGCATGCCAAATTAAGCTTTTATCTCCATTTGGACTTGTACTTATTGTTGTAAAGGTACCTTACATCTATATGAGGCTCTTGAAAGACTAAGGCGATAATTCGAGAATCTTATATGGTATGTGGCGGACTGTTACGTTTAGGGTACCCTATGGGGCGTAACAACAAGTTAAACCCTATAGTTTAGATTCGGAAATTCCATGTTCGTAAATCGAGAAGTCGAAAATTTAGTAAAGTGTGTAGAATAGTCCGTAACAATATTTGATTTCTTAAAAATATCGTATTGGTTTATTTTCGGCTTATTTCGAACCCGATTGGATACTGTTTTTGGAAAGCGTGTCCCGGGGCTCGGAAAATTAAAAATATATCTTTAATATTTTTAGACTTATATTTCATAAGGATTTCAAAAATATTGAGTTCATAATTTTTTGGAATCTAAAAATATTAATTATAGCTTATATAAGCATATTTTGACCGTACCGGTAACATATTTGTTGAAATACTAAAATAATTCAATTAATTATTTAATTTTAATTATGAAAATTCTGCCACTTATTTAAAAATATTTTTCTTAATTTAATTTTATATATTTTTCTAATAAAAAGCACTTTTTCAATCCATACTTCAAGTACACTTCAATTGTCACTTCTACACATTATTCAAGTTTTCTTTCACTCATTCTACACTCTATTTTCAATGCATGGCAGCTGACCATACCCCCTAAAACAGTGACATTTCTTTTATTTTAATAATTTATTTAATGATTTTAAAGTCTCTTTTAGTTAGCACAATAAGTACACAAGTTACACTTTCAAAAAGTTAAGTTACAAATTAACTACACTCTCTCTTTCTCTCTTGGAAGTTCATGCGAAGCCCCCAAAATCTGCCTTTGTTTTTATTTTTTTTTTCAATTAATTAACACTCATTTAATGCACTCCTCTCTCTATTTTAAAGCCTTATTCGTGTACACTTTCTCTCTTTACAAACCCTACCTCATTTACTCTCTTTTTCCTCTCTTTATTCCTCTATTTCCCTTGTTCTTGCAAAAGAATACAAGCTGCCCCCATTTCTATTTATTGCTTCCACACTCCATTCTTGAAGATCCTTGAGTAAATCTTTCTTTTTAAGCTTCCATAGACACTATAGGTTAATTATATGGAGGTTTCATGCATCAAAGGACTCTCTATAATGCCTAAAGGCTAGAGATGATGATGCTAAAACTTTGAAACACTCCTCTTGTTGATGATCTATAATAACATTGCTATATTTGTTGTCTTTAAGACTTTATTATCTTTATATTTTTATTATACTTGTAGATCTAACTTTTATGAAGCTTTGGTTATGTTTATGTTTAGATCTACAGGTTTAGGGCTTGCTACCATGTATTTCTTTTATATTCATGTTCATATTATGTGTAGATCTTAGATTTGAACTTGAATAAAAATAGTGAAATTCGTATCTTGACAAAACCTATATTTAAAAACCCTCTTCCAAGTCTCAAAATGGGAGTTTTAGTTGAGAAAATGAAGGTTTAATGAATGTATATCATCAAGACTTCTCTTTACAAGAATCAAATGTGATTTTCAAAAGTTATTTTCAAAATAAAAATATCATTTTCGGATTTTGGCTAAGACATGGTTTAAAAACATGTTTTACAACTCAAAAATGAAAATTTTATTTAAAAAATGGAAGGCTCTTAAGATAGGAGATGTAAAGGATGATTTTTCATGAGTCTTGATAGATTTTATCAAGGGATATGTTCAAAAGCAAATTTTGAAAATTCGGATCTAAGCCAAGACCACTTTTTTAAAACCTATTATCTAACTCTAAAATGAAGATTTAGACAAAAATATAAAGGGTTCTTGGTATAGATATTCTAAGGATTGGATTTTCATAAGTTTAGATGAGTTTTCCTAAGAGATATTTCTAAAATAGAGAGTTTTGTGAAAACCTTATTTTAAACTTCAAAACAAGAGTTTTATATAGAAAATGGAATGCTTTGATAATAGGTGACATAAGGAAATTATTTTCATTGAGTCATGTTAGTTTTAGCAAAGGATTTTTTTCTCAAAACAAGAAAATGAGTTTCAACTCAAAATTTCAGTTTTTACAAAGGTAGATTCTAGAATTTTCATTTGGATTATATCTTGATGATCATATAAGTATTTAATCCTTTATCTTTGGATAGGAATTCTCTTTACAAGTATAAAACCAATATAAGTTGATCTAAAAAGTTAAATGGAACAAAAGTAACAATTGTCAATAATAACTCAAAACTGGAATTTTCGTAACCTTGCTGTACAGTGGTTTTTCGACCTCAAATGACCTTTATTTTGATTTAACTTGAGAAATGGATAGATCTTTTGAAGTAGATAGAAATCAATATATAACATGGCAATTCCGAGTTAAATTGAGTTAGATATGACCATTTTAAGTTAGGACTTCATCTTAGGCGAAAATTGACGAACTTAGTAAATAGAATTGTTAAGTTTATTAGAACTTTATGAGAAATACTCATTGAGTGTATTCCTTGTACTTAGGTGATTTGGAGGACTCTAGGACTACGACTAGTGGATTTCTCTCCATGGCCGAGTGAGTTCATTCTTAAATAGTTGTGCTCATGTATGTGCTTGTAATCGTAGTGGTATTAGAATTAGGAAAAGATAAAATTATGATGATTTGTGATCTAATCTTGGTTGAATGAATGATAAGTATATGGAGACGAGACTTGTTGAAAAATCATTGTATGAGCTAGTATAGATTTGGAATGTTTGAAATTCTCTACGATCGCACTTAATCTACTTAATTAACATGCACGATTATATGAATAAACTGTACATGCATATCACGTAGTGAGTCACATTGCATAGGTTATTACACCTTTGTGGGAAGAAGGCATAATAATTGGGCAACGAGGGGCCTGTAAACTCGAATGATGGCATATAGGTCGGAATTGAAAATGTGCGTGGGTGGGTACCTGTATCAACCACAGTAAAATTTGAAAGTGGTGGCTAGGCACCTATATCAACCACAATAAGAAGTGGGAAGAATTTAAATGTTGTTCGTATGGGCCTGAAACACCTAACCCCGAATGGAGGGTGTAAATCCATTCAACATAAGATTTCTGGATGGTCTTATGTATTGTATGCTCATGTGCTTGTGCATTCATATGGTTGCTAATAACTTGTCTGTTATATACTGTTGTTGAGTATTAAATATTTGGAACTGAATCTCACTAAGCCCGTTAGCTTACACCCCGATAGTTTTGTTGTGGTGTTCCTATTTTTGGTTGTTCCGAGAGAACACTTTTCACAGGGTTCTTTTGGGTGAATGAGCTTTTGAAGAAGTTGGGACCTAGCTAGAGGCGTGGACTTCTAGAAAATCTCTTTAACATAAACCCTAACGTTTGTAATATGGTTTTAGACTGGATAGACTTCTGTTATTTTTTGGCGGGGGTATGCCCTCTTGACTTTTGTAAAGACTTAACTTATTTACCTTGTTGTGATTTCTATTCTTAATGCTATTGTATGCCTTCTTAAGACTATTCGATTCAAAGTGTGATCCTAAAAGTTGTGCAAGTACACCTTACACTCGGTATGTAAACTTATGGGATGACTAAGGTTGTCATACTTAAGTTTAAATATCGAGTGTGGTAGTCTGTCGCGTTTTGGGTACCATTTGGGCATGACAAAAAAAATCTGCCATGAAGTGTAGAAAGATTGAAGTGAAAAAGAAGTGATGTGTGAAAGGTATACTTAAAGGTATGGGTTGTAAGAATACTTTCTTAATAAATAAAATAAAATAAAAATAAGAAAAAAATAGAAAATGTATTCCAAATTTTTGTAGCAGATTTTTCATTATTAAAATAAGATAATTTATTTATTTATTTTAGTGAATTATCAAATAAGTTACCGGTATGATCAAAATACTCGAATATGAGTTATAACTGATATTTTTATAATCCAAAAATTCTAAAAAATTATTTTATGAAAATAAAATATTTTTAATTATTAAATTGATTTATTTTATTTTTAGTATTGGGTCTTTAACAGAAACTGATCCTTAAAAACTCGAAACGAACTAAATTTTGGAAAAAATAGAATTTTCTATGATATATAATATTTATTTAAAAATATAAGGGTTTACGAGAATAGTAAAATTATGTAATGAAATAATAGTGAATAGTACAAAAGACTTGTTAATTACCGGTAGTAAAGAAATACGAATATAATCGCAAAATCAGATATTTCTAGTTATTGAAAAATTTAAAACTGATATTTTTGAAATCCTTATGAAAATACGAGTCTAATGGTATTAATGATATATTTTTGATCTTGAGCCCCGGGACACGCTTTTCAAAGTCTGTATTCGAACGGGTTCAAAATAGGTCAAAAATTTATCAATCTGGTATTTTTAAGCGACCTTATATTACTACGAGCTATTGTACACACTTAAACCACACTTCAGCCTTTAGGGCTAAGAGTGTGAGATTATCGGACTTAGACTACTATATTCCACTTAAGGTTCCTAGATGACTTTCTGGTTTAGATCTTTACTAATTTGGAAACTGATGATTTATGTTTATATAACATATTTAGTTTGAGAAATTTTATTTTTGTAAGTATTTAATATCTCTTAACGTTTTTGGAATTATTGAATTGGGTTTTATTTCTGAAGGTTAATCCTTATTTACTTTTTTAATAATTTGTTTTTGAGTTCTATATTACCCGATTTTACGAGTCGGTGTTAAGTATAGAATTTATCATATGTGGTGGTTTTGGATTTGAAGACCGTTGAGTTCTTATTTAATTTTTAAGGATTCTTATTTTCTCAAGATTAAGAAATTTTTAGATTCGTTCATGATTTAGGACTAGTAGAAGTTCGGTTTTAATTTAGAGTCATTTTTAGAGTTTATTTTCGAAGTTTATTTTGGAATTATTTATTGAAATTTTCTAGGGCTTACATCCTCCCCACCTTAAAGAAAGTTTTGTCCGCAAAACTTGTTACGTGTGTATCATTTATTGAGGAGATTGTGAATTTCAAGTTATATCTCTAGCACCAATTTATGTTTTGGTTTGTATCATTTCTAAATTTGTATGATAGATATTTTATGAAATATAGCACATACACATTTATAAGATTTGGCTTAACGATTCCAACCTTCACTTACACAGCTCTTTTGGAAAACGACACAGACTTGACTTGAGATGATAGACGACTTGACTCGATCGACACTAGACGACTCACGACAACACGACCTTTCATGACTCGATTACTTTGACCAACGAAGATTTTGGATTCGCTTCTACATTCTTATGTAGCTATATATACAATGTTGTGCTTTGAGATCCATATTTCTTTAAACGATACAGTCATCGTTGTTTTAAACTCTTATCATTGTGATCATCTTGATGGGGTTAAAATAAAGAATCTCATTGCTTTATCGTATAAATATTACTTATGAAGATCTTATGGAGTTTGGTAATTAAGATTTGATTTCTGAAGTTTTAACTTTTATGTCATCATAGATTTTTGATCTTTCAAAGTTTTTCATTTACAAGAAGTTATATGAGGGGTGTCTTCGAATTCATTAAATTACTTGAGTTTTGTTTTAGTTTCCATCATTAGCTCATACTGGCTTTTAACGGTCTCGAGCTTTCCTATTCTTAGTCTAGCTATTTAATCCAAGATTATTTCCAATAACTTATCTCCTTGATTTTATTGGTAGGCAAGAATATGCGGTAGTTTGCGGGTATAGCGCTAACCTGGTATCGAGTTGCATCCTTGATCCTCACTTCCTTCCATGGCAATGGACTCCAGCTCCTCATCACTAGCTTCTCCATACTCTAAATATGGGTGAGGATTGTAGACGATGTAAAACCCCAGTTTTTCTAAGTAACAATAAGACTCGAGAACCGGGAACCAAAACCCTAAATCGGAATAGCTTAAGATTGGAGTGAGAACTAGGAACCCTAAATCTGGCTTTTCCTCGGTTTCTAATTAAGAAGCTTTTATAAGAAATTTATCTTGAATAATTTCTCGAATATAATTCAAACCAGAAAAGATCAGATTTTGAGAAAATTTCAATTCTAGGCCTTCCGGGACTCGTTAGAGAAAAACGTGCCCCGGAACTCGAATTTCAAAAATTTACTCATACTCATTTGAATCGAAATTAAATAAGAATTTCAAAAATATAAATTTCATAATTTTTCTATTTAGAAAAAATACAATTATAGCCTTCTTATTCGTGTTTTTTTACTACCGGTAATTAAGTTGTCTTGATTACTATTCATTATTATTCACAAGTACAACGTACTACACTCACAAGTACACCCTTCTTACATCCTTACAACCACTCAATCACATTTTCTTTTCCAAGACTTATTTGTCTCTGAATAATTATTACAAATTATGACATTTAATGTACAAATCTATCAAAACAAATCAAACAAAAATCAATCCCCTCTCTCACACATGCATGCCGGCGTGATCCTCCCAATTTCCCTCCAATTGTGCAATTTTTTTTAATTTATTTTATCTCATTTAACCTAATTTCACTTTATATATAAACCACATTTTCTCTCTCTCTCTTCATTCTTCTCATTTTCAAAGTTTCCAAAAGGTGAAAAGCTCTCTTTTCTCTCCTCTCCTACTCCTCCTTGTCGTGACCTTCATGGCCACACACACACACACAAAACATTTTTTTTCCTTCCTTTTGTCTCCTATTTTCACTTTAAGTAAAAGAAATTTACTTTTTATCTTTAGATCCTTGTAATGGCAAGGGTATTCTTTGATATTTCCATTTAAAGGTCCCCATGAGCTCTTGCTAGGGACAAGGAAATATCAATACAAGAATACCAAACCATCACAAAGTAGATCTTGCATTTAAACAAGCTTTTATGCCATGAGCTTCATGATCATCCATCTAAAAGTGTTTTGAACAAAAGATCTTTCATAAAAATATAGTTTTTATGGTTTCAAAACCTATTTAAGCACTTAAGATGGTAGATCTATCATTTTACTATTCATATTCATGTAGGCATTTAAGATCTCATCTCTATTTTGAGTTTTTGTGCATTAATGGTCATCAATACTTTTGTCTTGAGTAAATAATCTTGCTAGTATATAGATCTCTAGGTAGATGAGTCAATGAAACCAAAAAGGAGAACTCTTTTCAAGAAATGAACTAGAGTAAATTCGGATGACATGGAAAACCTAGTTTAAAAAACCCTCTTGTCAACTTCAAAACATGTATTTTACAAGAAAAATGAAGCCTATAGGTGATAGATGATATTTGAAATACTTTTCATGAGTATAAATGAGTTTTTACCAAGGAAAATTTAAAACAAGAGATGAGTCTAATGGAAGTTTTGAGTTGAAAGTTTTGTAAGCAAAATTCGTAATAATCAATAGATGGTTAGAAAACACTAGTTTTTCCAACCTTAAAAATGGTATTTTCTTGAATAAATGGAGTCCTTAAGGTATAGGTAAAATAAATACCTAAAGTTCTAAGTATAAAATGCATTTTTCTTAAGAGAATCAACTTAAAAATAAATTTTGCTAAATTCAGATTTTTGGACCCACCCTAGTATAAGACTCACTTAAAAGTTTACAAATGAAGATTTAATTAAAGAAATAAAGGTCTTAGGATATAGTTAATCTAAGGGTCAACTTCTCTTTAGAGTAAATAGAATTTTCCTAAGAAAAAATCCTTAGAATAAGTAAGTGTGACCAAGTGTAGCAAATTTATTTGTTAAACAATGGCATGAAATGGTTCCCTAAGATAAAGGTTATCTAAATTCTTTTAATCTAAAATTTATGAGAACTTAAGCACATAAGAGTTCATATCATGACATTCATGATAGGGAAATTCATTACCATATTAATTATTTTCATTTTACACTTAGGAATCTCAAGAGCATTCATGAAAATCACATTTTCGGAATCAACATAACCGCTGTACAGAACTGATCCTTCATTTCCAAGGCTTAAATATTTTCAAAAATTGATTCAAACATCATATTTAGAAAGCTCTTCCGAAGTAGATAGAAATCGATATAAAATTTGCGAAATTCCGAGTTAAAACGACCAAGTTATGGCCATTTTAAATCGAAACTTCGAAAATGACGCGAATTTCGATTTCACTAAGTTGTTTTAGAGTTTTAGTATACTTAGATGGTAGAATACTTATTAGGGTATTTCTTTTGTGATTAGGCAACCCGAGGTCGTCGAATCCTTACCTCCGGACTATTACTATTAAGAGGCCGGCGAACCCATGGCTGAGTGAGTTTCTCTTCCAATTTATTTATTGTATGTGCTTGATAAATTAGTGCACTAGAATGTAGGCCAAGTGAAATGAATATGTATGATGGGAAATAATGGGAAATTGTATGTTGATGATGATGAAGTGAGAACTAAAAATAAGAATATCGAAACTGGGTGATAATTTCTGACTGCGTAGTTGGTTAGGATGTATTCTTTGAGAAATTTGCTTGATCGCCTGAATAAAATGACTTAATCAACTATTCGGACAAATTCCAAATTCAGACATATGCATATCATAATGGGAAGGAGCATTGGCATTGGTCGGTTAATCGTGATCCATAAACGAGATTAATTATTCTATTAATCGTGATCCAGAAACAAAAAATTTGTAGGTTAACCGTGAACCATAAACGGCATAAAGTTAGTACCGCAGTATTCGTTAATCAGCTAACCCGGGATGGAGGGCGCAAGTCCATCCACATATGATTTCCGGATAGTCATATGTAGTTGTTCTTATGTGTTTGGTGCATTCACTTGTTTGTATAATCACTTGTTTGAATTGTTGCGATATGAATGTTATTGTGGAAGATTTCACTCACTAAGCTAGTTAGCTTACGTCCCTACAGTTTCTTCCTTTTGTAGCTACCAAATTTATGGCTTAGGCAGCGTGACCCGACCGTACAGGTACAAGAGCTAGAAGTTTCCCCTAGAAGTTGGAAATTTTGTTTAGACTTCCATAGGAAACTTTTAAGACTTTGGATGACTGTATAAGGCCACTAATTATTCTTTTGCGGGGGAATGCCCCTTAGTAAATGTAATGTTTAATTATGCTTCATGAGTTATATCCTACTGCTAATGTATGCCAAGTTAAGCTTTTATCTCCATTTGGACTTGTATTCTATTGTCGTAAAGGTACGCCTTACATCTATATGAGATCCCCGAAGGACTGAGGCGGTAATCCGGGAATCTTGTATGGCATGTGGCGGACTGTTACGTATAGGGTACCCTATGGGGCATGATAGACGAGATTTCCAGATGAAGATGTTCCTAAAGAGCTTTGATTCCCTTTTCCTTTGTTGTTTTTATATTATATATCTTCCTCTTCTTCTTCGGTAGATTCAGTGAAGCAACATGCGAGTTATCCCGTTCAGGGCATGTTTTAGACGAATGTCCCGTTTTTTAGCAAAGAAAGCATGTGGTGGTCGTCTTTTTAGGACACTTCTCAATTTTGTGACCAGGGTCCCCACAGAGGTAACACTTGAATTGAAGTTATGGACACTGTATAGGATAATGCTTTCTCTTACATTTCCAACATTGTATCTTATCCAATATTGTGTCTTCTTCCCTGTTTGCGTCATTATCCAAGTGAAGTGTTCTAGCTTTTCGACTTGGGGTCATTGCAACACAAAACTCAATTTCTTATTATTTCTTTCTTGCCTCCTCCTTTGGGCATTTTCTACTATCCATGCTCTTTCTAGCAATCCTTGATAACTCTTGATATCAAATTCCTCCAATTGAATCCGAAGATCTTCTTTCAAACCATTCAGAAACACTTGTCTTTTGAGTTCCTCACTTTGTTTATATGATTCCGGAGCATATTGCAATAATCTACTGAACTCGGTTTCATACTGCTCCACACTACGATCTCCTTGTGAGATATTGAGAAAATCTGCACTGTACTAGACTCTTAAGCTCCTAGGGAAATATTTATCCAAAAACTCATGTTTAAATATCTCCCATGTAACTGGAGGCATCAACTCTCTTTCCTTAGACTCCCACCATACTCGGGCATGTAAGCGGAGCATACAGGTCCCATAATTGACTCTCAAGTGGTATGGTACCTCAAAAGCATTAAAGGACCTCTCAATGTGTGCTAACCAATCCTCTACCTCATCTGGTTTTCTAAAAGCTTCGTCGAAATACTGGTTACACTTTATGAAGCATGGTAAGAGGCTTTGGTGGAATTGAGGTGATGGTGGCTCGTCTTGCCCCGTTTGTTGCACATGTCTTATAGATATAGATGTTGAACTAGCTTGAGTTTGTTGCATGTAATTTCTTATCTGACTAGTAAGCCGTCCAATCTCGATTGAAGTATCTCCCTCTTGGTTAGGTGGTTCAGGTATCGTTTGGTTCTCAGGTCCTAAAGGAGTCATTACGGGTTCTTGTTGTGGTTGGGTATGTCTCCTATAGTTTTATTAAGCTCAGGTGAAAATTCTAAATCTTTTATTACGTTTGTGATTTAGGACTAGTCGAAGTTTGATTTAATTTGGAGTCATTTTTTAGAGTTTATTTTGGAATTATTTACTGAAATTTTTCGGCTTAGAAGGTTGAAGTTAAGATCAAATAGCAAATTGAGAAATTGCTCCATGCAGGCTTTATCAAGCCAATCAAGCACCCAACTTGGCTTGTGAATGTCGTACCTATTAGGAAGAAGAATGGTCAAATAAGAGTATGCATGGATTTTTGAGATTTGAATAAGGCTTATCTTAAAGATGATTTCCCTTTGCCTAATATAAAACCTTAGTTGATATCATCGTTGGACATGAAATATTTTCATTCATGGATGGTTTTAGCAAAGATAATCAAATTAAGATGGCAATTGAAGATGCTAAACGTACAGCCTTTCTAACACTTGTTGTGAATTTCTATTGTACTGTCATGCCCTTTGGGCTCAAGAATGCTGATGCTACTTATCAAAGGGCAATGAAAGCCATTTTCCATGATATCACGCATGATTTCATAGAGGACTACATGGATGACATAATTGTGAAATAAAAGCATGCATTGACCATTTGGTCCATCTTCATAATGTTTTTGAACAATGTCGGTTGTATAAGCTTCTCATGAATCCTTTAAAATGTGTTTTTGGAGTTGCTTTGGGAAAATTCCTTGTATTTATGGTCCATAGGAAGGGAATTGATGTTAATCCCGCAAAGATATAAACTATATTGTCTTACCTTCGCCTGCTACTTTGAAAGAGTTGAAAACTTTCATGGAAAAAGTCTCTTATATTAGGAGATTTATGCCTGCACTTGTAGAGATTTCGTATTCCTTACATCAACTTATGAAGAAAGGAGATGCATTTGAAAGGGAGCAAGTCCACAAGGATACAATTCAAAGAATTAAGGGAATTCTTACTTCTTCTCATACCATGACTATGCCTGTGAAGGGAGTACTAATGATATTGTATCTCACTTCTACTAGCAGATCCATTAGAGCCTTACTTGCACAAGAAATGGATGGTTAAGAACAGCCGGTCTACTACTTGAGTCGTTCACTTCAAGGGAATGAGGTCAAATACCCAGCCTGCGAAAAGCATTATCTCGTGTTGGTATTAGCCACTCAAAAGTTGTGTCACTACTTTTTGGCACACAAGGTCAACCTTGTCACTCGATCAAATCCTATAAATACTTATTATCACGATTAGCATTATCTGTTCATGTAGCAAAGTTGTTGTTGCTTCTTGGAGAGTTTAACATTACAATACAAACTCCTAAAGCTATTAAATCACAAGCTTTTGCTGACCTCTTACCTCATTTTTCAAATGAAAGTGAGTATGTGATCATCGATACCAAACCAACGGAATTTCTTGAGGACTCACTCATGATTGAAACATAAGGGATTGGTCACTTCAGTTTGATGGTTCATTGGGAAGTCAAGGTTAGGGAGCAGGAGTTGTATTGACATCACCCAATGGTCGAGAAATACCTTTGGCATTTAAACTTGACTTTCATTACACTAATAATGAAGCTGGGTATGAGGTATTGTTACTCGGAATCATCTTTGCTTTGGAAGCTAGAGCAAACCATTTGTGTATTCGTGGTGATTTGAATTTGATCATTAAGCAAATTAGTGCTGAGTATGCCCTCATCGTGGAAGGGAATGATGATGATGTGAATAATCATGAGAATGATGATGAGAATGAGAATGAAAACGAGAATGAGAATAAAAATAAGAATGAAGAGAATGAAGAGGAGGAGAAGAAGAGGAAGAGGATCCGGAGGAAGATCCGAATTAGCCAATGAAAATGAAGCTAGAACCCCACTACCCATGATGTTAGATGAAGAACCCGATCTTGAGCTAAACCCACCAAATATGGATTTTGATCGAGAATTGGAGATTCCTGATTGTGGTAGGTTAGAAGTTGATCTGGATCCAACCATTTGGAGGGATATTTATGAAGTAAATATACATTCTAGGATGACTAATGAGAGGATGGCTAATGCGATAGTCAACGATCCTATGGAAGTGGAAAATGAGAATGAGGCCATATCAAGGGAAGCTAGAGAAAATGTGGATCGATTTTGGGAGCAATTTGGAAGGGAGTTAGAGATGGAAGAGGCGGATGAGGATAGACAAAGAGTAAGAGAAGATGATGAGGAGGATGAGAATGAACAAGAAGAATTGACCCGACCCCCTAGGAGGAGAAGATTGACTGTGAGGGCTTACCTAAGCCAATTCATTCGTAGGGATGACGGGATTCATCTAGTAGAGCTCGACTTCCAAGTCTGACCCCTGAAGATTCTGATTGATGAAGAAGAGAGATGGGAAGCAAGTTTAACCCCTATAGTCCAACAGAAAATTTTGTTATGAGCAATGCGGGATGCCAATTTGCGCTTAGGTTCTTTGATGGATCTAGTATGGTGTAACTTTTAACTTTTATTGTTATTTCTTTTAATCAGTTATTAGAGTGACAAAAGAGGATTAATACTAGAATAGCAATATGGCAAGTTTTGTGTACCTAAAAGTAAAAATCTTGATCAATGTAAGACCTCGCTTTCTATTGAAATCCTATGTGTTTTTTTGAAAGAAATAGTACCATTTCTGAATGTGAGTAATAAAGTATTTCGACTAATTAAGGGTTATGCAATAATCATAAAGGATCATAACCGATTTTTGGTCGCATGAGCATCATCCCGTTCATCGCATCATCATGATTCATTTTAACTTTATGATTCTATTATGAGCATTATACTTATATTTTTATTTGAAATTATTATTAAGATTTCATGATTTGGAATTCCTATTTTTTTTATTTCCTTGATTTCGGGAAGATTTAGAAGATTCTATAATTCCGTGATTTCAAAATTTAGATTTATAACACAAACTTAAAACGGAACTATAAACTTACGGAATAATGTGCAAACAGACGAAATCGATGGATTCACAATCGGGAGCAAGAACCTCTCCCGAACGAAGCAAACAATGAGAACCCACCCGCTTTATCTCAACCAAAGTAATAGGGAGTAGCACCCCAGAATCCACAAAATGAGGTGATGAATGCGATTTGGCAATTGGCCAATCTTCTAAACACATTCATCCAAAATCAAAATTAGAATCAGAATCCGCAACCAGGACAAAGTGCCAGGGATTCTGCCCCGTTACCACCACAACCTGTAGATCACCGGGAAGTGACTGCTGAGGTCCCAGCTCCACAGGAGGAGCATTCTTATAACGTACCCCTACTACCGCCTCCACCATATAGAAGACTTTACCGAAGCTCTCTAACGGATTTTATAAAGAGCAACCGGTATTTTAATGGAGCATTGGCAAACCCGACGAAGCCGAAGATTGGTTGGCTCAAATTGAGCACTCCTTTGCAGCTTATGAGACTCCACTATATCTATAGTTGGAATATGGAACTTATATGTTAAGATTTAATGCAAGAGTTTGGTGGGACTCTAAAAGAAGGAGCTTATATGTTAAGATTTAAGCCAATTCATTCGTAGGGATGACGGGAGTTCATCTAGTAGAGCTCGACTTCCAAGTCTGACCCCTGAAGATTCTGATTGATGAAGAAGAGAGATGGGAAGCAAGTTAACCCTATAGTCCAACAGAAAATTTTGTTATGAGCAATGCGGGATGCCAATTTGCGCTTAGGTTCTTTGATGGATCTAGTATGGTGTAACTTTTACCTTTTATTGTTATTTCTTTTAATCAGTTATTAGAGTGACAAAAGAGGATTAATACTAGAATAGCAATATGGCAAGTTTTGTGTACCTAAAAGTAAAAATCTTGATCAATGTAAGACCTCGCTTTCTATTGAAATCCTATGTGTTTTTTTGAAAGAAATAGTACCATTTTTGAATGTGAGTAATAAAGTATTTGACTAATTAAGGGTATGCAATAATCATAAAGGATAATAACCGATTTTTGGACGCATGAGCATCTCGTTCATCGCATCATCATGATTGATTTAACTTTATGATTCTATTATGAGCATTATACTTATATGTTTTATTTGAAATTATTATTAAGATTTCATGATTTGGAATTCCTATTTTTTTTATTTCCTTGATTTCGGGAAGATTTAGAAGATTCTATAATTCCGTGATTTCAAAATTTAGATTTATAACACAAACTTAAAACAGAACTATAAACTTACGGAATAATGTGCAAACAGACGAAATCGATGGATTCGCAATCGGGAGCAAGAACCTCTCCCGAACGAAGCAAACAATGAGAACCCACCCGCTTTATCTCAACCAAAGTAATAGGGAGTAGCACCCCAGAATCCACAAAATGAGGTGATGAATGCGATTTGGCAATTGGCCAATCTTCTAAACACATTCATCCAAAATCAAAATTAGAATCAGAATCCGCAACCAGGACAAAGTGCCAGGGATTCTGCCCGTTACACCACAACCTGTAGATCACCGGGAAGTGACTACTGAGGTCCCAGCTCCACAGGAGGAGCATTCTTATAACGTACCCCTACTACCGCCTCCACCATATAGAAGACTTTACCGAAGCTCTCTAACGGATTTTATAAAGAGCAACGGTATTTTAATGGAGCATTGGCAAACCCGACGAAGCCGAAGATTGGTTGGCTCAAATTGAGCACTCCTTTGCAGCTTATGAGACTCCACTATATCTATAGTTGGAATATGGAACTTATATGTTAAGATTTAATGCAAGAGTTTGGTGGGACTCTAAAGAAGGAGCTTAATTCCACTCGTCACTTAGGAATCTTTTCGTAGGAAGTTCTTGGAAAATTATTTTCCCTCTAATCTGAGAGTGGAGTACAGTGAAGACTTCTTGCACGTCAAGCAGAAAGGTAGAACCGTAGAAGAATATGAGACTGAGTTCACTCATCTGCTACAATATGCACCTGAATCTTTTAAAGATAGCGAAGATGTCACGCCCCAAAGGGTACCCTAAACGTAGCAGTTCGCCGTACACAATATTAAAGCCTAGGAATGACCGCCTCAGTCACACGAAGGCTTCCATTGTCATGCCCCAAAGGATAACCAAAACGCGACAATCCACCACACTCGATATTTAAACTTAAGTATGACAACCTTAGTTATCCCCCAAGTTTACATACGGGTGTAAGGTGTACTTGCACAATTTCTAGGATCACACTTTGAATCGAATAGTCTTAAGAAGGCATACAATAACATTAAGAATATGAATCATAACAAGATAAGTTAAATCTTTACAAAATCAAGGGGGCATACCCCTGCCCAAATAATAGAAGTCTATCCAGTCTAAATCCATCTTACAAACATTAAAGTTTATGTTAAAGAGATTTTCCTAGAAGTCCACGCCTATAGCTAGGTCCCGACTTCTTCAAAAGCTCCTTAATAAAAAAGATAGACCTGTGAAAAGTGTTTTCTCGGAACAACCCAAAAATGGGAACACTGTAACAAAAACTATAGGGGTATAAGCTAACAGGCTTAGTGAGATTCATTTCCAAATATTTAATGCTCAACAACAGTATATAACAGACAAGTTATTAACAACCATATGAAATGCACAAGCACATAAGCATACAAGCATATGACTTTCTGCGAGCCATATGTGAATGGATTTACGCCCTCCATTCTGGGTTAGGGTAGTCCATAAGTCATGAAACCACAATTCCAATCTGAGTAGGGTGGTCCCTAAGTCATGCAATCATAACCCTGATCTCTTTCTCTTAGTTATACAGCCTCTGTTGTTTCATTGTGGTAGTTTTAAGTGCCTACCCCACTTTCGTTAACTTAAGCGATCTCGCATCCTTAATGTTGACACAGGCCCCCATGCCTTCCGCTAATATACTTTTGTCCCACCAAAGGTATATCAGCCAACGCAATGTGACTCACTACGTGATATGCATGTATATTTTATTCATATAATCGTGATATGTTAATTATGTAGGTTAAGAGCGATCATAGAGAATTTCAGACAATTCAAGTCTATACTAGCTCATACAACATTTTTACAACATGTCTCATCTCGATATACTTAACATTCATTCGACCAAGAATAGATCACAACTCATCTCAATTTTATCTTTCCCTAATTCTAATGCCACTCCAATTACAAACACATACATGAGCACAACTATTTAAGAAATAAACTCACTCGGCCATGGGAGAAATCCACTAGTCGTAGTAGTCCTTGGAGAGTGGAAATCCGTCCTCCAAATCACTTAGTACAAGGAGTACCCTCAATGAGTATTTCTTATAAAGTTATATAATTTAACAATTTTATTTACTAAGTTCGTCAATTTTCACCTAAGTTGAAGTCCTAACATAAAATGGTCATATCTAACTTGGAATTGCATTATATATCAATTTCTATCTACTTCGAAAGATCTATCCATTTCCCAAGTTAAATCAACATCTAAGGTCATTTGAGGGTCAAAAAGCTACTGTACAGCAAGGTTACGAAAATTCCACTTTTGAGTTATTATTGAAAATTGTTACTTTTGTTCCATTTAACTTTTTAAATCAACTTATATTGGTTCTACACTTGTAAAGAGAACTTCTAGCCAAAGATAAAAGATTAAATATGTAAACCCCGGTTTTTCAAGTAGCCAAGATAACTTAAGAACCGAAAACCAAAACCTTAAACCGGAATAGGTTAAGTCTGAAGTGAGAACTAGGAATCCTAAATCCGGCTTTTCCTCAGTTTTCAATTAAGAAACTTTTATAAGGAAATTTATTTTGAATATAGTTCTTGATATATTTCAAACCAAGAAAAGATCAGTTTTTAAGAAAATTTCAATTCCGGGTCTGAGACCCATTATAGAAAAGCGTGCCTCGGAACTAGAATTTCAAAAATTTACTTGTGAATACTCATTTGAACCGAAATAAATAAGGATTTCAAAAATATAAATTTCATTTTTTCGGCTTATGAAAAATACAGTTATAGCCTTTTTATTCGTATTTTTCTTACTACCGGTAATTAAATTGTCTTGACTACTATTCTTTACTATTCACAAGTACAACCTATTACTACCTATTTGTACCCTATATTTGCAACACTTACCATCACTCAATCACTCCCCTTTTCAAAGGCTTTTTGTCCCTTAATTATTATATAAATTATGACAAATTGCACTCAAATCAAATCAAGGATAAATCAATCAAAACAAAAAGGAAAATCAAACTTCTTCCCC